>OW386549.1:27379811-27807855 GCA_936435175.1 Glyphotaelius pellucidus
GTGAAAAAAAGTTTTTATAATGAGAAAACATCAATATTCTATTAAGGGGGGCGATACATGTAACTGAATATGTGAATTTTGACCATTTTTCAGAGGCTTATTTAAAAAGGAAGGAATAAATTAATAGTTTTTAATTTCTGTATGTTTATTCATTATATATTAAAATAAAAGAATTAATCAAATTAATCAAATGAAATGTATTTTCCACGCCGGAATTCGATCCCGCGACCTTCGGATTACGAGTCAAGAGCCTTAACGCTCGACCAGGCCGGCCGTCGACCGTGGCGTTATGAAATTATTTCCTAAGCCAATTTCGATGAATCTTTGGTGAGTTGTCGTGAGCACTCCATCCATGGTTCCTATATATATACTGTGGGCTCTGGCATTATGAAATTTGTATAAAAAAATTGCAATAGGTGGCACGCAAGCTGTTTGAAAACTGAATGTACCGGGACTGAATGTTGAACTAATGAATGAACATTTTTTATTACTAAGGGCATTGCAACGCATGTCGGAACTCGATAGTTATTTTATAAAAATTACTATTTATTTGTTACAAATATCATTGAAAAATCAATAATATTTCGGAATATATTGTGAATTTAAAATTTTACTGAAACACTAGATTGTGCAAATATTTGAAGAACGTGGCTATTAAAATAGCATAATTTAAACGAAATCGCCCCGGATGTGATTATTAACGTAATAAATTGTACTATCATCCGTTCATTTCATTTCCAACCCACTATATTGTTGATTTATTTTATTCCACTTGTGTTCGGGAAAACAATAAAAATCCAACGTTATTATTATTTGTACAACATGAATAATTTTACAGGAAATTTAAAAAATACGTTACGCTGAAAAACAAGTAAAGTTCCTTTGGTTTTCTTTTAACGAGATATAATACCTAAAAACATTAATCTTTCACGGGCTGACGAAACCGACCATAGTCCCTTAATTAATTTAATAATTTTTTTGCAATGTTTTTATGAACAGCTCTAAATGTTCCAGTTTTGTAGAAATATTACGTTCTTGTTATTCCAGAGCGCTGTACTCCAATGTAATTGCGAGTAGGTACTTGATAGAAATACCAGCACTAATTCTAAAGTAAAAATTTAGATTTTTACAAGTATGTGCTTAGGTTAAAAAAATGTTTTGAAACATTTCTCTTCCGTTATATTAATTACATTTGGTTTCTACTCTGTTATTCTACGGCACAACCCGCCTTCACACAGGAAAAATTATGAATAATTTAATATTATTATTTGTGCGTTGCTTAATAAAGCTTAATAAGGCATTTTATTTAAATTGAAATATGGGATCGTAAAATTTCTCCACAAAAAAAAGGTTAATGTTTTTATGCCTGATGACGAGATAAAAAAATGTGTTTTATGTACATTTTTAATTTATTTTCTAGCGGTTTTGAAATATCCGTAACATTTACTAACGTTCTTAAAACTAACTTAAAAATTATACAAGTACAGAAATGATTAGATATTATTAGGTGAGGGCTGTGTGAGTGGTGATTTTGGGGGGGAAAGAACGGTGAAAGGAATTAAAAACAAGGAAACGTGGTCAACAAAGGTAACTAACACGGTGCTTTTTTTTTAAAGAAAGACAACATTCCCGGGTTACGAATAACCCAACAATGTTTGAAAATCTCCTACCACCATCGCAGAAAGCCTAAAATGTTGTTTGTGTTGTGATGGAGGACATAGCCAGCCGAGGAATCGAACACGCGACGCCCGGGTGGGACCCAAACGCGATGCCTACTCAACCACTGACCGGTCCGGATTATTTTTGTTTATTCCAAGGTTTCCAAGGCGCTCAAATTAAAATATGTTTTAATATTTTAATGTTTTAACTTAGTTTTTTTTATTGAAGCTATGGCCTGTTTCTAATAATTGATTAGCAAATTCGGAATAGTAATTATATCGCAACGTGAGTTTTCGTTAGAAACCTGAGATATAATCAAAAAAATTGAATCAAAAATTAATTCGGTTAACGAAATGTAAGCCACATTTTTTAACCATTTTTTCTTATTAAATTAATACCTCCCACCATCCCCCCCCCCCCCGGCCCCACTCCCACTCCCACAATAAAAATCTTCTAAGCAAGATGTCTAGAAATTATTACATAGTTAATGTCCAAGAAATATAAAAATGTATTCACTCAATTTTGTTCTGCCCCGTTACAAATGACAATTAAAACGACCATGAAAATTCCTCAATAATAAAAATATAACGTAATAATCAACGATCGAATTGTAGAGATTTAAGTTTTTTTTTTGAGCAAAAGTTATTATATTTTCTATGAGACTAAACTGTTGCTCTCTTTGTCGAAAGGTTTTATTTAATTAAACATTTTGTGCAAGATTGCATGCTACAGTAAGGTAAGACTTGTTCCGTGCTTTTTTTTCAGACAGATTAGATTTCTTTGCAACTTGCAAGTTATTAACTACAAAAGCTTCTTGAAACTAAGCGTGTAGTTGTGTATGTTTTTTTAAGCCTGTGTTTTGAACTAGCGTAATCAATATATTGTGTTTATTATATTAGAATAGATAAATTTATAGAATGATTCTGATATTTACTTGAACATGTACAATATTACATAATAACTGAAAATTTTAAATGTGTGAAGTTGTTAACAATACAAACTAACGAAAAAAACTACCTTTTTGTGTCTTCAGTGATTTCAATGGTCAAAAGATCGTCTTCTTGTTTTTAGGCAGATTTTATGGTGAGTTCTGGTCCTGCCATCGTATTATTATTATAGTGGGGCCGCAAATAAATAATATTCCTTTCTGGCATTCGGAATCTGACTGCACTCCTTTAAACCAGGAGCAGATTAATGGCGTAACAGGACTCTTTGAATAAAGAAAAGGTGTTCCCCAAACGGACCGGCTTCACAGAGATGTCATATCTCTGTTCATCTGCACTCTGCACCAAGGTGTCACGAACTTTCATAGTGCCTAAAACAGTGTCTACAGGCCCTGTTTTTTTAAATCTCTTTATTCTAGTTTTGAACCTTTTTCAGTGATTTCTTGGGTCTTTAAAAGCGGGACCCCTTTAAATCGCAATGTTTAAATCCCAGCCATGTCATTGACGACAAGCAAAAGAAGAACTTTATTAATTTGCAATATGAACAAAACTTCAGAAAACGCCATAATTTCAAGTAAAAGGCATCTTAAAAAGAATTGCTACTGTTTCCATGATGATTTCCTAACATAACCTAACATCCAAGTCCATTCTTCCAGCGTGTCCTTCCACTACGAGTTCAGCAAGGAGCAGGACTACATCTGCACCACTGCCGAGGACTCTGGGATGCACCTGTGCGCCAACTTCCCGCCCTACCGTTACGGTTCGCTCACCTGCAACGGGACCCCCGAAGCCTTCAGCCTCAACGCGCCCACTGCCACATCCTGCGTCAACTGGAATCAGTACTACACCAACTGCACGCAGAGGGGGCCGAATCCCTTCCAAGGCACCATATCGTTTGATAACATCGGGCTGGCGTGGGTGGCTATCTTCCTGGTAAGAACTTTTCATATAGTTTTATACGCTCACAACTGGGCTATTACGTTTAAAAAGAACCATGAATTATTTGTGAACCAAGAAACTACTATCATGATACGGGCGTGAACCTAATATGTTAGTCGTTAGAATCCAAAACTATGTAACGAATACAAAAGAGAGAGTGAATAAATAATCTTAAATAATATGTGTAATACACAAGTATAGGTACATAGAATAAATACTAACACAAAAGTGCCATGGGCGTGTTCGAATTATTGCCTAATTTAGGCTTTTTGCCTACATTTCTATACAAACGGGGGTTCCATCAAATTCAAACCTGTACAAATCGCAAGTGCGTCCTACTGTTGAATTTGGCAGCCACCTCTTGTCTGGAGACCCAAAATATTTTTTTTTATATTATACTGTTATACCAGCTCGTAGAGGATTGGAGCTGGCAACACGGTACCGCATCTACTTACTCACTAACACTATGGAAACATTTTTCCAAAACAAGGATTTTTTCTGAGAACCATCAAAAACTTTAGTTCACTTCCTATTATGAAAATGTTATTTGTCTCGTTAGTTCGTAGCTAATTGGAGTATAATTCCGATGTTTGGTCACCTCTGAGGAGGACCAACAAAAACCATTCTTACTTATATTTATCTACACCGTTATGTGAATTCACGTGGTTTATATGGTTGATATTTCTTTTAATTTATATTAAAATATTCTTTACCTAACTAGTTGATTGCATTCTTATTTATTCTGTTTTATGTAACACACGTAATTAATATTGTGAATATAAATTTCCGTCTATTCATGTAAAAACCCACTAGGGTGTTAATTTACAGTTAATACCGCACAAGAGTCCCAACTGCTCCCGTCTGGAGCCAGTGAGACTATGGCATCCCCAATCGGGGTATGTTGTGAGGCTGGAGGTAGTGGGGAGGGGAAGGAGATAGGGAAGAGGAAGGTGGGGAAGTACCTGGCTATTCAGATCTGGTCACTAAACACGGCTTAAGCCATTTCAAGCAACGTTTCAATTCTGAATGGTGGTCTTACACCAGGGCGATACATAGTATCTTCCACTCTGAAACAAATAAATAAATAATAAATTAATAAACAAATAAATAAATAATAAAAAATATTAAAAAGTTTTTTGATAGGTACGAATGATGCAAGATGCAAGTATCTGGAAAAAGGTGAAATAAAAATAAATTATGGTAAAAACATACATACATTTTACTGTGCAATCGACCTGTATTTATTGATTTATCAATTTTAGTTAGGGCATAATATGTAAAACTTCATTCGTATATTCTATTATATCCCATGCCAGTAAACAGGTTAATTAAATGAAGGCTGTCCAATTTGCCAGCAGTAAATTTTGAACATAAATATCATTTTCAAATAATGATGTGCACGTTTATTGGTCAATAATTAATACCTGGTTGACAGCAGCGGTAGAGCAGGTCAATTAGCAGGAATTATTCAGTATTTATATTAGAGGTGATGTGTGATAGGTGATAGTACAAAGTTTAACGGAATGGAAAAGTGAACATATAAATTTATAATCCTCTCTAGGTTGGAGGTCTTTCGAATCGAGACCTATAGGAGAATTCGTAAAGGCAAACATCGGTTAATCAATCGGTCGAGCGGTTCAATGAGTCAGGTTCCCCCACCCAGGCATCGCGTTTTCAAGCAACATTTTCCACTTATTGTGATGTAGTAGGAAAAATTCAAACTTTGTTGAATTATTCGTAACCTGGGAATGTTAATCTTTCTTAAACAAGTAAAAGCTGCGGGCGGCTTTGGTTTGGCTTCGCCCAGTTTAAGTGTGAGTGACCATTTTATATATTCGATAGGAACCGGTTCCAAAAATAACCTGTTCCTCGGATCCAGTGACAGTAGTCACCGGGACAAAATAACTCCGACAGGCAATGACGAATGAAGATTATAGTCGCGTGGAATTATTATTAACAACTGCCAGATACAAAAATGATCAAATTATCATCAATCTCTCTATGCCCGGAAAGATTCACGAAGTTACAAATCCAATAGTACTTATACCTGCCAGCGGCAGGTCCTCATGCGATCTTTTAACATCTTTTGGCATTATTGGCTATTTGGTTGAATTTGGATCTATTACAAAAGTAGCTTTTTAACAAACTTCAAGTACGAATTTGCATAAGGCGCGGAATCATTCGGCATGTATTCGAATTCGGGTTCTTAAATTTTAACCGTAAGCCTATTAATAACATCCGATAAATAATATATGGCTAACGAGGACGTCTTTGAAAATATTACTGTTGACTTAAACAGACAAATCACGCAATTTTTTAATAATTCACAATTTTTTTTTTCTTGAGGAAACGCAGGGAGGAAAAATGTCACCTGCGGATATCATCAAAGAGAACTTTCTGCCCTAAATGAAGGAGTGTGGGGATCGTTAGTTTGTTAGGTTGTGAATTAATCAACGTTAACAACAACCCGTGTCTAATTATTATAATAAATGCTCACCTAACGGTTCAGCTTAATAAATATTAAAATAGCCCTTGATTAGATGGAAATGATGTTTTACGGAAGCAGGTAGGTTCTTAGCGTAATTGCTTCATTAATTTTGTGTGTGTTTAACGCATTTTGTGATGCTTTTTTGAATTCGGTTGGTTTATTCAGAGGTGATGGGCGATTTCAACTTGTTCATATCGTCTCTTATGTCCAACAGTCCAAAGTTTGTCCAAGAAAGGTCATTTTACTAACTAGATCATTGATTCGTGTCATAAATCTTATTAACGGGTTATAAAACGTTATTATCAATTTTACAATCAAAATATTGAATTGCTTCCATTCGAAACGTCATTTCGTCGCGTCTTAGTACACTTAGTTTACAGCCTATGATGGGAAATTTACCCCAAATTTAATTTCGTTATAGTCGTCCATGCCTCAATTTTGGGAAGGATTTTAGTGGCCCGTTCTCAATAAAGAAAAGTCTTCGTAGAGGAGCCATAGTTTTGAAAGTTTATCTGTTCTTATTTATTTGTTGAAGTACCAAGACAGTACACTTAGAAGCTATGTCTGATTTATCCTCAGAAGCCTTTTTAGCGGCTTTGGATTGCTACCCAGATTTATTGCATTGCCTGCCAGAACGGGAAAATGTTATTGTATCATTAATGATAACGGAACAAATTTTGTTGGTGCAAACAAATACTTATCAGCTCGCGATTACCTCACATCTGCTGTAACCTCGCGGCAAATCAAACGGTGGCAGCAGGAATGAAGCAGGAATAGAATACTAAAAATTTCACCTAAAACGAGTAATAGGTGAACAAGTACTCTTGAGGAATTAATAACATTTATTCGAATAGAAGCCATCTTGAATTCTTGTCCATTGTTTCAATTATCGTCTGATCCATTTGAATTCGAAGCATTGACTCAAAGTCATTTTTTTGACAGGGGCTCCTCTTACATCGGTTTCTGAATCTGATTGCTGTGAAGTATTTATTTATTTATTAATAAACGCCCTTTTTCGGGGCTTTTACATATATAGCATAGTTAGAAAAATACATTTTATTGTACATAACTGAACTGCCTCAATAACAATATTTTATATTTATTCAAAGATAAATTGAAAATGTCCACTGACTTGGTATAATTGTTTCCCTCCATTAGTATTCTGGGCAAAGAGGAATACATATGGTAGTTAGTCCCAGAATTTCTGCACTGAAATAAATCCTGACTTCTAGTATTATGAAGTGGAATTCGGAAGCTTATCAATTCAAGTAATACCGGACTATCAACTAAATCATTTAGAATTTTATATAAAAATACCAAGTCAGTGAAAATTCTTCTGTCTGACAATTTAAGCATATTCATATCGTTTAAAATAGTGTTGTAGTTTAACATATTTGCTGGAATACCCATTTTAAAATGGTTTGATAGATTATGGCTTTGGCAGTTATTTCAAAAATAACTCGGGTTATTGCAATAAATAAAAAATAACAGTTGTTGCAAAAAATTATAATAATGAAATGATTTTACAATCGACAGAGAATCACCTAATCTTAATGTCGGAGATTTGGTGTTGTTAAATAATGGGAAAATTCCATCTATGCTCTGGCCACTAGGACGCATCGAGGAATGTCATCTGGGTCTTGATCAAGTCGTGCGGATCGATCGATTATGATCGATCATAAAGAATACTCCATCAGCAACGATTTTATTCGGTTCTACGTCAATTCAGAATCAACTCAACTCAACACACTTTGAAAATTCATTAAAAGCCATGAAAAAAAATTAAGTTGCCCATAACCTTACCTAATTTTTGACCAGTTTAATCGTTTTTATACTTTTTTTTTCACTTTTAACGATTTTTCAAATGAGATTCGGGTTGATTTGGAGTTATCACCATTTTATTCATAATTTGGTTTTAATTTTATATTTATTGCTCTCATTGTTATTATTTTCGTTTGTTTTCTCTTTGCATTTTGTTCGACTTCGCGTGGCGTCGGTTACTATGACATGTGGTTCTACATTTAATTATCTAGGTTTTTATTAGTCATATGTTTTAATTTTAGCTTTATTGTAGACTTACTGTGCATTGAAAACTCACGGGATATCACAATAGTGGGATTTGTGATGGCGAATGTATTTATTAAAAAAATATATTGAAAAAGAAATTTAACTATCGAATTTTATTCAACTTAAAATTGTGACATCTGTTCGTGCGCAGTTTTTGAATGCAACAGATTTTTTTGTGCCGATTGCTTTACTGTCGCCGTAGGAATACTAAAAATTTCCAATGCCTATCGTTTTCCATAAGCGGTGTTACAGTTTTTGTTCGATGAATATAACGTGTCTTGAATTTTTATTTGTCATTGGATAAATGTTGTATTTTCAAGATGAATAATATTCGATAGTTAAATTTGTTAAATTAATACGTTCAGCTTCACAAATCCTACAAATGTGATATCCAGTGATTTTAACGGGCCTGCGCTAGTAATAATAATAAAAATCTATACATTTCATAAATAACGCGGCCAAATTAACGCGGGAAAATAATATTAATAAATCATTTTTATTACAGAACGTTTATTAATTCCAGCCATATTATACCACTCGCAATAATTTTAGGAAAATAATATCTGCTTCCCACCAAGATGCCATCTATCAAAATTAACCAAAGTTACTCGTGTATGAGATAGTGTTGTGTAAGTTCAGCTGGAGTGGGCTCTGGAACTCGGGTTCTACGCGGGAATCGGATCCTACTCCTACTCCTTTTTCAAATCGACTACTCCCAGAGAACCCGGTCCATTACTCGGACCCAAACGTGGAACTCGGCGGTCCGAGCCACTCGCACTTGAGCCCCGGGTTCGCCGACTACGCTCAAACCCGTGCGTTTCTGACCGAGCCACGGTCGGGAGCAGGTCGCGCGTTCGAGTTCTTTTGCAGGCTCCGACTCCGGTAGAACCCTGTATCTCAGTCCGAGCTACTCGCGAGGCGGGAACAGGTCGCGCGTTCGAGTTCTTTTGCGGGCTCCGGATCCGAGATCCGGCTCCGAAGGAACCTGCGCGTCTCGGTCCGAGCTACTCGCGAGTTGAGAGCAGTAATCGAGCGTTCGAGTTCTTTTGCGCGCCGAGGGCCGGCTCCGGTCGAACTTGTGGGTCTCGGTCCGAGCCATTCGCGAGTCGGGAGTGGCTCCCGGGACCTGCTTCAAGAACTCAAGTACTTTTAGAAGAAAGCACGTCTCAAAAGGCCTCCGGCAAAATGCACAACTTACCCATCTCTTGTATGAGATACGTCTGCCGTACGTAGGTACTACGTAGCCACAATCCTCAAAGCATTAGATGGAAATATATTATACAAGTATTGGAATACTGTCTCTGTTCTAATACGTGTGGGTATATATTACACGCTGATACTCTGCTAACGGTTGTTCCACACGTACAGCTTTCTCACTAATACTAATTGAAGTTGTGCACATTGTGAATTCCTAGAGCTGTCTCAATTTCAATTTGAAACAATGAATCATGGTTAGTGTCAGGTATATTCGAACGTGTCTGAAGACGCTCTGTAGAAATGTGTGCGGAATACATTGCAATTTATATAAAATTATATTCTTGGTGGCAAATATTTTTTTATTTTAACTCCACACAAAATATCTTCAGGGATACTGTCATAGTGTTAAGAAGGTTTTTTAGGGAAAGGAAGAAGTGAAGCAAGTTATTGAAGAAAGGAATTACAGTACATGAGTACAAGGACGAGTCTTAAAAACAACTCATTCTCTAATATAAAATTTTAAGATACACAAAAAAGTTACGCGTTTGATATGTTCCAGAGTGCATTGAGTTGTACGGGAAAGAGGACAAAAATCATAACTCCGGTTACATGTAGAATTTGAAACAAAAATTTTCAGTTTTATAAACTAAGTCATTAGATTTGTTTCATAAATTTGGGAGGCGGGTAGGGGTACCGCCGCCCCAGGAATCATTAAATTAATAATTATTTTTAAATATCTGAAAAATTGCAATAATTGTTGTTCACTAAATAAATACTTTATAATAAGTATAGTACTTGTTAAACAAAAGGTGAGCTGTGTGCATAGCAGCAGTTTATATAACAACATCATTAATCAGCATAATTTCCAAGTAATACATCCTTACATCATTTTTCTAATATTTTTTATAACTGAACTGAATCCGAAGATTCATCGTCCTATTAAATTATATGTTTAGTTTTAGGTTTAGACTGGTTGTATCGGAAGATTCCTCTGCTCGTTTAATGCACTTCTGAACTTCTCCATCCATTTTTGCGCCTTTATTTATAATTTTTTTCTTTTGGGTAATGAGAGAGGTTCAGAAGTCAACAGTAACATTCTTATGAGGTCTATGTTAGAACTTACCCTATCTCCCGGATGTACTTTTCAGAGGATTTAAATAATTTAAATGAAGATTTAATGAATTTTGAGCAATGTATTTCAACTTTGTTGAATGTGAAACTCTACGGATCATATTTGTGATATCAGATATGGCACCCAGTCAAAGTATCATATTTGATACAGCAGCGTCCATCAGGTTAAAAGTTCTGGTGATCTAGTAACCCCTGTGTAAAAATATTATAATAGTTCGTATTATTATGTATGCGTGATGCGTTGAGGTTCTATTCCCGTCTCATTCGCTTCATGGCTTCCTCGCTGAGTGCGCTAAGCGCGGGAAAAAAGGGGATAAAGGGATATTGATAGGGGATGAAGCTTGTTAAAAACCCACACACGGACACATTTTTGCTACAGGCAAGTTTGTGACAATAGAAAATATTTCTAAATGAAACACGAAACAAAACAAAGCACGGAAAAAAAAACAAGGTAACCGTCCCAACAGGAGATCAGTTTTAATGCTCTTACCCTAAGCTATTGATACCTTATTATTTTCCAGCTTATAACAGAAAGGAGTACGAAAATAAGAGTGAAAGTAATCATGTAAAACAAAAACAACAAAACAAAAAAACTATACCAGGAAATGAACCTTTTGAAAATAAGAACATTGTACGAATATAACATATGTCTTTTAATCTACAAAATACAAAATGGACTTATACACACAAACACAACATTTATAAAAACATCACAAGTACACGAACATTATACAAGACAACACAATAAATTGTACACAAATACAGTCAAGACTGAAAGTGGCAAGAGAAGTATTGGCCACGAGGGAGTTCACATTTATAATCTCCTTCCAGATAATCTAAAAACGGAAGAGAATATAAAAACCTTTAAAAAAAAACTATTTAAACATAAGATTTTGGAACAAAATTAAAAACTACTACATAATATGCTCTGTATTTAAGTTAAGAAAGCGAAATATTATATTTCTTTTAACTTAATAAATAAAATAAATAAAAAAAATGTCTCAATAGCTCAGTGGTTAGAACGTTATTCAGGTCGGAGATCCTGGGTTTGATCCCAAGTTGCGACCGTAACAATTTTTTTTAAAGTTTTATGTGTTTTGTTCTTATTCGTCTTTCGTTTAGATTTGTTTTAAATTATCTTCTTCTTAAACAATTATTATTAAATCGTCGCTGTTCAGGCAAAAGTTATCAAACCATTAACACATTTTAGAGATACAGCAAATTTGAAAGCTAAAATATGTTACATAAGCATTAAAATACATAACGGTGTTTTATTTACCCGCAATCGAAAATAATTAAAAGCATTGAAATTAGATTATTTCCCTAACTTTCAAATTTATATTTCTCAAAACTAAAATACGTGGTGACTTTTACCTGAACTGCGACAAAATATTACATTGATGTGTGTCACCTTCAAAAATTATTCCAATAATTTGAAGAAAATATTTCGATGTTCTGAAGGACTTTAAGACGCTACGGAAAACGTTTTTTTCCTTAAGGCGCCGTATTCCTGCTCAAAAAGAAGTTCATATAGTTTGCGTCACGGCGTGGGGAACGTCTAGAAACCATCTTCAAAATAACATTTTTTTAAGAGTTTAAAAACTTCAAATGTTTATGTGTAAGAAATCGATAGAAATTCGGTTAGCGGCGGCTTCGAATTAGAACTTTTCCGTGAGCTTCGAAGCGTTGAAGCTTTTTTACAGAAAATAATCAAGTCATTGACATATGCAATAGTAGACCAAAATCTTCTTATGTATGCAGCGGATTCATTTACATAACATAAGATCCTGATCCCTACAAAAATCCACCTCAGCAACATGTCTCAGCTGGATTTTTAAATGGTTTCTAAATATTTATTTACAGTTTTTCGGAGATTCTGTAAAACCCGCATTTTTTTATATATCTCTTACAGATGAAAAATCTATTTGTCTCTTACAGATGAATAAATAAATAAATTTTTAAACCTCTGTATATTAGGTTTCTGGCACCTTTCTGAAGATGTCTTAATGAATGATAAATGAATTAATTCATCAAAAGATCTGAATTATCTTAGAAACAATGGTGATGAGAAGATGGCGTGATAATGCGAGCTACCTACCTTCAATCATTTAAAGAGAGAGATGAATTTAAATGATTGTTCTGAAACACCTTGATGGAAAATTATAATAGGCTATTCAGTGCTCAAGTCACATAAAGAAGCCATTATTATTAATTGCCCCATAAATCTAATACAGTTTATTTTCTACCAAACTTCGTGTAGATTCAAATAATTTGTTTTTTAAACAGACATCTTATCTAGTTACAAAGGCATAACAGTAACTAAATGGAAAAGTTGGGAAAATAACGAAAGCTTTTTTTATTTCATTATTCAATGCCATTTTGAGTTTGCGCCTTAGAATGAAGAAGAAGAAGAATCGAAACCTTTATTTTTTATAAAAATATTAATTTATACTCGGTTTCAATGAACTTTAGAACTTTTGCTAGGAATTTAATTTAATTTTCAAAATTTTAAGTGTGTTTTGGAGAATTCACAGAAACGATAAAGTAATAATATCTCCATAATATAATGTTTTTAGCAGAAAATTATTTTAATAGACATTTTCAAAATCGGAACTGATTTTTCGAGAATCATCATCAAACAGTATTAATAGGGTAGCGTCTGCGTGGATGAATTTCAGAACCCAGCTTCGAGTGCATGTTTGACGCCACGCCGTACGCGCCGCGCCACAAATAACATCTGTGTACGTGAAATTTTAAACACTACCATGTAATTCGGTTTCGAATTCAAGAATTCATCAAAAGACAACGCCACCTCCATCAGCAGGTCGCATGGGGACATGCACCCCCTAGGTGTAAGTACTACGAATTTTTTTAATTTGTGGTATCTCTCCGGATATGGAAAGATTGACGGTTATACTCAGTTGTGAATAATAGCATCAAGCGACTATATATTACATGTTACGTCATTGCCTGTCCCGGTTACTTTGTCACGGTGGCTAGCTATCACCAAATGACAGTGGATCCGAGGAACGGGCTATTTTTGAAACCAGTTCCTATTGGATTTATATAATGGACACCAACACTAACTGGGCGAAGCCGAACCAAAAGCCGCCCACAGGGCCAAGCTTGCGGAGTGGGTTTTTAACTGCTGGCTCATATTATTCCCATCGATGTATCATTTTTAGATTACAAACGGAGATAAAAACCCGCGCATTCCCAGTAACATGATAATAAACACGTTTCGATATTTATTAGTACGCAATAGCGCCTCTCGGACTATCCCGTGATTTTTTACGGGTCTGCGCTAGTGCACAATACATTATCGTAATAGTTGGTTACAGGCTCGTCAAACAAAATATTGAACAGTACCCTGACAATCACGGTGACCGTGAAACTCATAAACATGTAACTTCAACACGTCCTTTGACGTGATGAAAAATATATATATCAAAAAATGATTAAATAGATTATGTTAGGTTAGGTTAACGGCTATTTTTCCATTATTTTAGTTTTTCATAACTTTTAATGATTTCGCAAAGGTGTTGAAATTGCATTTCATTTCATTCTAAGTTGTCATGAAACCGACAATCGCACTTCATAATTATTTGTTTTCAAATGATATGGCGATATACGATATCGTACGTAATTTTGATTGGCTTTTTTCATTTGGTGACATCTGTGTGCTTTCAAATCGACATCGAAAGCCTCTTCTGTTTATTATTTGTTCAGTCTTTTTTATCTAAATTCACAAAAATTCATTTTAATACATAGACTAGACCATGTTCCATCACTATGGTGTATAGAACGAATCGCATTAACAATTGTTTATTTTTTGACAGGTTATATCACTGGAAGGCTGGACAGATATCATGTACTACGTGCAGGACGCTCACAGCTTTTGGGATTGGATCTACTTCGTTCTTCTTATTGTGGTAAGTGGTTTTGAAAGATCTTCAATAATAACATGGTATATCGGATTTGTATTTAAAATTATATAGAATAACTTAATAAACTAGGTCCGTATATTTAGTGGAAAGTTTTTTAATGCAAACTTATCCTTCGTTGTAGTGGTAAGGTATTTTAAAAGCCCATTAAAATGGCAATATTAGATTGGCCGATTAAATGGCATTAGAATTTTTGTTTTAAATTTTCTAAATAAGAAACACGCTAGAATTAAACATAGCTACCATGATAATTATTGGATGACAGCAAATATTTTTATTAATAATGAATGCATCGGGGAACGCACACATTGATTGATTTGTGTTATTTCATAATTTATTAATTTAAAAAAATATTTAGTATATTTGAGGCACGTTCCCGAGTGATTGTATCTCAGAATTGTCCTGATGTAAAACCACCATTCAGAATTGAATCATTGCTTCAAATGGCTTTAGTTGTGGTTGGTGACCAGATCTGAATAACCAGGTACTCCCCCACCTTCCTCATCTGTCTCCTTTTCCTCCCCACTACCTCCAGCCTCACAACATAGCCCAATCGAAGATGTCATAATCTCATTGGCTATATACGGTTGGTAGCAGTCCAGAGTTCAGACTATTGTGCGGTGGACAAAAAAAATAATTATTAAAAATGCGCTAAATTATTTTCTAAATGTGTTTTTTTAAATAAATCTATATTATATTTTAAATTGAATACCACGTGTTTTCTTCATCAAATAAGACCTAAAAATTGTTAAGAGATTCATTTTTAGGCTATAACTATACCGTTAAAAGTTTTTCATTTAGATAAAAGCGAAATAAACATGTAAGTCAGAATTAATGTTATCAGGGCCTGTGTTTGACTTATGTGAATGTTCCCCCGTGCATGGTAAAGATAATTATTGTTTCAAGATATTTACTTGAATTTCAGAATAGTTTAAGAAATTCCGTCCACAGCCTTTTGAGTTTAAATCTGTCGGTCTATTGAAAAATTGCAACAAATTACTTGATTAAAGCTCACAAGAGATTCTAGAACAGTGGTTCTTAACCTTTTTGGAGGTACTGAACCCCCTAACAGTTTCATATGCATTCAACGAACCCTCCTCAATTGGAAAATGGGGCGTGTCATCAGTAGCGACGGATTACCATAAGAGGGGGGGGGGGGCATTATGGGATAGGGTGGACTATTGTCACGACTATATTGGGGGGGGCGCAATGGGATAAATGGGGTAGAATGGGATAAGGGATAGTGACAATATTCTTCTTAATTTTTTTTCGGGCTATGTCTTGTTCCGCCGAACCCCTGAGACTGACTCACCGAACCCCTGGGGTTCGATCGAACACAGGTTAAGAACCACTGTTCTAGAATGTAGGGCCCGCTTAGTATGCTGACACGTTCGTCCCTCCGAAAGTATTATATTTACGTAGTAATTTTCAAGTTGCAGCACTCATCTGAACTGTGATGCACTATGCGCTCCTCTCCCCACCTTGAGTCTCTGGGGAATACGTGATTGTCACACTAAGTTGGAAACTAGAATTTTTCATCACGATATTTCTTTCAAAGCTTTTTCGCAGTCTGGATTAACGTAGGTAGTAAATAGAGTTTACACTACACTGATTTTCAGAAACTTCCTCTGAGAAGTTTGCTAGATAGGTAGATACGAAAAGAAGAAAATTTCATTAGGTCGTTCGTGTAATTAGGGCTAAAAAATGCATTTTTATTAATTAATTATTTCTTCAAAATTCGCAAATTCACTTTGTGGCATCATTATTTAATTTAATGAAAACAAATAACTTTATGTAAACCACTATTTAATTAACAATATCAACATGTTTCGAAAACTATGTTTTCTTCGTCAGGATAATAAGTTAATAAAAAATAACAAAAGACAAACAAGTATAGACTAATTAGAACATAGACAAAATATTAGAAAGGAGAGGTGATTAATTACTTAAAATATCATAAAAAACAATTATATAAAATAAAATATAAAAATTATTTTAGGATGGGTAAAAAATTACATTAACATAATAAAAATCTTTTAAAAACAAAACAAGAAGTCTAAATAGCAAAATTAATTATTATAAATATAAGTATTAATAAGAAAATAAATTTAAAAGATGGCTATTTTTAAAAAACGTTTATTTATTTATAATATTTAATTTACTATTAACGCTTTTTCTAATTTCTAAAATTTCTAAATTATCTAATTGTATATCCGTTGTGTTAGTGTGTAAAATTTTTAAACCTTTATTAATATCAAAAATATGACTTGTTTCCAAAATGTGGTTTGCAAATTCTGAATAATTATTATTATTTAAACATCTTAGATGTTCCTTAACTCTAATTAAAAATGTCTCTTCTGATACATCTGAAGAGGAAGAACATGATGAGAATTTGTCAAGAAACATAGTTAAAGCTAATTCAAGCAATGTTTCAATGACGCTTGCCGCACAAAGTTCTACTTCTTCTTCTCCTTATCCTATTCGGGTCGGGGACCCATTGCATCGACAAGGCTCCTCCATACGTCCCTGTCTTGTGCTGATTGTTTGTCCTCCGTCCATAGCAGTCCCATCCTCTCCTCACACAGTTTCTGTAGTTGCCTCGCCCAACTGTGTCTGGAAGTCTACTCTCTGAAATCGCACTCAGTATTTTCCTCGGAATTCGGTCATCAGACATTCTTAGTACGTGTCCAAGCCACCTCAGTTTAAAGAACTCAAAAAAAGAAGGAATGTCTTTGATTAAAGAATCAAGGATATTCCTTCTTTTTTGAGTACATTCATAAATTTGCTGATTGTGATTTTAAATCACTCCAATTTTTATTGGAATAGCTTTTTAATAACTTTTGAAGGTTATACAGCAAAGTAAATGTAAAATATGATTGAATACTAGTAAATCTAAACGAAACATGAAGGAGAACAAGACACACAAAAATAAAAAGGGATTCGAACCCAGGATCACAAGACCTTAACCAACTCGGTCATTGGGATCTGCATTTTTTCCGTAATTTTTGTCGATTTCATATTTTAAATTCAGAATTAACAATATCATCCTCAACTAATTTTCCGCATATTTTTGGCAGCTATCTCTTTTAATGATTGCTAATTCTTTAATGAATTTATTCGTAACCTACGTAGTGTCTCCGATAAACGTATGCGATTTTATTTTCAATATGTGAACGACGAAAATGACAGAAAAATATAGGCAACCATTACCTTTTATTTATTTTTTTATTTTGTTGTGTTTCAACAATGTTTCGTTTAGATTTACTAGTATTCAATTCTTCTTCAATTATAAATTTTATCATTTTAACGCATAATATCTAATGACGATAATTACAATTTTTTTAGAGAGACTTTTTTATGCAACTCTTACATAAATTGATATAATCTTCCTACAAATCATTTTAAATAGAACTCCTCGCCATAGTTGGAAGTTTCTGGAGTGAGACGAACAAATTCTTGGGTAAAACCCGAGACCGGCGGTAAATTAGGTTACTGAAGATATTCCCAAGTTATGCTTTGGTGGAATTAAGGGAATCAAGTGATGCTTACCACACCGTGGAGCACGGAATTAAAAACGAAATCTTTTGTTCCACCAAATTAAGCACCTGGTTTATGGCAGTAGAGCTATCTCATTTTCAGTAGATGAAAATATGATACAGTATCTTCTCACGACTGTTTTACTTATTTTTCTATTGAAAATGCAAAAAACTTGAAAATGGAGCAGGATTCTGCGATTTTGTTTTAACAAATTTCATTATTATCATCATCATCTTCATCCCCTTATCCTATTAGGGTCGGGGACCCATTGCATCGACAAGGCTCCTCCATATGTTCCTGTCTGTCTTAACAAATTTCATAACAAAAATTATCAATTTTTTCGATTATCATTTTTTTTCGCGAATGCAGCTTACCATTTTTGAGGTTCGATTCTCATGCATTAAAAATTTAAAATTGAGCGTCTTATTTGCACAAGACAAATAAGCGAAAAGGTGGTTTTTATTTATTTTTTGCATAATTTTATAAGAATGAAAAAAATTAAAACATACAAAACCTCAAAAATAGTCTTTATAGCAATAAAGCGGTATTTTAAAAAATTGTTTCTTATATTACTTCATAGTTAAGTCATGCAAAAACATTTTTTTAGTGGTTTACGCTTATATTTTTTTGCTATGTAAATATTAATTTTATTGTTATTCCAATACAAAGAAAAGCTAGTAAAAGCTTCAATTTATCCGTAGCATATTTTTTGATGTTCATACTGTAAACCGATTCGTCGTAAAGATTAATCTAAATAGTATCTAAATAGGATTTCACGTAAAGCTTAATCTTAAACATTGTTTTACAATAACGTTGTACGGAAAAAAAATTTTTTTTGACATTTTGTTGCATTACTACGAATTTGGGTTGGTTTTCAGAAATTTTCGTTTTGCAAAAGCTTACCTACAATAACTTCTACTACTTAATATGTATGTAATAATGTGTATTTATTTTAATTTGTCTTATGCTTGAAATAAACTTTTTTTTTATTTTTATGTGAGTACCGCGCAAGAGTCCCAACTGCTCCCGTCTGGAGCCAGTGAGACTATGGCATCTCCAATTGGGGTATGTTGTAAGGCTGAAGGTAGTGGGGAGGGGAAGGGGAAGAGGAGGTGATGGGGAGATGGGGAAGAGGAGGTGGGGAAGTAGAAGAAGAATAAAAAGGAAACATAGTCAAAACCTCACACAAAGACACCTTGTCTATTTAGTGTGAAAAAAATATTTTTTCACACTAAATAGACAATAGAGTGTTGACGTACTTGACTTACTTTAACTAGTGATTACTTACATCATTTGTAATAAAAAATTTAAGTGAAATTTTGGTCTCCGGTGACTTAAAAATTTTTTCAACTTAATTCATAAAAAATCAATAAGTATTGAAAAGTAGGGATCGGGATGAGGGGTTGGGCTGTTACTCGGCTGAGTGACCAGTGATGACATGTGTCAGAAAAAAATGTTTGGTTTTAAAAAAAACACCGCAGACTTTTTTTTACAAGAACTCCATACAGGAGGCACTGAGGAAAATAATTTCCCTCTGGGCCTATTTCATCTTTGGGGATGCTGTGCAGAGGGTTTTTTTAAGAAAAGGAAGTAGAGGAGAGTTCTGGGAAGGAAAAGGGTTTAAGGGGTGGGTAGGAATCTGGGGTTCAGTACGCCTTTAAGACCTAGTTCACCCCATAAACCCGGGCACCCTTGCTAAATCACCAAACGTAGCGAACCACTTGGTGTAACTTATGGCAGAAGTGTTTTTTATCCAATAAAGGTTCCCGGGGCGGCGGTACCCATTTCCGCCTCCCAAATTGAGTTTAATTTACATTTTTTAAACTAAAATTTAATTTACATTTTTTATTCCAAATAATGTTAGGAATCACTTGTTAAATAAAATCTAACACCATGTATGTTCCTTCACACCCTGTATGTTTGCTAAATTCTGGAATCGAATGTTCTATCCTCCTATCCCACTCGATCTCTGATAGTCATATGCACCAAACATAATATTGTGTCACCAAAAAAAGCGTATCTTAAAAAAAATCTTTTTTTTTTTTTTTAATCTTCATTTTTTCCCATTATTATAAACATTTCAAAATACACATATAAGAAACAAATAAATCAAAAGTTATAGCTATAGCTATACAAAGCACGTTCCTCTCTTTTTCAACAAATAGCATACGGTTATTAGTTATTAATTTTATTTTCTCTAAACAATTTATCCTATCAAAAAACTATGACTCACAAAAAGTATACAAAAACGTTTCTATTTTCGGGGTGAAAAAGCACATAATATAATGTAAGCGTAAATTTTCTCCCCCAAGGGCTGAGTATCACTTTGTTGATAATAAAATTCTCAGCGTAAAATACTTTCCTTGGCAATCTGATACGTCAATTAGGTAGTTTGTTGGGTAGGTACTAGATAAAGCGAAACGCAGATACGTCCTGCGTTGATACTTCAATAGCCGTAAATAAATTCAACGGTTTTCAGGGGACACATCACGCCATTTTTCACGGTATCTAAATTGGTACAAGTTGGATAATAAAGAGGTAGATGTTGTTTTATGGGACTACTGGCACAATAAAGTCAATACTCCGCTGGGGGTTAACTTGGGGTTAAGAGATAAACCACTTGAGGTGATTTGGGAACTTACTTAAGGTTAATAGAGAAAAGGAGTGAGTGTAATTTATTTTCAGTACATCGATTACAAAGTTACTTCTTTGTTATTTATTTTTCGCCCTTTATCGTGGACGTTCCAAAAGTTAATTTTTAAAAATATCAAATGGGGAGGTAAATTTATAGACTGAAGGGTCTTAGGCTCAAATCTTGAGATATATCAAAAAAGGTATTAATTTGGGAGGCGGGTTCGGGTACCATTTATTGGAAAACCAACACCCTTATCACAGGTCACTCCAAGTGGTTCGCTACGTTTGGTGAATTAGCAGTTCATGGGGTGAGATTTTTTTAGGTCCTGGTGGCAAATGCGTTTTCCCACCTGCTTCTGCGTGGCGGGCCGGATCGGGAGAGACTGGTTTATGGAGACATTTTACTTTTCCCATCCACACCGCGACATCCATTCCCTTTACCCATCGCACACCGCGACATGCGACTCGGGTTTTGATCACGTCGCTCGTGGATTTCCTTCGTACTGATAGAGATTGTTGATTTGACGTCAATCGCACGCTGCAACGGACAGTACCGGTCGCAAGTTACGCGAGTCCCATAAACGTGTACTGTACTCGTTTGACAAAATGGTGCCCCAACACGATTTCAATATTAAATTTGTCTTAGATGAGGTAAAATATACTGCACCAAATTTAAACATGAATCTTTTGACATCCATTGAGAGATATTTTTTTTAACATTAGTGGCGATTATTGGCCTACAGTTTTCTTTTTTTTTGTGTGGGTGAACCCAAAATCTTATTTTACACCGTGTTTAATGCCTACAATAAAGATAAATAAGAATGTTGTCTTCATGCTAGATTCACTTGATATCGTTTTAACTCCACGGCTGTACGTGAAAATATGATCAAGTGCAGCATATCGTTTCTGGTAGCACCATGTACAGGAAAAAGCAAAAGAGTAGCATGTCAGTAAGCGACCTGTGATTGCATTGCAGTCGCACGTAATATTCATTCCTGTGTGCGATGGATCTAATCGTACTAACTTCCGACAGTCAGACTATTGTGCTTAGTATAGGGACATATTCACATAAAAAGCCGCAAGTAGATCACTTAAATAATAATAATAATATTTGCATGACTTGTATAGCGCCGCTTTTGTGAAAACTCACCTCAAGGGCGCTGTACAAACTTATATTACATTTCTACAATCTTACTTCTAACTACAAACTAGACAAACCATTATAACAACTTAAGGCTAAAAATTGCATCCACCGGTTCATCGATCACCGATATGAAACTATATTATGTACAATGATTTGACCAATGAACTCGATGCTGCTGTAAAAATGTATTATTGTACGGGCAGAAAATATATACAGGACCATACTTACCTGGAAAGTCACTAGAGATTAACACTGTTATTGTTTATTTACAGAAATTTAGATACAGTTTGCACGCAGAGGACATAATTGTGGAACTAAGGATTTTATCAGAATATTTATCTTCCAAAATATGATTCGTTCCTTTGTAATAGAAATATTGATGTGTAAGGATCCGAATCCCGATAGAATTAATCTTTCATCTTCATTCTTAGCTTTCGATTCAAAAGAATTTATATTTTATCTTTTAGTACATCTCTGTACAAATGGAAAGTGTAATCTACATAACGGTGACTGAATCCTAGCTTATTCCCACTATAAATGTGCACGTAGAAGCTATTAAGCAAGTCATCTAAAATGCATTTAAACTAATGACACGTATCCAGATTTTAACCTTTGGGGTCATACCCATTAGATATCCCTGATGTGTTAAATGCATTAATAACGAGATGATTACGATTTCGGTTCAACTAAAGAGCAGTTTGTAATAACTTTTGTAATAACAAGAAAGCAAAATCTAATCACTAATCATCAGTATTCAAATCTGTAGAATTATCTAATTCTGCGAAAACAGCCTGTGTTTTAGAAAATAAAATTCCAAAACAGCTGAATTAGATTGTGACTGATATAAACAGGGGTAGAAGCATTGGACTTTGACACCTATTCAGTAATGTTGTTAACGTAAAACTCGTTCACACAGAGCTATAAATCTGCGAGCATATATCTGTTGAACCGCGAGCGCTTATTTATTTATTTATTTATTTATAGATAGATACAAATGAAAGTACAAATTACATATTAGGAGTTTTGCCTGTCCAACTAGGAAAGTTTCCCGTTCCAGGACAGACAAATTGACATGTTTAGTTCATATTATTCCTGAAATGTACATAATTACATAACAAAAACAAAAACAAAGAAAAAAAGTTTCATTTTTCTCTGAAACTAAGTTGTGTAATAAAGAAAATGTATATAATATATATAAATATAAGTACACATACATTTTTTTGTCACAAAGTAGAAAAGGTAATTTGGTAGCATATAATCGGATTTACCGAATTAACCTGGTAACATATAATATATTAAGATTTACAGAGTATGAGATAAGTAGGTATGTTAGTAGCATTGAGAGGTGTAACATGTACCAGATAACAAGATGGAGGAATTAAAATAAGATTTACAAAATAAAGATAAGAAATTATGTTAGGTTATGTGTTTAGAAGTTTGAACTTTTAATACATAGTACACTTATAGGAGAAACTATATTAAAATTTACAATATTAGATATAATTTATGTATGAAATTATCCATATGATTTTTTTAAGCATTGTAACTATAATGTATAATAAATTATGTCAAACATGATATTATCTTTTGTCCTTTCACACGAAGCTTTCAAATATTTCTTCTTGTGGTAGGAGAGGGGATCAGTTGAATTAGGGAGCGGCAACGGAATGCACATTTTTTGTACTGAAATCTGTCAACTTGACATCTGTCATCCACCGGTCTTGGCAGCTCCGTAATTACAATGACCCCCTCTCCTATTTTCGTCGGAGAGGGGGAGACTTATCTTCTCGTATATCGCCTCTGCAGCGGTTCCGTCGTAAGATGTGTATTGTCTATGATTGATCTGTGCTTAAAACCGCTAGGAGTGAACGGTCTGAAGGGATTGTATGGAGAGCGTTATTTGGTGTGCTATGATATTTTATATTTGATAGCTGTGTGTGAACCAGCTCTAAAACAAACACAATGTTGGATAATTTTAGATTTATTTAGGTTGTCAAAATAAGTTATACCTAGATAGAGATAGGTATTTTGAAAGTGTTTGGTACTGAATTTTGGGATTTTTATATTATTCTGATATTTTGCTGATATTGTATTGTAAGTTATTTAACTGTATTTCTTGGAAAGTAATATATTATTTATTTTCTGTATTATGGTTTCTTGTTATATGTGAGCTTTAGTATTGTAATAAATATTGTAAAATTGACTGTTGACAAACTGCTTTGACAGTTTAGCGGGTTCTTGTAATGAACAATAATAAAAATTTAAAAAATTAAAGCAATTAAGGGGAATGGCTGCGCTTCATAAAAAACCTTAATTTTTGATTTGAAGCCAAAATACCCAACCAAACTGAAAAATTATTTTTGTAATCAAAGATGTATCAAATATCATCAAAATCGGTTAGTAGTTTTGGAGTTTACCTCGAACAAACATCGTGAAGCGAGATTTTTATATATATAAAGATGGACCATTAAAGAATTCAATTTTTCATGATTTTAGAGGCAACTTGGGCAAATATTTGTGAGTAAACGATAAATATTTTAAAAAAATAATCTTATTCTGACACGTTTTAGATTTTCACGGCCAAAAGGATTTTTGTTTTTTGTTTTTGGGGTGTTATGCCGTGTGGCACTACCTCCTTCTTTAGCCAACGTTTCGGACACTGTAACGCTGTCCGAAACGTTGGCTAAAGAAGGAGGTAGCGCAACACGGCATAACACCCCAAAAACAAATAACGAAAATAATCTTATTCTATTTATTTAGAAAATAAGATAGAATGTTTAATTAAAACATTAAAAAAGAAAGCATTTAGATGGGCGTTATTTTAAACTATAAATGACCTAATTGAGTAATTA
Organism: Glyphotaelius pellucidus; assembly: GCA_936435175.1. Classification (NCBI taxonomy): domain Eukaryota; kingdom Metazoa; phylum Arthropoda; class Insecta; order Trichoptera; family Limnephilidae; genus Glyphotaelius; species Glyphotaelius pellucidus. The sequence continues at coordinate 27,404,348 of OW386549.1, forward strand.
GGTCATTTTAATTTAAAAAATTACTCAATTAGGTAATTTATTCGGAACTCAATTTTGTCGTACACAAAATTAAAATTGCTGCCTAAAAACACATTTTTAACGATGTTTTATTTTATTTTCATTGTATAAACACTGTAGACAAGGCAAGATATTTTTTAAGCATTTATAATTAACTCACAAAAAAATTCCAAAGTTACCTTCAAAATCAAGCCAAATTGACATCTTTAATTACCTATAAAACGAAGATAAATAAAACAGAACATCTCCGTGCTGCATTTTTTATTCAACTTTTGATAATAAAAAAATAGTTTGGTTGAGTATTTTGGCCTCAAATCCAAAATTAAGTTTTGTATGAAAAAGGCCTTGAGAGGGCCCAAATATTACTCATGTAGGTACCTACTTTTCCTATTAATTCCACAGCATTGTTATTATTAGTTACAATTTCCATTGTATCTATTAATTCAAAACGTTATTGTTTAGAACGGTATCCTCAATTTAATAATAATGGTTTCACCACTAATTTGAGCATATTCGTCAAACCTATAAATGTCGGTATGCGATTCATAACGACCCCGATTAGTGGAATTGCTGTTAGAAACGGTCCGTATGTGGAATGTCTGCCAACTTATGGGTGCAACTCTCGGTATGCTTATGACCGCGTAAAATTTTATTCCCCCTATAAAGATGCTCTACAGAATTCTCCGCTCGTTTAGGATTTGACCCGGAGGAAAGTTAGCTGAATATTCATTGATCTTTCGAACAGTTTCATAGCGTAACCAATAACCCTAAGTTCTCTATAAAGTAATAGTAATGATTACTGACTTGAATATGGTATTCTTTATCTATTTTTTAAGTGTGAATACATCACAAGAGTCCCAACTGCTCCCAGCTGTCCTAAAGAAATGGATTTAAGGTAGAAATCGCCCAAAAATGACAGAACATCTCTGCTACCCTAAAACAAATACACGATTTTCTTGATTTCGCTAATTTATTCGTTTATTCTTTATTCTCTCGTTCTTTCATTAGGTGACTTTAAATTAGGTACTTGTATTTTACACAAATCTTGGCACTTTTAGTAGTACAATATTTGCTGAACATGTAAAAAAATAGTTAAATTGTATATATGCAAGATTGCTTTCGTTTTCTTTTATATAAACATACATCTATTTATTTGTGTTTCTTTGGACCAGCAGTTTCATAGAATTTGATCAATTCTTCCAATTTCAATTTAGTTTTTAAGTTCTGTGAAGGTTATATTCAAATTTTGTTATTACGTCAGTATTGAACAGTTGTTTCACTTAATTGAAATAATAACTAAATTCAAATAGAACAACTTTCACACAACTTTAAAATTAACTTTGAAATTTGATGAATTGTTCAAATTCTGTGAAACAACTGGCTCTACGACCTACGACTATATTTTTACTAGACTGTGTTAGATATGTGGGAGCGAACAACGCAGCAGTTTCGACACGCGAATTCATCTTATTGGCTATTCGCACACCAATAGCGAACACGGGTATTTTCATCATTAGTTTCACCAACGACCGCTGTTGAAAGAAAAAGAATAATCATTCTGTTCCAGATTGCCGACGTTCCAACGGCTCGCGAATTGCTTTGGAACCCACTTTTCCGATATCGATTATTGTTCAAATGTAAATTATGGTACTCGTACGTGGATAATTGTTATAATCCTGTAAATACAGAACAATGCTTATTTAATTTATACACAACCAACTACACCTCGCCCCCATAATTATTATCATATTGTGACATGTATTCTTTTCAAGTTGATGTATGAAAAATATTGCATACACTAAATAAAAACATAACCAAAAAATCAAAAAGGGGCGTCTGGAGGAAACTCTTCTCACTAACCAACCGGTATCAATTTGTTCCTGGAAAATCGTTTATGATGAAAGATATTGAATAATTTTTGTGTATTTTTTTCATCCAGATTGGATCCTTCTTCATGATTAACCTCTGCCTGGTCGTGATAGCCACACAGTTCTCGGAGACGAAGAAGCGTGAGATGGAACGCATGCGACAAGAGAGGGCCCGTTTCACGTCAACTTCTACGCTGGCCTCTTCCACTAACAACAGCGAGCCAGCCACCTGCTATGCGGAGATAGTCAAATACATCGGACACCTGTGGCGGAGGTTCAACCGGAGGATGGCAAAGAAGTACAGGTAGGGAGGAGTTAGGACAAAATCCGGTTTACTGAAGTAGGGTAAACTAGACTGTGATTGCCCTTGACTAGTGATTGCCCACTTTCACTTAGTGTCCTTTTCGCACTAAAGCATGTAAATATTTCATCGAAATCTCAATTGATGTCTGTATTAGTTCAATATGAAACGACAAATTGCCGTATCGGCAGAAACATTCACTTTGTTAACCCCCGACGCAGGGAGCGGTGTTATAAGTTTGACGTGTCTGTGTGTCTGTCTGTCTGTCTGTGGCATCGTAGCTCCTAAACGAATGGACCGATTGTGATGCAATTTTTTTTGTTTGAAAGCTAATGTAATAGAGACGGTTCTTAACTAAAATTCATGAAAATCGGTTCAGGCGTTTTAAGGTTATCTGCCTTTTTTGTGTCGGGGGTTTCTTAAAATTTTGTAAATTTTACTTATTAGATTTTGTGAGGCGCATCAAAGGAACTTAATATTTTATCTTTTATTATTGATAACAATTCGAAATAAGTAAGTGTGAACTATATTTGAGTTGTTTTATTGATGATTTTTTATCGAATCGTTAAAGTGGGCAATCACTGTACATTTAGCTAAATTTGTGTATACTTTTAAAATTGTCATTTGTTATGGTGTAATATATTCCTTGGAAAATTTTTAAAGGTAATTAGTAAAATAATATGGAACTATTTATTGTTTTGTACTATAGTGGGTGGAACCAAACCTACGCCCAATGAAATTAAAAATTTATTTAAGCGGATAATCATTACCTATTTTACCCCTATAGGTAGTAAATTAAGGGAAAATATAGTAAAATGAACGGTCTTTTAGACAGGTAATGTACCTACTTAATAAACCTTATTTAGTGATTCCTTAGCTTATTTAGAGTAAAAAATGAAAATGACATAATAACTATCAAAATCCTTGTCATTTTTTGCCAAATGAGCTCAGTAACCTTAGGTCAGAAGAAAATTAAGAAACTTAATCAAAGAATTTAGCAACAAATTTTATTTTAATTTACTTAATGTAAAATTTAATTAAATTAAATCTTAGCAACAACAATTCCGAAAAAAGTTGCAAGTCTCTACGTAAATACATTTTTTTAATTAAATTTTTAAAACATATTATTTGCTAAATACCTGAAGATAAACAACTCAATATTTCTATTCTAAGTATCTCTGACAGCAGATGAAAAACACTCAAGAATGAAAATTACTTTGAAAGGAAGTAGATAAACACTTGAGGGAGTGAAAATAATTCTGAAATAAAATACAAAAGAAATTCAGCGGTAAGAGGTGAAAGCCTGAAAAAATCATGTGTTAATAAGAAATATTCTTCTAATGCTTTTTTAGATAAAATATTTTTAACATTATTTTACGATTCAAGTATTGATGGTACGCCAAAAATAGTTTGTTGTAAGCGGTATTAAAATGAAATTATTTATATATATTTCATACATAGTGTGCGGAAACTCGCAATACAAGCGAGAAACTAATGAATCTACACACAGGGACGCAAAAATGTTTTTTTCGATCTAAGAATTTTCAAATATTTTTTCTTTTTCAGCAACTAAAGGGTTAAGAATTTGTAGCCTGGTCCACGCTTCAACGGACTTTAAAAGACAAATCAGTTTTTATCTCCCCCCCCCCCCTCCCTAATCACCCCTTTCCCCCCTCCCCACCCTCCCACCACCCCTACCATATAGCGACCGATTTTTTTTACCAACTTTGGACTCAAAATCAAAAAAGGGCCCAAGTTTCTGGACGCAATGTATTTTCAATATTCAGAAATTGTAAGAAAACATTTTATGTCAAAAAAATCTTGTAAAGGCTTGCTTTAATATATTTTTTTATTTATACAAGATGTGACAAGCCCGTTCCCTAAGGATTTTAACGAGCGATTCATGAGCGTATTTGGAGTAAAAATTGTGGATGTTATTTTGCTCCATAATATTATTTTTTTCAATTAAAAGCGATAAAAATATTTTTCTCCATCACATCACGTTGAAACTGAGTAGTCGGGTACAGACTCGCGGATAACACGATAAATACTCTGTCTCGTTTTAGAAGCACGGTAACATACGAAATAGCGTGCGTATCACGTGACCCGTCGTGACGTGCAGCAGTACAATCAGTGGCGACGTGTGACTGAAAAAAAATTAATAGAAAAAATATTATCAGACAGCAAAATGACACATGGTTTGTTCTTCTTTTAACCTACATAACTTTTACCCCTCTGTCACATTTCCACCACTCTTTCACATTTTGTTTTTACTATAAATGAATCTCTCTGGATCTCAGAGGGGAAATTGTAGCGAGGGGGGAAAGAAGCTAAAATGCCTATTGTGGGTGACAAACACGAGCTACGTGTATTCCCTTATTCCATAAAAATTGTAAGAGACAAATTTTGAGATATTTTTAAATATTTTATTAAACATCATTGAAAATAATAATCGCTGTTACTTGATAGGTTTGAAGTTTTGGAGTTTGAAAATAGTTTTGTATTTTATGTCGTCATATCATTTTTTGTAAAATTATATATAGAATATACACAAGCCGAGGTGGCAGAAGACAACTGTGATTTGCATGAAATACACTTCTATAACGAGGAGTTACAACTCTGAAACGTAATTTTTACTACAAAAATATAAACACATATTTTTTTAAACGCACACAGTCGTAACGTCTTTAGTACAGTAGATTTTAAAGTAATTATAAAATAATAATACTGGTAATTCTGTTGAATTTTTCTCCACTAACTGGTGGAGACAACTTTATGTCGGTTAAAAAAAAACGACCCACTCTCAATATGCTCAGGAATCTCTGGTTAGATCCTTCGGATAACTGCTGTTACGCATAAAATGTTACTAGTTTCCGTCGCCCCCTGCATAATTGAAACTTTATTATAAATTAGGATTTCAATTTCATTTTGACTACCTCATTAAATATTGAATAATTGACTTACTAAATTAATTTTAATTTCGAAGTTCATCAAAAGTTGGGGCTTCATTGGCAATACTAGATAACAGAAAAGTTGGTAATATCGTTATTAATTTAGTAAGACCCACCGTCTTAAAATATTATGAAAATGGGCCCTGCCGACGTGAATTTCCGACCTGTTGAATTTAGTTTAATTAAATTGTAAAGCTCAGTTAATAAATGTTACAGTATTTTTGAAAAATTTTAATATTTTTTTAAATTATAATAGTAAAAAGTTTCACTTGGGCACTTTTTTACATTAACTCCACACAGAAGACTCTGAGGAAACTGCTTTCACTTCGGAGATGCTGTGTGGAGGGTCTTTTTACGGAAAGGGAGAAAAGGCAGTTCTGGGAAGGAAAGAGGTAGGAGGGTTGGGTACCTGGGGGTCAATGGACATATGAATTTTTTCCTCCCATTGTGGTGCATGGCTATGGGTCGAGAGCGTCCGGCTGGAGAGGTCTCCCTCAACCGGCCTCTCGCGACACGGCCTGCCACGCATTTGGTGAGCAGACGCATCCACCGCCAAGACCTGAACTAACCCATAAACCCGGGCACCTCTTCTAATTCACCAAAATAAGCTAAGCACTCTGGGTGACCTGTAGCGACGGTGTTTGTTATCTAATAAATGGTTCCTAAGGCGGCGCTACCCATCCCCGCCTCCCAAATTGGGCACTTAATGTAGGGCATAAAATAACAAAATTATAATTGAGATCCATTAAAAATCATAGTTTTGAGTTAGAGATAAAAGCGGGGGATCATAAAATTAACTAAATTTGATATTTATGGACGTCAAAAGCTTTGAAGGGTATTTGCGGAATAAACGTGGAATAAAAATTATTTATATTTGAAATTAACAGAAAGATGTTAAAATAATGTTATTTTAAATGGCAAATAAAAGCAGAACTATGTCATCAGCAAAAAGCAAAAATCTTTTCATTTATTTTTATTTTTAACTAAATGAGTAAATCCTCATTTGTAATAATTTAGTTAAACGAAGGCAATATTAGATAACCTGAATATATAAAAATCAGGAAAAGGTACGGTCACATCTATGACTCGAATCCAGGACCTACGCCTTGCCGGGCGGAGCTCTACCAGCTGAGCTAATTCCCTATCCGATTCGGTCATCATACTTCGACTAAGAACTACCAAAAAGTTTTATTTCTTTTATGTATTCAATAATATGATTATTCAATTTATAAAAACAGTTTATTTATAAATAAGTTTTGCTATTTAATTATTATTATGCGTGGCAGCTGTTTCACCATTAGAAGGCATTATCAAACTGTGGTTGTCCCACTTATAGATGATGTATTTATAATATTTCTGTTTAGAATTTGAAAAAAAATTATTTCTTTTTATTATAAATTGAATAAGAATATTTTTGAATAAATAAAAGAAATAAGAATTAAAATTAAAGTCTACATATTAAACTTGATAACAATAAATACCAACATTATCTTAATTTTCATAAAGATTGCAAGATTCAAACCTGAACTAAATGCTATCTAAAGTGTCTTGAATTTTATCCATTTTTATTTTTAATATGCGACGTCCATTGACATTAATCGAAGTATGATACAGTTAAATACAACGGAATCGGACACGGACCCATTAGCCTAGTTGGTAGAGATCCACTCCGACAAGGCGTAGGTCTTAGGTTTTAGTCCCAGATGTGACCACATGACCACTGACGGCCTCCATGGTCCCGAGGTAAGACTCTCGACTCGCAATCCGAAGGTCGCGAGTTCGAACCCGGCGTGCGCAGATAAATTTTATTTGGTTAATTTGTGTTATTTCACAATTTATTCATTTAAAATAATATGTAGTATATTTGCGGCACGTTCCAGAGTGGAAGATACTCTCAGTATCGCCCTGGTGTAAGACCACCATTCAGAATTGAAACGTTGCTTGAAATGGCTTTAGCCGTGTTTAGTGACCAGATCTGAATAGCCAGGTACTTCCCCACCTTCCTCTTCCCTGTCTCCTTCCCCTCCCCACTACCTTCAGCCTCACAACATACCCCAATTGGGGATGCCATAGTCTCACTGGCTCCAGACGGGAGCTGTTGGGACTCTTGTGCGGTATTTCATATAAAAAAAATAAATAAAAAATCTTTATCTGATTTTGTTGTTTTCAGATTTTCGATTGAGTTACACTAATATTGTCTTCGTTTTATTAAAAATATTTTCGCTCGTCTGAAAGAACAAGAACCCTAATGATGAGTATTCATACGGTTGCCTTATTTCAATAATGAACATTCATTTTTTTAATTATCGAAGAACCTCGTGAAATTTGCTCCATGTTGAACTTTCAAAATAATGCGGGAAAAGATTTAGAAAGACCTTTGAAAATTTCTGTGAACTCATCAAATTGTATCAATGTTAGTTAGGAGGTAATTCTTTAATTTTTTTTTTGGTGTTAAAGGTGTTGAAGATTTCAAAATAGTTGTGAAATATTTTATCTATAATCTCGCAATATTTTAAATCAAATGTGTATTACATCAGAAGCAAGGAAATTCCATGCGATATATTTTTAGAATTTTAATTTTGATGATCGGCTTTGATAAATAATATTGAGCGGGTTTCTTTGCCTTGGGAAGTTGGGCTGATGTTGGGAGGAGGGGGGGGGGGGGGAGCAATCCTCCATTCCTTTGTGTGACGTAATCCCCCGCACCAGCTGGAGGACCCAGAGGCTTAAAACATCAACTTCTCATTTTTGCACAAGTGTTTTACTTCAGGGACGCCTCGTCACTTTCGAGCTCGAGAAATAGTAGGTCAATCAATCAAGCCAGCTCAATCAATCATAATAACAATAAATATTTTAATTATAATAAAGCTAAGTGCTTTTTGTCGATTCTCACCTTGGGCTACTGCCCTATTAAGAAAAACACTACAATCTGAAAAATAAAAATGTTTCATTGAAGAAGAAGATAACACTAATTATCTAAACAAATATATGAAAGAGAACAAAACACAAAAATATAAAAAGATAACGGTTGCAACTGGGACATAAACCATCTCGTCTTACTGAGACAAACACCTTACCAAATCGGCCACTGCCACCTCTTATTTAAACGTCATATTTGCCAATCTCATGTTTCAATTTTTAGAATTAAAAATGTTATCTTTGACATTTTCTTTTATTTTTTTTTCTACATGCAAACTACCTTTTTCATTGGAAACAAGTGTTCTAAGAGCTAGTTTGTAATCTAGAGAGTATCTTGGATATATATATATCCTATTTTATTTATAGTAAAAATTTAAATGAATATTCCAGTTTCATTAGAACAACTTACTTTTGTCCCAGTTGCGACCGTTGTCTTTTTATTTTTCTGTGTTTGTTCTCTTTCATATTTTCGTTTAGATTATTATTGTTATCTTCTTCTTCAACGATACAATATTACATTGATGGATATAACCTTGAAAAGTTATAAAAATAGAGTTCTAATAAAAATTTAATAAAAATGTCATTTCAAATTTTGTATCTCTCTGTCAATCAAAAAATTTAATTATTTAATATTAATTTATGTTTTCCAGCATACGATGACCACGTAGCCCAACAGTCTACAAATTTTTGTTTTATTATTTGCGTTAAGTTGCCCGTTCAAAAACCCGCCATACACACGTAAACGTGCTCGCTGAAAAAGAATATTCTTTTTAAATATAATTTTCACTGTCAGTATTGTGTATTGTGACTGTAAAGTTTGTAGAAACTATCACAAATAGAGCGGTCTTTAGAAATATTGGTAAAAGTTTTGAAAAGTTTTATTTTCTTTCGGGAAATCATAGTCCATGGTAAACGTTGTACGTGTCAGTCGTTTACGTTTTCATATTTTCATAATAATAAATGATTTGAATTCATAAATAACATATTTATCCTAAAGCATTAGTTAAATATTCCTGATTATTATTTGAGAAGATAATTAAGAACATGTCGAAAACAAATTGTGAAGATTTTATATCAGAGCCCACAATTACGATATCGTTATCTAAATAGATGTTATATTTATTTGTATGATAAAATGTCATTTGGGATTACTGGAAAAATTACCGGAAAAACCCCAAGGCAACATTTTTTTGTTACTAACGACAGAATGTTAGCAATCAGTTCCAATGTTATCAAGAGTGACCGGACAACTCAGAATGAATTCAACTCAACACCTCCTTTGAAAAGTCATTAAAGTGATGAAAAAATATATAAAAAAATGGTTAAATAGGTTACGTTAGATTAGGTTGTGGGTTACTTTTCATAGCTTTTAATGACTTTTCAAAGAAGTGTTGAGTTGATTCTGAGTTGTTATGGTACCGCTATCGAGATAGAAATTAAATTTTCATTTAAATTTTTCCAGTATTGATGAGCAAATTTTTATGTAAGTACGAATCCATTATTACTATTAGCAGATTGTAAACAATTTATTACCTGGCTTTTGTTAAATTCAGATGAAGGTAGGCACTGAAAATCAAATGCAAGTGTTTATCTTCATAAATAAATAAAAAAATATTGAATTAATTTTTCCAATAGCAGATTATAATCAGATTGTGGGCTTCTTTTGTACAATGCTGGCAAATATACATTTATATAATACTAGCTTTTACCCGCGGCTTCGTTTGCATGGTATTAGGGGGAAATTACTATAGCGCTTGCACTTATCAATTATCCCCCACCCCCCTCCCCCCCACACTCCCCACTCACCCCACCCCCTTCCGCATTCCATACATTCATTCCCGGTACATTCAGTTTTCAAACAGCTCGCGTGCCACCTAAATTTCATAATGCCAGAGCTCACCAGTAGTAAAAAAAATAATTATCCAATTAGGTGCAGTCGTTCGGAAGTTATGCGCGTACAGAGATTTCGGAGATTCATTTTTATTTATGTAGATATTAACTACGACGCCTGAAACATCAACATCGTTTCCACGACGACGATTTGTTTTCTGACGTTAGCAATAACTCGCTTTTGTAGCGACAGAAAACGTATAATAAATATAATTTATTATTATTTATAAAATCATAACGCCAGAGCTTACCATTATATACAGCATAAATTACTCGCATATAATGTAGCTTTCTATTGGTGAAAGAATTTTTAAAATTGGTTTATGCGTGAAAGCATATTATTTTTAATATTAGTATAGATTTTTTTATTAACTTTGCGATAAAATATGCATCGACCGTCCAGTTAATTAGACATACCCTCTGTCTGGTACAATATTCAGGTCAATCATGAACACCACCAAATCAATCATAACGCAGAAAAACTTCAAGTTAGAACTTCAAGAATTGAATAAAATTTTGATATTGTCTGGCTCACTAGTAGGATATTTCAAAATGTCAATGTATTTCAAAACTTATTCGCCGGATCGTTGTGCCTCCCGGTGTTATTTTATGGCATATTTAATATGTAAAACACAGATAAGTGTAAATAATATTTGATTTGACCTTAAGAGGGGGGGAGGGGAGTAGAGAAGTGTGACAAGGGGTATGGGGGGGGGGTCATCGGCTCTGTGACGTCAAATGTAAAATCTAAATTATTAAAACGCAAAACTGCTTATGTTATGTTATGTAACGTTACAAAAGGGGGGAGAGGGTGTCACAAATGTGACAGTGTGTGACAAAGACGGGGGAGGGTCAAAAAATCATGAAATTCGTGTGACGTAATTTGTGGACGGCCCCTTATCTCAAAACTTAAATTTAGAGATGTCTGACTAATCAACTGGACGATCGATATAATGAAAAGAATGATTTATACACATTTATTGATAGTAGAGTGTAAGAACTGTATTCTTAGGCTTTCCACGCGTAATGCTAAGACTAGTAGAAGATTTAAATTTTGAAAAAACTTTGGGTGTATTTTGTAGAGCTTTTAAACAAATTTATAGCATCATTTAAAAGAACAGCGTCGTTGTAAGAGATAATCATCAAAATAACTATTATTATTAGTTCATTCAGTTTAGCATTTAGCCCGAGTGGCACTGGTCACCCCCATTACCCCTCCCTCATTACTCCACCCCATTACCTCCTCCCCCCGGTCCCTGCTAACAATGGAAGTCCTCCAATAAACGCCCTAAGCCGAGATAGATCCTGCCTCAACGAGTCCTCAAGTCTCGAGGCAGTGGGACAAACAAATAATAGCGAATGGGACCCTTTTAAATGGAACAAGAATGAAAGAATAAGGATGGATTATAAATATTAATTACTAGTTCTATCATCCTGTTTTTCCGTGAATCCATTGACATAATTTCCACTTACTTACTCGCCATGTAATGTATTCTATAACATTTATATATGTATATAATAAGGGGATTGATAGAAGAGCCTATCCCAAAGAGCCTATTCTGTTCCAAATAAGACTCCTACCATTGAGTCACTTTGGTTGCCGACACTCTTAAAATGGCCCATGGAGCTTATGTCTGAATTCAGTACACCTGCTACTGAGCCACTCCAGTCGCCCGGCTCAAGGCGTCCAGCATTTCATTTAGAAAAAACAAATAAAGCCTTATCTCGCAAAAAAGGGCGCAGGAGCTTACTGCTCAATTTTTCACCGTGCCAATCGGGTGGCGCAGGTTGATACGCGTAATTTGATATCAATAACGCCTACTTTCCTGTACCAAAGAAGACTCCTACCATTGTGCCACTTCAGCCAGCCGACAATTTGAATTTTCAATTGTAATATACAATTGTGTTGGGTATTAGGAAGAACTATAAAATATTCCTCATTTCAAAAGTCATCAAGGCGGCAGCCTCTTTTAATGTATGAAAGTGTGGCCTATCTATGAAATGGTGAATTTAAAAAAAAATATTTACGCCAATTTGCGTATTTGAGACAGGCACTTCGCGAGTTGACCCAATATATTATATTCTTTGGTCACTTAATTTGTCTTTTTAACCATTAAATCGGTTTTACTTACACGGTTTCTCCCGTGGTTTGAAGACTTGAATATATAATTATTATTTTCACATTCCTTCATGTAGACGCATTTAATTTAAAAAAAAAACGTTTAAAAGCTAATATAAATCAAGTCTCACATACCTATATTTCAATTAATTTTTTCTCTTACTTTTTATAGAACAATATAAAAAAAACACCACGACCCTCGTCCTATTTAATAGTAGCTAAAAATATATTTCATAACTCCATAGATCATGCTGTAAATGACATTGCGAGTATATAGTTGCGTCATAAAAATTGTACAAAATTTTTTACAGAACCCATCCGTTTTTTGCTACTATGTTTTGCTTCAGACAATGAGGTTTTCTGCTTTATAGTTAAGATTCATACATATTAAACCTATGTAGACTAAGAATATCGTAAATCATTTATTCTAAGATAATAAAACTAACCATTAATGAAATTGCATGGTATGTAATTGAGAGTGGGATTGTAAGGCATTGCTTTTATGTGAATACAAGAGTCCCAACTGATACCTACTGTTGGCATCCTCAACGTATTATATATTTTTATTTTTTTATTTTCTTAGCATTTAAGTAATGTGTACCTACCACAAAGGATAAAATCTGAAAATCTTGCCGCAGTATTTTCCCAAATACACAATCCCGTTTGGTGCATTTAAGAAAACAATCGACTTAATTTCCGAGACTATCTGATAACACACCCTTAAATTGGATTCCGGCCAAAAATTGGGTAAACTTGTCGATATCGGATATCGTTGGTAATGAAATATGACATAGGTAAATGGTCCAAATCGGAAGGTTCTTGAGCTTTTTATAGGTTAACAGGCCGTAAGGGGTTATATATATTTTCTATCTTGCGAAAGAGTTAAAATATTGACATTTATACATTATTTGTAAGTGATAAAAAAAACCCGAATAAAATGATGATTTTATCAATTTTGCTTTGGTACCAAAAATAGGCAAACATTTTCGTTTTAAGGAGTAGGAATAATTAATTTAGTTGAGGAAAGGATTTCGATGAAAGTATTTTTAATTAAATCATTTTAATTAAATTAATATGTTCGTTTTACTTTAAACTGATTTTGAACATAAAAAAATAACTTTGTAAAACTTTTTTGCTTTAATTCCAGAGTGGGAGATTCTTTTAGACTACTCCTCTGGAAAGGGAATGAAATTTATTTTCAACTCGTTGCTTAAAATAGCTGTATCTACGAATATTGACAAGATAAAAATGAGCTTCCTCTCTCCCATAAGAAAAGATGTCACAGACCTCGGAATATTTGAGAATATGAACCAAGGTTAGCTCATACGGGCCTTTTTCGAAAAAAAAACTCGTTGGGCCGCTTTCGAAATTTCGAACGCGTGGTGTGGCTTGAAGTAAAAACTGCCACTGTTTTGCAATTAATTCAAATCTCCCAGTGGAACATGGACTTCAAGCTACGTCACGAATTTTTACCCAATCACCGCTCTACCCCCTCGATGAACTAACCTTTTAAACGCATTTTCTACGAATCTTGCTCTTGAACGGTATAAATTATGAATTTTAATGTTTTTAATAGTTCGTTTCTAAGCAAAGTTACATAACTAAATATAACTCCTCTAACAAGAAAAACATAGAAAGAAAGATGTTTGTTACGTATGTATCAAATCACAGTAAATTATATTACGGAGATATTTGCAAAATGAATAAAAATATAAACAGAGACAATAAAAATATGCCTCAGTAAAGAAAGAGAGAAAATGTACACGTATAATGCTGTATTTTTACTAATTCAAATGTGTTTTTAAAAAATCGCCTTGTAAACATCAACAAGAAAAATAACGGAATAAATCTGTCGCATAACCGGCAATTAAACCGTTGTTTTTCGAGGTCAACTGCGCCGCATGGAGTTGACTGGGGTCCTTTAATAATATAATTCGGAGGCACGTGCCCATTTTAATATTTTAAGCCAAGGTTAGGGATCTGCCCTGTTTACTTTTATGCACAGGTGAAAACGTCGCATTTCATTTTAGTACGCTCCAGGAGTAAAAAGAATGAAAAAAACATTTTTTTTGGATACTGAAACGAGTGAACTAATTGTGGCAGTGTAGAATTTTTAAAATGTGTTCAAAATGAGCCATTTTTCATTTCAACTCGTGCTTTGGTAACCTCTTTGTCAGAGAAATAAGCTTCTGGCTATAGACCCATTGTTTGCGAGTGTCATTATACAACTTGATAAAAATACATGGAGTTACTTCCTGGTATTAATTAAACCAATTATACAAATATTAGTAAAATATTACACTGGATCAAATAATATACAAACACAAATGTACACACAAACAAAATCACAGTAAATTTGTCTTACACCGTAATGAGTATGTATTTCTTTTATTTTATTTTTATTTTTATTTTATTTATTTGGGAGGCCAACAGTTTACATTAATATCGGAGGAATAGTAATTGTGTCACAATAATTGTACCATTTACAGGCTTCCACATGGGTATTATATACAAGTGATTTGATAGATGATAAAAATTACATTACAAGAAACATTATTACAAGTAATTTAGGTGGGAATAGGGAGGGGGTAGGATGGGAGGGGGGAGGGGACGGTTTAGTTGAGGTATAGTAATAAAAATATGCACAGCAAAAAATTAAAATTAAAAATTTTAAAAAAAGTAAGAGGTTCATTGGGTGATGGTTGCATTAGATAGGTATCTATAGTTATTTTTATTGTTGTTGAGACCGCCTGTGTGATTTTAAAGAGTATGGTACAGAGTTAAAAATGTCAAATTTTGTGTAGTGGGTGTTGAAAGTGTTGGATGCACGATAGATGAAGAAATTCTGCTTAGAATTAGTGTTGCACCGAGGGAGGCTAAGTATCGTGTCTGATCTGGTTCGTCTGTTGGGAACTCGTATCTGGATCCGATGTAGAAGTTAAGTTATTAGAGTAAAACCTCAAATTGCAATTTTTAATCATTGAAGACAATATACTACGGCTCTCAAACGATAATTTGAAACAGTCCAATCCCAGGGTTTTAGCTTTACAACAAGTTGGTAGTTCTTAGTCGATGACGCAGTTACATATGACCGAAGAGGGTAGGGTCGATTTAGCTCGCTGGTTAGAGCAGAGCCCCGGCAAGGCTTATGTCCTGGGCATCTAGCACGGTCTATCGATAATGTCGGTAACTTGTCAACGTTTGCGAGCACCACTGCAGATTGCTAACGTATGTACAACAGTTCACGTAGAATAAATTATGTACTCTTCTTCTTCGTGTGCCCTATCAGGTCCCCCCGACGTTGGCGATCACTCTGGAAAATGTCTCTCTACATTGTGCTGCCCGGAATAGCTCCTCCGCACTTCTAATGCCGGTCCACTCTTATATATTTCGTAGCCAAGACATTTGTCTCCTACCAGGCCCTCGGCGACCTTCTATTTTTCCTTTCAATATTAATTGGAGCAAGTGATACTTTTCCCCTCGAAGTACGTGACCCAGATATGAAATTTTCCTGACTTTTATTGATGTGAGCAGTTCTCTATCTGTTCTAGCCCGCCTGAGAATTTCTATGTTGGTGATCATGTCGGTCCATGGAACATTGAGCATTCTCCGGTGAAACCACATTTCAAAAGCCTCTAACCTATTCATGGTATTTACTTTCAAGGTCCATGTCTCACATCCATACAGCAAGACTGAACACACATAACACTTTAACATTCTCTGCCTTAGGTTTAAATTGAGGTTGTCATTGCAGAAGAGGGATTTCATTTTACTGAATGCAGTTCTTGCTGCCTCAATTCTGCACTTAACCTCTACATCTGGGTCAAGAGTCTCCGTGAGAATGCTGCCGAGGTATCTAAATCTTGCCACCTTTTCGACATTGCAACCGTTTAATTGTATAACTAATCCACAGTGATTTAGCGTTCAAATGTCATCCATTTTGTTTTATTGATGTTGATTGTTAGGCCCAGTTGCTCACCAAAATTATTAACTAGATTTAATAGATCTTGGAAGTCATCGATACGGTCAGCTAATAATACAATATCATCCGCATATCTTATGTTACTAATGACAACTCCGTTGATCTTCAGACCCTTCTCGGTATTACTTAGGGCTCTTTTAAAGACATAGTTGGAATAGAGATTAAACAATAGTGGCGACAGGATACAACCTTGTCGTACTCCACGCTGAATGGCGATTGCATTAGATCTCTCATTCCCATGTCTTATTTAATTATATATTATCATTACTTTATTATTTTATTATCAGTCCTTCTAAACTGTTGTTTATTCGTTGGCGATCTGCAGTAATGCTCGGGAAGGATAATAAGTTACCGACACAATCGATTAAACCTCTATCGATCGACCCCTGCTAGATGTGACTGTATCTTTTTATGATTTTTCTGTATCAAATTTTCGTATGACAGTCACTAATATTGTCTTCAAGAATGTATCCAATATTTATTAATATTTTTACGGAAAGTAAAGTTTCTATTTAATATCAAGTATTATTAGGTTATCGTCCCACTTAATGACGTCAGCATAAAAACGTTTTCATTACGAGGCTGTAAAACAAAGAATCTGTAATGTATTTATCTATAGCGACCAATGACTAAGTAAAATACCCTCAGAGACGACTTGGTATAACAATAAAACATTCTATCCAAATGGTTTTACATAAATGGCGGCAAGGATGGAACCAATATTATTTACTTATCATATAAACTGAATGTTAACTACGGAAGCCACCGCAATATTTGTAGAACCGTTTGAACAGAATGTATATGCCAAGGTATTTTATATAGTCATTGATAGCGACACCCAACAGAGTGTTTTTTACATAACATGAATATATACATAAATATCTGTAAAAAATTCCTTATTCATATTAAGTAGTACGTATTTGTATGTATCAATAAACGTAATCATTTGCCACATTTCAACAATCATTTTACTTTAATAACTTGTTAAATTTTTAATAATGCACATTTTAAAATTATTTTACCATTAAATAATAATTATTATATAGAATTTAAGAATCTTCTTAAATAAAAGCTTTTTAAATAGTTACTTTACCTTATTTCTGCTTTCCTTAAGGCTTTCTCTCGACTAAAATATATCAAAGTATGAAACAAATTGTACATTATTCAAAGCGATAAAAAACATTATTTACTTCAATTTCTTTCAAGAGATCAAAACGATGCTCATTTTTTATGATTTTTTAAAAATATTTTTTCTCACTTCACATCTCGCTCATTTCCCATCTTACTTTCTGCTGTTGTTTTGCTGTTTCCGTTGCTGTTTCTTCTGTTCTGCTCACTGTGCTCTTCTGCCCTGGTTCTAAACAGGCTGTACAAATACAGGCGCGAGCAAAGGCGGGAGGCGCGTGGGCTGGGCGGGGAGACTCTCGCGCTGGGCGGCCGCCCTAGACAACACCACCCCTGCTGCCCTCGAATGAAGATGGTAAGGATCGATAGACTAAAATTGTTATTGTTTGTTGTAAAATTTATCCAATGTTACATGTACAGTGTTATAAGTATTTGATGTTGCAGTGAGATGCCCACTGATAAATACTAACGTTACGAGTAATTTGTAGACATTCATTGTTTTGTTAATGTCTTCTAGCGGTCTTCCAATGGCACTCGAACTCACAAAAATCTCTAGAAAACTGTTGTTGATATAACTTATATGTCCCTAACGCGTACACTCGTGGGAGATCCCCTATCGCCGGAGCACTTGCGTGAAACTCGACTAACACAAGCGGAACACCTTTTCACAGTTGACGTTAGCTTCAAGAGAACGAATCGTGTTTTCGACCAATTTTTTTTTTAATGAAAGTCGGCTCGCATGTGGAACGAACTACCAGCATCTGTTTTTCCTCCTTCATATAATCCGGGCCTTTTCAAAACCCGCTTTAACAAAGCCTACAGCCCTTCACTTAGCCAGCCTCACAACGCTGCCCAACCGGGTGTCTACACACTGTAGATTCCCTGATTTTACACGGGGCGCTCATGTAAGGCATTACATAAAAAATGAATACGTAAATCACTGAAATTTTCATGTTAATGTAAATCAAAGTAAAGTTGAATTTTACTACCTACTTAGTTAAATAAGTGGCATTTCAGTTACGTTAAATAAGTAATTACTAATAACAAACACCTACGTAGTTTATAAAAAGGATTTTGATTTAAACCAGTTTATACTGCACGAATGTCACTGTGGCAGTCAAAAGAATAGCGGTGGTTAAATCTCATAAATAGACGCTTAGCAAAAATTACAACGTAGTTTTAACTTTACGATCACTTTATTTCATTGGCAAAAGCAACCGTTAATCCTAATTCGACTTGAGTTAAAACTGCAACGATATTCCCTGAATTTAATAGAACAAAAAACAAACATTTTCTCCTGGCAAGCGATTTGCGGAAGTCAATGATCTCTGGGAAGCACTCAACTATGAGTTTCCCTTAATCCTACTTCAACCGGAGTTCAGCAACCACTTCGATTTTCTGAGCACTCTATTTGTTATATAGAGCTTTTATCTTTACTGTTTTTTGGCAAATGATCTCAGAAACACACTTAAATGTGTATGAACTGAAGTCAAATATTGTTTGGAATCGATTAACTGTCGTACCGGAAACATTGTTTGGAATATATCACCTTTATTCGTGAGTGGTTTTGGGTGGCAATTTGATATATTATTAAATATGTAGCCAAAAATTTCGCTGAAGAAAATCGGCATCTGAGAGCTGCCATTTGAAAATTGAATTTTACTATTTCATCCTTTTTTCCTAACATGTTTTAATTCGATTCCCTTAGTCAATATATATCCTTGCTGAGTCCGATATCAAAAGTAATTGAAAAAACGGTAAAACGAAGGCTATACAAATTTCTTGAAGAAAATGACATTTTGTCAGGAAATCAATATGGCTTCCGCAAAGGTCGTAGTGCCGCAGATGCAATTGCAACTTTTACAAAAGCAATCTCTGATAACCTCGATAAAGGCCGCAAGCCCCTTGCTGTTTTCTTGGATCTAGCCAAAGCCTTTGATACTGTCTCTCACCGCATACTTTTGAAAAAACTCCTTCAGGTAGGAATAAAAGGTACTCCCCTCAAATGGTTTGAGAACTATCTAACAAATAGGTCACAATCGTCTCTTGTAAATTCTGCTAAAGAATACAGAAGTACAAGTTTACCAATCACGTACGGTGTGCCCCAAGGCAGTGTATTAGGCCCACTTCTCTTTCTAATATATATTAACACTTTATGTAACTTGGAAATTAATGGAACTATAATATCCTTTGCCGATGATACGGTAATCATCTTTGAAGCTGAAAATTGGAACTCAACTATGGAAAAAGCAAATAAGGGCCTAAATAAAGTAAAACATTGGTTAGACGACAACCTTCTGACTCTTAATATTGACAAAACAAAATATTTACTTTTCTCCATACGTAAAGTCACTCCTCCTCAAAACTGTTCTAATCTTATCATTCACTCATGCTCACAGAACCATATTACCCCTACGCCTCCCCACAATAATTGCTCATGCACCAACCTAAAAAAATCCGACCAAATTAAATATCTGGGGATTGTTATAGATGACCAACTGCGTTGGGAGGACCATGTCAATTTCACAACAAAAAGACTCCGCAAATTGTGCTATATATTTCTCTCTCTCAGATCAATCCTGAACATTCAAACAATGAGATGCATATATTTTGCACTATTCCAATCAATAGCCACATACGGTATCGTGGGATGGGGAGGCTGTGCAGCTTCAATTATATATCCCTTGATCTTAATTCAAAAGCTGCTACTAAGGATTATATTAAAATGTCACCCATCTCACCCATCAGAGCCACTTTTTAAAAAATTCGCAATCCTAGACATTAGACAATTATACGTTAAGACAATTCTCATACACATAAGGAAAAATGATTTAATACTCAAAACTCAACAAAATATTTACACCCGCTATTCATCACACCAAAAATGCAAAATTCCTTCAACAAAAACAGCTTTCGCCCAACGACAGTTCTCTTACATCGCGCCTAAAATGTTCAACTTACTGAGTATTGATATTAAGACATCGAAAATTGATGATCTTTATGCCATTAATATACAGAACTGGTTATTTACTCAGGGAAGGAAATATTATAAAGAATGCCTTACATCTTAAAAACTGTTCTTATTTTTTCATATTTCTCGAGTAAAAAATCTTATCTCTAAATTAATTTTCAACCAAAACTTTATATTACGCTGATGCTTTTTTTTCATATTTTTTGACATTGTTCGTCCATTTCATATGCTGCCTAGGAATACTTGCTTTTGTTTTTTGGGGTCTAAGACTATCATTGTTCATCTATATAGATGATTTATTCTTATTTTTTATTTCTATTATCCTTAAAATATTATTATTTGCTACTTTTATTCTTATTTGTTATTTTATTTTATTCTTATTTATACAAGATTCACCTAGTTTAACTCCTTTCCTGTATGTGATCATGTACATAATACTAGTATGAATATTTTCCTTAATATGTATGCTATATGCTTGTACTTTCATCTACATATATATGGATGATTATTAATATTATATACTTAATATCTTATGAATCTTGACTACCATAATACGGGCATTTGCCTAGCTTGGTAGTCGAAATACCATATAAAACAATCCTGTAATAAACAAAATGAATAAAGAAATTTAAAAAAAAAAAAAAAAAATAGCATTATTAACTATTTGCTACAAACAGGTAATAATAACATATTTTACAAAATATCCTTAAATCCATTAATGTTGTGAAAATATTATACAAATACGCCAAACAATTATTGATGCCAACTGATTTTTCAATATTTTGCAAAGTTTTCGCAGAATCGATTGTGACCTTTTTATTTTTTTAACATTTTTTTTTAAGAAAGACCGGGTTAAGAATAATCCAACAATGTTTAAGAATATCTTACTACCGCCACACTAAGCGGAAAATGTTGCTTGTGTCGTGATGGAGGACTTAGCCAGCCGAGAAGAGACCCAAACACGACCCCCGGGTGAGATCCAAACGCGATGCCCACTTAGCCACTGACCGGTCATTAGCACAGGATGTTGTGTGGAGGGTCTTTTTTAAGGGAGGAAAGCCCTGGAAGGAAAAAAGTGTGGGAGTCAGTGTATTCGGGAGTGACGGACGTATGAATTCATCCCTACAACTGCGGTGCAAAGGAATGGGTTGAAAGAGTCCGGCTGTAGAGGTCAAAAGGCCTCTCTCAACCAGTCTCTCTTGATCCTTAAGATCTAGACAAACCTCACCCCCATGAACTAAAGGTAAATTTATTTTTAAATTTAGTTACCTTTAGGTACGCCTAAAGGTAACTAAATCACCAAATGTAGCGAACCGCTGTGGCAGAGGTGTTGGTTATCAAGCGCTCTTGAGGTGATTTTCTCACAAAAATGGCGCTATAGAAATCATCCAAAAATTATTATTATTATTATCCAATAAATGCCAAAATATTGTCATTTGTGGAAACATTTTCATCGCGTGAAATTCGATTTACAATATTTCCTTCGTCAACAAAGTATTCTTAATTGTTTTTGTTTTAAAATAATATTTACCAAATTTCCTCCATTTTAGTTTTCCTCTGTTGGACACGATTTAGGGTTTCAGTGTTCAACAAGCAGAGTTTACATTACATTTACAACAGCTGCTATCAAATATTTACTGAGACCTGTCGATTGTTTGCTAAAGAAGATTACAATTGCTCAATTCAATTATTTCACTTGAGCTTGGGGCTATGGGAATAGATACTCGAATACTCGTCTAAACTTAATGATATACAAAATAACAGACAGATGATATTATTCCAACATAAGTAAATACTCATATTCCAGTGAACAGAAAATCCTTAGAAGTGTATCACAATATGTGATCTATATTGAATTATATTTCAATTTGGAAGGCGGTTTTGGGTCTACAATTTATTTTTATTTAATTTAACTTTGTCAGTAACTAACTAACTAACTAACTAACCATCACGCCGTTTCCCCGCAGGGGTAGGCAGAGAGGACGGACCGCCAAACAACTCGGTCCTGGCACACACTCTTTGCTTCACTCACATTCATACATCGTTTCATACATACTCTTCTATTATTCTGGCTTTTGACATGGCCCGACTCAAGTATCTGATTCACTTGATCGTGCCATGTCTTCCTCGGGCGTCCCCGACTTCTTCTACCATTCACATTTGCGTCATATATTCTTCTTACACTACTTTCTTCGTTCATTCGCTCTACATGCCCAAACCATCTGAGGGTTCCTTTCTTAATCTTACTCATTATGCTTACATCAGCCTTACATTCTTTGCGGATCTCCACATTTCTCACACGATCATACATGGTTTTACCACACATACGCCTCAGGGATCTCATTTCTACAGCATTCAGTTTACTTTCATCCTTCCTCTGCCAGTTCCAGGCCTCACTGCCATACATCAGGGTAGGTACCAGGACTCCATTGTGGACTGCTAGTTTCGCTCCTTTTGACAGTTTTTTATTAGCGCCAACGGCATTCAGTCCTCCATTAACGGAGTTACCGGCATTTACCCTTCTTTCGATATCTCTATCAGCCTTCCCATCTCTCGTAAACATACTACCCAGATACACAAACTCATCCACCTGCTCCAAGTATTCATCGTTCACAACTATATCACACACTGTTCTCGTACTTTCTCTTTCAAACACCATGACTTTAGACTTACTTACATTCATCATTAACTCATTCTTCATACATACTTCGTTCATCCTAGACACAAGAGACTGTAAATCTTCCATAGTGTTAGAAATCAGCACCGCATCATCAGCGTACAACAGACAACATACTTTCAGATTACTCAATTTCGCGCCCAATCCCAACTCTTTCAATTCTTGCATACAATTATCCATGTATAGATTGAATAACCATGGTGACATTACGCAGCCTTGCTTAACACCTTTTGTGATGTCAAACCACCCCGTAAAACCACCGTTCACCCTAACACACGCAACGCTTCCCTCGTACAGAGACGCAATTGCCTGTATGAGATTTGTATTCACTCCATACTTGGACAATACCTTCCATAGCTTTTTCCTGTCAACTCGGCAGTAAGTAATGTTAATACATGAATAAAAATAAATTAATGTACATATCACGTAGGCAACTTTAATTTGGTACTTACACTAACTAGCGTAAAAAATATTATTATAGTTGTGGGGGAATTTTTTCTCCCCCTCTCAAAAACCTTATTTTTTAAATTTTAAAAAGGGTTATTCACAGTATAATGTCTACAGTACCTACTATAAATTAAACTTGATAGCGAAAAAAGTTCTGTTTTAATCTTTAAAAAAAACTCTTTCATCTGTAAAAACATTTTTAACTGTGCGAATTTTTTTCCAAAACAATTATTTTTCCTATTATTAAAAGGAAAATTATAAAATATTGGTTTTTAATAAAGCATTATAGATTGTTTACTTAGGTACCGTTATTCACTAATTTATATTTTTTTATAATAAAAAGCTTTCAAAAAAGATGGTTTTTAACCTTCAAAACATGTTTTTTTTTATCCATCAAAATATGGTTTTTTTTTTAAACATATTTTTTATAAAAACACGGTCTATAAAAACACGGTGTTTTTTATCCTTCAAAACATATTTTTTATCTTTCAAAACATGTTTTTTTAATCCCTGAAACATGGTTTTTCACTTTTGGGAAATGGCGTAGCATTTTGAAGACTCAGCTGTCGGCAGATAGCTAGTAAACTTGAAAGTTCCCGCCTGTGCGCGTATGCATACGTAACTGGAGTCTGATGTTTAACCCGTTACACTTTCATAAATGTAATTATGTGTATAATATTGTCTTCTTTAAGATCTTTTGACTCGCGGGTTGAAAATGTTTGTTTATTTCAACAAAAGTTTTTTTTTTTAAAAGGCTTATTTCGGGCCACGGACATGACCACAACACACTTCCATCGATTTGTCAATTTAGTGTTACATTCCAAGAAATTTACTAGAAATATGAATTTTCTAGTCCCTAATGTAACATTGGAAGAAAAAAATTGAGCTACAGAAAGTACCACATTAAAGCACTTCAAATTATCATATTCCATGCAACTTCTACTAAGTTAAGTCCTTGTATTCCTGGCTTATTAGATATTTGCCTGTAACTACTAGAGAGATCTCGGATTCAAATCCTGGCGTGTGCAAGTAAATTTTAGTTTATTCAAAATATAAGGTATATTTCTGATGAGACTTTCAGAAAACTAAGGTAGACAAGAGTGGGGAGGCTACGACGCACCGCACAAAGAGGAGACTGATTATACTACTTATATTATTTTCTGGCACGCTAAATCCTCTAGATGTATGTGTTTGTCTCTTTTTAGTGACGCTATTTTTCGTTTCATCGAGTTTCAAATCACAACGGTACTAAACTTCAAAAATGTTGTCAATATAGTTTAGCAGAAATCAAATCATTGTACATACTTTGTCGGTGTGTATAATCGTGCCTTTATTGTGGCGTGTCGAGCAGTACCTACTCAGAATGAATGTACGTAATTATGTAGGTACTGGTATTTATTTGGGAGCTGCTTGTGGCAAAAGAGAGAATTAATCACGCATGGATTCCCTTATATAGCATTCGTGCAAGTTATACTAGATCGTATATAAATAAAGCATAAAAATTTTGTACCACAATATTATTTGTGTTTCTGCGTAGTCGATTCGATGAAGGTTTGCAATATTGGGATAAAATCATTAAAAAATAAAAGCACTAAAATATTTTCGTTTTCTGACTCCTGTTCTGTTTTTCGAGAGTTTTGTTTTATCTCGATCCGTTTCCTTTACGGCTACATTAACAATATGAAAATGGAAAGGTGGCCGAAATATTAATGACTTTCCCAAAAGGTTTTCGTGGTTCCGCCAAAATGCTTTTTGCGGGATCCTTTCTTAGTATTAAAGCACTCATTCATGACGCGTTTGATGCAAATACATTAACGTTTTAATTTCAAACAAGACATTTCCGTGTGACGAATTCTTAAAACGAACGCGATGAAAATAATGAATTTTCGATATTAAATAAAACTGAGACGTTTAATGGAAAATTTTGATCCAATTTAATTGCATTATTTTTGTGTATGTAACATTTATTATTAGATATATTCAAACGAAAGCTAATCGTAGCTTGAAAAATGAAAAAGCACTATTGAGCTCTGTGCATTTGAGTCTGTATTTGAGCTTAAGTAGCCATAAATTGAATTTTCTGTTCGTTTTTGAGTGATTTACTTTCAGTTAAGATTTGAAAAATAAAACTAAATCCTAAATAACATAGATAATATCGAAAAATAATTTTTGAAAAAACTATTTTTTTATTGAATACTGCACAAGAGTTTTATTGAATACTGCTCCCAGTTTCCAGCTCCCCCCACCATCTGGAGCCAGTGGGACTATAGCATCCCCAATTGGGTATTTTATTAGGCTGAAGGTAGTAGGGAGAATGTGGATGGGGAAGAGGAAAGTTAGGAAGTCTTTAAGGAAAAAAAGGAGATGTCTGGTCAATGACTGATCGTTTGGGTCCCACCCAGGCGTCGCGTGTTTGGTTCCTCGGGTGGCTTAGTCCACCATTACGACACAAGCAATATTTTTCGCTTAGCGGCATAAGGAGTTTTTCAAATATTGTCAGGTTATTGGTAATTTAATTTTTATCTTTCTAAAAAAAAAATTCCTGGCTATTTAGATCTGTCACCAAACACGGCTAAATTCATTTCAATCAAAGTTGCAATTCTACACCAGGACAGTACTAAGAGTATCTTCCACTCTGGAATGTGCTGCAAATATATTTAAAATTATTAAAATGTGAAAATAACGCAAATTAATCAAATAAAATCTACTTGAATTTACAAATAGAATTTGAACCCGCGACCACCGGATTAGTAGTTGAGAACCTTACTCCTCGACCACACAGGCCGTCAACATATTATATTTTTTATTTGCCAGTTACAAATGTTAATAATCATGGGTAATAAATGCACTCATTTTATTTTTAAAAACTCAGCATTCGACAGTAAAATTTTGAGGGATTCAAACTGTTGAAATACTTATTTATATTTAAAATTTAACTCAGTCATCCAAAATTTGATGAATTGAATGATTAAATTTATGTATGCGTGCATACATGTATGTCATTTTTAAGAATGAACATTCTGGAAAATGACGTTCAAATATCATTTAAAAACTTTTTTAATACACCCTCCAATAAATCATGTCCACGAAATTGTCACTAAACAAATAAACTAATAGTTCCATGAACGACTTTTCGTTCAAAAAGTATGTTTCTAATCTTTTCTAATCATAACCAAGATTTCCTCCGAAATCATAAGATTTAGATAAGTAGGTACTTAGATACCTACCCACTTATTTTAATAAACACAATGATTTTACGTTTGAAAAAATAATCTACTGAACCATTAACCTATCGTATGCCGAAGCTAAATTTTCTCCGTGCGCCAGCCTATTCTTTATCGTAATAACTTACTCATTTTTTGCAAAACTGTGATTTGTAAATTTTATATTTTTTTATTAAAAATGTAAATTGTTTTAACTAATCTACCGTGAATATTTTCCCCAGAATACTAGCTACTTATATTCAGAAAATTGATTTTTTATCGACTACTTCGACGCTGCGAACGACAGATAACATAAATAAACCAAACCTCTCACAGTAACAACCATGAACTCGATAAAACAGAACTTCGCAACGCTCAGTCAATTTTTATATTACTACAATAACAATAAACTGTGGTTTACTTGGTTACTGTAATGAAAATTAACAACTATTTAACATTTTTCAATTTGCCTTATTGTATAATGGAAAAAAAATTAATTCAGAACTGGCCCTAAGTTAAGTGGATATCGCTAATAAAACTGAGTGTTATTTCAGCTGTGTCAGCCGGAGAACGAGTGCCCTGAGGAGGCCCCGAGCCCCCGCCCCCTGCTCCGAGCAGCCTCCATCTGCGTTCCGGATGATGTAAGAAGGCTGTATTTACGTTCCTTTGTCACGTTCAAATTGGTGGTATTATTTGATAACCACATTTTTGCGAAACGTGCACCGTAATCATTGAACGGTTCCACGATAAAACAGAACATTGAAGAAAAGTGATGAAAATGGAAAAACATAAACACCAAATCACTTTTTCGTGTTCTATTAAATTCATTTATCTCTTTTTACTTTGTAGTATATTGATGCAAAGTTATCTCTTAAATAGATACTTTGTAAAGCTTTTTTTAAATTAATATCTTATTTCATATCATAGTCCCTATCATTGATTAGACGAGATCTCAGATTATTCCATTTAAATGAGACATGAAGCGAAAAAATTGGTTGCACTTTTTTACCTACGACAAGTCCAATATGACCTCCAACGCTCTAACGCTGAACGACCGGAAACTACTGAATCCGTTCCTCGTGCACTGCTACTCACCTGATAATAGAGGTATGCAATAGCGCTTCTATGACTATGCCGCAACTTTTACGCGTCTGCGGTAGTATAAAATAAAAATACCTAATGTGAACAAGTTAACTCCTAATATTGTCATAATTCCAGAACACATCTGGCCTGGCTCTGCTGTCTCCTCCATCCCTGGGCAGGAGGCGCTCCTCGGTGATGTTCAGCGACGTGGTGGTGCTGCACGGCGCTGAGTGTGGTGGCGGCGGACCATCGGGCGCAGGCTCGCCGAATCTCTCGCCGCCGCCCGCGGGAGGTCCGAGGGAAGGGGCCAACGTGTGCAGCAGCGAGAAGATGACCCAGACTGGTTGGTGGATTACTGAACTTTGAACTTTAAACATTAATCTTTGAACTTTGAACTTCAATCCTTGAACATTGAATTTTGAAGTTGAACTTTGAATTTTAAACTTCACGCTTCGAAATTTGAACTTTTACGTTGGTATTTATTTTTAATCCATGTATGTATAATTTTCTATGTATGAATAATCCTCGATATCTTAAATATTATTGTATAATCTACGTAAAAGCCCATATGGGCGTATAACAACAATAAATAAATAAATAAATAAATCCAAACATTAAAGAAAACGTTTTTATAAAGATATGCAATAAACTCTGAGATTACAATACAGCACAGGCCTTTTCACTAAGTATTTGTTGAAATGGAATAATTCTGTTACCCTATGGTTGAGTGTCGAAATCGACTAAACAGACCGTTAGTAAAGCGTCCTAGGCACAGAGCAGTCATCACCTCACGAAACCTGTATATTTTTAGGGGATGGAAACATCTGGCAGACAAACCCAAATCAACCAATCGCCAACACTGACCTCGGCTTGACAGACGCAGCCATGACGTGTCAAGAACTACTAGCCCTTTCAGGAGCTCTGTCAGCCGCTTTGCCAACAGGCCAGGTGGCTTTGGACTCTTTCTTCGACTCTTTAACCAAAGGCATCACCAAAAGAAACGCTTCCACTCTGACTGGGCCCAACTCAATACCCATCGAATCACAAAGAATGTCCCCACCAAACCAAATGCTCCTAGATGAAGATTTCTCCTGCTGTGGAGACATGCAACAATTTGAAATAGGTTTTGTCCAAAAAAAAGAAAAGAAAAAGCGATCCAGACTAATGAGGATCATCATCAGAACGTACAGATTCTTTGGAGGAATATTGGGTGGAACAAGAAGATCGGTTAAAAGATTGGTTGAACACAAATACTTCCAACAAGGAATCTTGCTAGCCATCCTAATCAACACACTGTCCATGGGAATTGAATACCACAATCAACCAGAAGAACTGACGGTGATTGTTGAAATCAGCAACGTAGTTTTCTCGGCAATATTTGCAGTGGAGATGCTGCTGAAAGTTATAGCGGAAGGACCGTTTGGATACATTGCTAATGGGTTCAATGTGTTTGATGGAGTCATTGTAGTATTGAGGTAAGATTTCAATTATAGCGATCCTTTTTAGTTCTACTTTTACATGGTGATTATTAGCAGTGTTATGTTTGCTCCAAACAGTGTATGAGGAGTTTGTTAAATGACATGAAAGAAATGCGGCAAAAAACGTGTATTTTTAGGCCTACGCGAAGCTCTAAAAGTTCATTAAATAAAATGTATGAATTTAATCACATTTCATTTCAATTAAGAAAGTAACATTAAAATCTCTCTTGTAAAGTATATTAGCAGTCTGTAGGATGCCCGTAGTCATAAAAACAAGATTTAGCCCAGCCACTTAAGGGGCTCCGTTGTAAAATATCTCGTGTGTGTCGTTTATGAGAAAGGGAGAGAGGTTGTAATAAAGCAATCAAATTCTTTCATTTATTAATATTAAAAAAACTGCGAGTATTTTAAATCAAAACGGTCTATAAGAAAAAAACTATGTTCAACTGCTGTCACCTTAGTTAAGAATAGTTGAAAACGTACTATTTAAACTTAAAATGGACCAAAAGGTGAAACTAAGACAAAATTATGTTTCGATCTCAAATAATGATTTGACTTCAACTCTACGAAGGTTTGTGTACCATCCTGAATATGACAACATAATATACATTTTTTTTTAAATAAAAAAATTATTTCATTTGTTGTTGTCTATCTATCAGAATTGTTTTGATAGTTGGTGCTCAATTTTTTCATTATATTTCTCAACAATTCCGTCACTAGTGCTTTTGAGCTGACCCAGACCTTTATGGGGGAGAGAGAGCAACAAGGAAGCTCAGGTCTGTCGGTCCTCAGGACATTCCGTCTGCTGAGGATACTGAAGCTGGTCCGCTTCATGCCCAACTTGAGGCGGCAACTGTTTGTAATGCTGAGGACTATGGACAATGTTGCCATCTTCTTCTCGCTGCTGGTTCTCTTTATATTCATCTTCAGGTTCGTTTCAATTTCAATATTGTTTTAATAAATTTTTATTGAGATTTTAATGGTAAAATGAGCTGGTTTTCCATCAATTTGACTAAGCCATAGATGGAAACGCTTTGAAAGCCTTAAGTTGGGTTTAAGACTAAAGCTAGGGGAGAAAACCCAAATAAAACAAACCTAACTAAGCTTTTCTAAATGTTTCTGAATAGCAAAATAGAATAGAACCATAAAATTATTATCATAAACCTTAGAAAACAAACCTTTGAACCATTTCCGAAATTTTGTTTTGTTTTCACGAAAACTAACTCATTTTTACCAAGTATGCTCATTATAAAAGCAATTTTATCAAAATGAAATTTTAGTTTTAATTATGATTAGATATTTTAAAAATCTAGCTATCTAATCGTGTTTTCAGTGACCTGTTATAAAAAAAACTTTACCCTGTTTATGTTACTTAGCATCGACTTTTTTATGTATCTTCGTTTGATAGAAAAAACCAGTTTTTTTAATCAACAAAATGATTGCGTCCACTTACAGGTATATCATTTTAAAGATATTCTTGTTTGTATATTGATGTACCTACTGGAAAGATAAAAATAACGATTTGTAATCTTTGTAATCTTTCAAATTCTAATTCAAATTTAGATTTTTTTTTTATTTTACGTAATAAAATATAAAGTAAAAAGTAAATCCTATTTGTTGGGTACAGTTAACTTGACAAGCCTCAAAAATCAACTTTTTGACGGCATATATCTTTAATACCTACTATTGATTATTTTCTAAAAAAATCTGAAAGTTCTGTCCTCAGCATATTTCAAGTAATAAGAAACATTTGTACCAAACATTATAATTCGTTGTAGAAGAAAACCTGACTATTTTTTATTGTATAGATATATTTATTGAAAAAAACTTACTGTGCACGCAGTATCTTTGGGCATTTGCGGGGCAAGAGGGGACTGCGGGCGGGTGTTTCAAACTAGTTCGAAAAACTTTTTTGAATCTTTCCGTACTATCGGTGTGCACATATACATCCAAACGTATCCATTAAAATGATTTGCCTGTAAATGTCAACCTCTGTATCGTGATAAAACATATTGTTAAAGCAAAAAATTGACAATTAAAAAATCAAACCCAAAATATCCGATAATCTGGTAATGTATAAAACAGCTGACATTCAAAACAGGAACAACCTTTTTTATTCCCGCTCAAAGCAGGTTGCATAATTTTACAATACCTGGTTTTCCATCTACGTCAATGTTTTATCTGTGCTTAAATGGCAATGTTCGGCGCCAAAACGTAAGTAGGGCAACATGCATTTAACCTCGCGACAAATTACCCGGTGCACGAGTATGGCGACGAATGCCAAAATATCAATCATCGCTAACGAGAACGATAACAGTCGAACCGTTCTAATTATAATTAACCTACCTACACCGATAATTAAGTTAAACAGCGGTAGCTGTCGGGTTTAGTCTTCCGTTATTGATAGAGACTCAATTTATAATCCATGGATTTTGCAATAAATAGATGGATGACTATGATTAAAGTGTTCTAAAAATATTGGATGGCGTTTAATCAATAGTGATGATCATATTTAGACAATAATTTCGAAATAATCAATGCATTGGTAGCTAATTAAATGAAACGTTATATTTTTTTGAAAATTCGCACAGTCAATAATTAAATCATTGTTGGGTATATCTAACGGGATGGTTTTTTGGGGGACAAAAATTAATAAGTAAAAATTTTGGTAAAATGTAGAAAATACTATTTTTAATCGATTACGATTAATGTCCAGCGGAAAGGTGATCAATTTAATTATTGAATAAAACCTTACGTGATTTAATCAAGAGAAGTTGACTTTACGCTGTGTAAAAGGTAGATTCGCATTCCCAAACAAAAAGTAAAATCAACTTACTTTATGGCATTGCTAATCTTCATTAGCTTACTGAAAAAACATTACGTCGGAAGGTTTTCTCTTTGCTTTTTACATTCCGAGAAATCAGTCTTAATTTGCTCCCTTGGAGAATATTCCCAAAACTCTCACAAGTTTAATTAAAGTAGGTACCTTAACTAAAGGTAAAAAGCGCCTTTATGCTTTCAATTTCAGCTACACGACAAGTAGGTACTACTAGAACGTTTTCGAGCTGAATATTGTTCACTTTATCTTATTTAACTTTGTTTTAAGATATCGTTTAAACTCTCTCCTTTGAATCGATTTCTTAGATATTATATATCTGTTTCATTACAGTGCTTTCAACTTAAAGTTTCCTTTGTTTATGAATTTCAAAACAACATTTTACTGACTCTAAATCTTAGTTCGCAGAAATTCAAATGTAACATTCATTTAATGGCCATTTAGTGCCATTTTAATTTTTTGTCATTCGAAAGTTTCCCGTTAAATGCCGATTCTAGGTGCATTTCAGCGTTCTATCAATTTGTAATTAGACGACAAGCTTCATGATGATAGTAGTTGTCCTCTTCTGTTTATCACAATTTGTTCAAAAGCGGGCTTAGAATCGGTATTTAACGGAAACCTTTAAAAAAAATGGCGGTGAATGGCCATTTGATGACTTTACCGTGTATGAATGTGTGTGAAACAACTGGGCCTAAGAGAAGCGTGTGAAACAACAGCTTATTCAAAAATTATTTATTGTTATTTTTGCAACAAATATAATTCTTATAAAACTCTTTTTTACGGTCATACAAATACGGAAATACGTAAATAAATATTAGGCAATACGGAAGTAACAGCTATTTTGCCATCCAAACTTCCAAGTGATTCTTAAATATTGGTTAAGACGCTGATAAATGATCTAATGATGTAGGGTATTTAAATTACGTTTTTTTTTTAAATTGTGATTAATAATAATAATTCAATATTTCCTAGGAAATTTGACACAGCGCAGTGGAAATAAAAATTATAATAAACGTTTTCAATAACTGGAATGTCCCGATAGAAAATATTATACTTTAAACCACTCAACTATTGAGACATCTTTTAGCAATGAATAACCAATTGTAGTATTGAACACGAAATTTTTTGTATTTATTAAAACTAACATTATGAAAACACAGATTTAAAAAGAAAATACAATTGATAAACTACTTCTAGTTATTTGAATTTACAGTTTATTATTTTTGTGTAAAGTTCCCAAATCCACCATATCAAAATGCAGCAAACAGACATATAAGTTGAGCAATACATTCAGAATTAACGAACCGAACTATCTCAGTTCAGTTAAAATTGTGTTAATTGCAGTCAAGTTTTTAGGTAGATACCGAGTTCCCGTTAAAACCAAGGCTCAACTTCGTTCGTTCCTCCATAAAGACGGTAATGTTTGTCTCTGGTTAATGGCGCATAGATAATGAGGGAAGAAAATAGACTTGAATGACGTGCATTTAAAAACAGCGATTTCCCGCCTTTTAATGGCAGCTGTCAGGTATTTAAACCGTGTTACTCTTGAACCGTGAAATTTCAGAGGGTGATTTTTCGTGATAATCCAGTTAAATAAGACTTGTTAAAACCTCCACTAATATTTTTATTTACGTCATTGAAAAAGACTAGACACGTTTTGCCAGAAAATCAGGGATTTATTTACCTTAAAGCACTTACTTTGTGAGTTTATTATTATGCTTCGTGATTAAATCACATTACAGGGAATAAATCTTTCCAGCATTTTCTTTTGCAGAAATTTAATGACGAGATAAGAAAACTATTTACGTTGGCCTACGGGAAAAAAAACAATAAATGCGTAGATCTTCTTACAAAAGTAAATTACATCGCCTGAAAACCTCTGAAATTTAAAACCTTTTAACGGAACGTTTTCTTTTCTTTCCTTGAACTGAATAGTATCTACTTGCTTCTGAATTATTTTACAATCTTTTTTTGCAAACTCTAAATAAATTAACGTTTCCCAGAACGTTGCTTATGTATTTATTTTCCCTGATTCTATAATCTTTATTAAATTCACATTGCTGTATCACATTTTATAAAACGTTTTTCATAAGGTGATATTATAATAACACTTTTAAACGCGTTTCCTTACTGAATCTTACAAAATGTTTTGGTTTTGCTGCTGATTTTATCAAAAAGCTTTTTTTCGATTTTAAATCCCCAACTTTTAAGTTCTAGGATGTTTTTTCAATCCCTACCTTTTAGTGAAATATTGTATCCAAGACGAGTGAACATGCTTTAAGAACTATTACCAACAACAGTCAAACTTGGTTATAACAAGTAGACCAATTAAAAAAGCTCTCTTTTTGCGTTATTTGTTGTATTTACGATAGACACTTACCTCACATGCTATATTACGAAAACAAAATTAATTTAACGTTACTTTTTAACAATACTTTCTATTAAATCATAAGCGGGGATGTAATCCTGTGGCTTAGGCTAAACTTTTAATATGTATCACGATCCATATTGATGGATTGTGATTCATCAATGTGAATCAGAGTGATATCCTAGACGTTCAATGTTTATTGTAATCCATCAATGTTTATCAAATAATTGATATTTATTGAACGGTAGAAGGCTAGCGTATTATCGGATCACAATATGGATCACACATGTAAGGATTCCTCTATTGATGCGTAGACTACACGTTCAATATGTATTGTGATTCGTCAATATTTATCTCGATCCGTAGGTTCACGATACGGAATTCAGGAATCTTGACATTTGTGATCCATATTGTGATCCATTAATACGCTAGCCCACACGTTCAATAAATTTCAAGATATTTGTTAAATATTGACGTAACCCAATAAATATTAAACGTGTAGGGTTTGCTTATAAAAACGACAATTAAAGCCGAATTTTTGTATTTATCGAACATTTCCAGTAGAATTTGAAAAAATCAAAACTATTAAGAATCTTTGCAGCGATACTCTGAGCAATTTTATTTGTTCTCTTTTGGGAACAGCTCATATATGTTTTATGTAAATCGTTGTGTCCCTTACTGGCATGATGAGAAATATGATCTAAACTGTGTTAGAAAAAGAAAACACCGAGCTTTATATTCAATTCTAAAAGTTAACCACCGAAAAATAAAACGTTCACCAAAGTTTCCGACCGCAATTTGATAAAAATATTATGAAACTTTAAGAATTTTTTAATCATAAATACGATGTTAAAGTGAAGTGAATTATTTAACCTTTTTATGTTTGCTTTCAAAAATTGTATGTTCAATTACAATAATACAATTTGAAAGCGTATTTCATTACCTCTTAATAACAGTTTTTAATTTTCGAATATATTCATAAATATTCCATTTGTTTGGATTTTATTACCATTATTGTGACCATCTGACAAAATATGCCTGAGGCATAATTGGTTAAACCAATGAAGCCTTTGGCCCATTACAGCAGTGATTTTGTTATGAGAATGCTTGTTGTAACCAAGTTCGACTGAGTGTAAACATTAAGTTTACTAAATGCCTCTGTTCGATATATTATGACAATTCTTGTAAATAGCACTCCATGTGATACGATATTTTCGCGAACCCAAATTTACTTCCCGAAGCAAAAGTACTAACCGCAGTATGATCCGATTGAGCGAACTAACAAGTCCCATGTCTCATGTATCATGTCCATGTTTGTGCGAGTTGTGAGTGTCCACGCCCCGTGCCCGAGTGCGCGGGGTGTCCGTGTATAGTATTGTGCCCACATGTTTTAATACTGTTGGATGATCTGCCCTGCTTGTAGCATCCTCGGAATGAACCTCTTCGGATGCAAGTTCTGCGATCGGTCACGTGACAGTGAGGATGTCGAGTGTGACCGCAAAAACTTTGATTCGCTCTTGTGGGCTATTGTGACAGTCTTTCAGGTATTCCTTTCACATGTTTATGAGAGCTTTGACAAGACTAACTGGCCTGGGGCCGACATGCGCTGTAAACATCAACACACACCAGAAACATTATAATGTAGTCATTAACTCAGGGCCTTGGTGAATACCGACGCTTGCAAGCTAACACTTGCTTGTTACACGCTTGTAATGCTCACATAAAATAATCGTGGGAGCTTTGGCAATACTAACAGGCCTAGGGCTGACAAGCCCTCTAAATACCAATACATATCAGAAAAATTCTAAGGTATTCATTGACATAGATTCACGATGAATACCAACAGTTGCAAGATAGCACTTGCTTGAAACACGCTTGTAATGCTCACATAATGTTAACAAGTTGACAAGACTGACATTCAATATAGATATTAACACTTTGCAGAAAAATGCTACTATAGTAACGCTATTGTAATAAGCTTAAGGTTAAGACTACTTTTTTGAAGCTAACATGCGCAATAAACACCAACATCAACACACAACAAAAACAAACAACACTAGTCATTAATATAGATCCACAGAAAATACCCACATCTGCAAGATTTGCCTACCGCTTTTTAACGCTGACAACTGATAGCTTTAACAACACGACTTGTCTGGAGCATATATAAAGTAAAAACCAACGCATATCAGAATCATAACATAGGTTCACTATAAATGCTAACATTTGCTTGTAACAAGCATAGAAATCAACGTATAGCCGAAACTTTCCATACTAGTCATAAAGATAGGTCCACGCGAATACCGACACTTATAAGATCCGCCTAAAGCGTATAAGTGTAACACATTTGCAATGCTTACATAATATTCATGAGAGCTTTTGACAAGACTAAGAGGCCTTTGCTTACAAGCGTATCAACACATAGCTGAAACTTTCCACACTAGTCATAAATATAGGTCCATGGTGAATGCCTACATTTTTAAGATACGCCTAAAGCATACATGAGTAACACGCTTGCAACGCTCACACAATAGTCACGAGAGCTTTTACAATACTAACAAATGATATAAACACCAACAAATAATAGAAACATAAACTATAGTCATTGACATAGGTAGTCCATGATATAAATGTTAACTTGCTCGTAACACGCTTTGACAAGACTAAGGATGCCTGATTTGCGATATATAAACCAACACATAACATAACATTCCACTCTAGTCAAAAACATAGGTCCACGACGAATGCTGACTCTTGCAAAATACGTCTAACGCTTCTAACATGCAGACATATTATGTAGATTAAAGTTAACCGAGTTTAACCTTTTATTCTCCGGGCTCGAGTTGTCCGGCTGGAACGCAATAGTTCAAAGTAGTCACACTCACATTGTATTCATTGTACCTCGAGAGACTGATCTCTCACTAACCATCACAAAGATTCAATACTAAACAGTAATATAACTAACGGGTCGGAACACCTGCACGGGTCTCCCACAAAACTATTCCACTTCGAGGTAGGTGTTTTGTAAGTCTTTGGATAATAGCGTAATGTAAGGTACAGTAAAAG
Source organism: Glyphotaelius pellucidus (assembly GCA_936435175.1). Classification (NCBI taxonomy): domain Eukaryota; kingdom Metazoa; phylum Arthropoda; class Insecta; order Trichoptera; family Limnephilidae; genus Glyphotaelius; species Glyphotaelius pellucidus. Next base: position 27,441,650 of record OW386549.1, read on the forward strand.
TATTATTGAAAAATAGAGCCAAATTATCGAGTATTTTACCTTTGACTAATGAATGCTTTCTTCTTATGCATGATGATTCTTTTGATTCCTATTTATTACTTAATACATTTTTTTCAAAATTTTATTAATTTCCTTTTGTATATTATATGCCCCGCTTTGATGCATTTTCATGTAGGTACGATTCATTTGTAAAAAATAAATCATTTCAACATTTTTGGAGCTATCCACGCACTTACTGATAATGCTATTTCTAGATCGTCCATACTTGTTTCTCATGTCCTTAGAGCAGCTCAGACGATGAGTTTTCCATCGGTTCATGCCCAAATTAAGGTAGACAAAAATAAAAGGGGATCTGCATATTTTACAGCCATTGGCTGGTTTCAGAAATACAACATTGAAGGTGCTCAACAAAATGGCATGAAACTTTCTGCTAAACCTTTACCGAGAAAAAGAATATTGTTACATCTTATTAATTGAATTTTTATATCTACTCAAAATGTTTTTGACATAATTTTCAAAATTCATTATTTCATTATGAAATAATTTTCATTGAATTTTCACATTTTTCACACTAATCAAAACAAAAAACCAAGTATTCTATTAATACTTGCAATATTTTTACTAAGAATAAAATACCTTTATTATCGAAAAATACAAAGATTTGATTGAAAGAACTTGATTTGTTTGTACGGGTTACTTATACTTTCCAATACCACGAACTTCCCATGCCTTACATAACCATCACCGCCGTCAAACTATTTCTAACCACTATCAGCATTCCCATGAAATACTCCATCGATCCAGTCCTTTTCTTAACATTAAAACATTTCCTAGAATGTACTTACTACAAAAAGCAAAAACTGTCTCTATGCTTCATATCTGTCCTATAATTTGTTTATTTTCCCTTTACTAACACTCTTTCTCTGTTTTTAAAAGCTGAATGTACCTATTGAGTAAAATTTAAACCAATTTTAAACTTTACATCACTTGCTTATTTTAACTTACATGAATTCTTTGGTTTTAAAGAAACCCGTAAAAAACACAATATAAAATACTCAATATCCTTTTAACAAACGAAATACTTCAATCAAATGTTAAAGTGCGTATCGACAACTCCTTTCAGCATATAAACAAAGTTCCAATCAAACTGTTTTAATTGTTACATTAACTGTCATTATACGAACAAAACAATAATTCACACGCCAAATCAGTACACTTATTCTGTAAGCAAACGTTTCACTTCATTGATCAATGTATCAGGATCTCCGGTTGACCATTCAATATCCTACCCTACCAATTTGTCATCCAAGTGTCAATATCCCCAATTGTTCAAACCAGTTCGTGCTACGAGCTACGACGGCGTAGAGCACACAGACTAATTGAGTTTCGCACTGGGAGCTACGGTTTGGCAGTTTGCTACTGCAAGGCTCAATTGTTTCATCTGTTCTAGCTAACGGAGGAGTTCAAATTTATGATAATTTAACCAATACTTCACACGTTTAACTGTGTTGAAAACCTTCATTTTAAATGGTTCAGAATATTTAACCAACGTTTCACAGTTTGAGAGAAAACCCTCAATTGAATTATTCTCAAATTAACTTTAATTAATTATCACAGATTTTAAATGGCTTTGCCACGCATTAAACAAATGGGTCTTTGACGTCAATCGTTAAAATATGAAAAAAATTATATTAATAAAGACTTAATTCAACTATGTTTTGTAAAAAGACATTAATCTATCGGATCCCTCATGGTGTACCAAAAAATAAGGTTATAATATATAATAGGATTTAATCCTTAATGTCCTCATTAATTTTTCCTAAGCAACTGTTTCACGTCACCCTAATTAAATCACTTAGGTAACCTTCGATATCAGCAATCCATCTATCACGAATTGCAACTTAGCCATATATCATTCACAATAACAATTTGTTAACTTTTATCAGGTACTTGTATTGAAAGATATAAAAAGAAACCATATCTACAAGTGAAAAATAAAATTATTATTATAAATTTAAAAGATATTTTTAAATAATAATTTTATTCAAAATGTTAATTTGGTTATCAGAATCAGTCTTTTGCCAAAAAAAATCTAATTTGAATCAGTTCAAATCAGAATTACGAAAGTTATTACTTTTAATTCTGAAGTAAGGGTAATTTGTAAACTTATTTCAGTTTATTTACAAAGAAAAATAATGACATGTGCCTGGTAGCCCCTCATTCCTTGATGTAAACGTAAATCGAATGAGAACGAACCTATCATTCTAGCATAGATTCGTAGCACCCCTCACAGGTCACCTTATAGCAAATATAGAAAATAGTCATTAAGCAACATCTACATTATAAGTATATGATATGTAGTTGTGTCAATCAATCGTTACCCCAAACATGGGCACAGCTTTAAAACATCGACATTCTCACCGAATTAAATGTCACACATATGTAATAACTGCATCAAGAATTTGGTGACGAACTTTGAGTTCTATCACGGAATTACAAATTATTATAATGTTTCATTGTGAACGCTTAAATGTATGTTTTGCTCAAAGGTAGCTGACAAAATTTGAGACATTATTAAATCACTTATATTCACAGAAAAAACGATAGATTTGGAGACATAGGCCGCTTTCACTAGTCAAACTGGGCGAGAGCAATATCGGTGGCGCCAGAGGCGCAAATTTTCTTCTCACACAATTTAAACCACAATTTTTCTAGATTAGCCTTGACTAGGCATCAAAAATGGTTACATTCAAAGTGGCGTTTGCATAATTTTTTCGCTGACAGTTGAGTTTAAATCATCACTTGTTTGGTTGATTAAATTTATATCGTTTTTTAAACATCGACATTCTCACCAAATTAAATGTCACACATATGTAATAATTGTTGAGTTCTATCACGGAATTAGAAATTATTATAATGTTTCATTGTGAACGCAATGTATGTTCGGTCGTTATTCGGTAATTTCGTCTATCGGCAATGAACGGATGCTCTGTCAAAATAATATTTGTATTGACAATGAAATCAAATAATTCTACTTCAAGATATATGAAGTGTAAGCATATAATTTACTTTGCTTAGCTTTCGCTCAGTTTTTATTTATGGAAGCGGTCGTAAAAGTGCAGAGTGAACAAATTATCAAGCATTGTTACTACCTTGAACGCATATTTCATCCGTGATAGCAAAACGTACATTTAATAAAATATTTTATATGATTTATTGAAACTCCCGTGACAGCATGGTCGAATGAGCCAAAATAAATTAACGACTTTGAAAAAAAACGTTTACACATTATTATAATTCGAAGCTTTGCATTCTCATTAATACAAAAGATTAACAAAACAGCATTAGAGCCAACATGTATTCATTTAATTTTCCACCCCACCACCCTCTTCCGGCGGCAGCATCCTCGGCATGTACCTGTTTGGGGGTAAGTTTTGCAAGTTTGTGGACGATAGTGGAAACGAGAGGGAGTGCACCTGCCCGGAAATAGTGGCGGCTCACCCGCGCTGCGAGTGCGACCGGAAGCATTTCAACAACATTCTGTGGGCAACCGTCACAGTGTTTCAGGTATGTCTTGACTCTACACGTTAGCGTTAGCTTTGGGTGAAGCATGTGTCATTCGTAGACAACCCTTTCACTGTAGTTTATTAGATTAACGTTGGTCTAAAAACACTGATGAACCGGGCGGCCCAATAAGCATTGAAGTTCATTCATTTTTCAGAGAGGTGAACAATTGACGTGTGTTTCATAATTTAATCTTAAATGTAAAGCAGATGTTTGTTTAACTAAAGCAACGAAAACTCTCGGTCTAGAGCTGTTGTATCATGAAATGTTAATGGCACGTGTTGTGCCGTGTATGTGGAAATAAATAAAAATAAATTTAATTTTCTGAAATTTCTAGGTCAACCCAACTATCTTCAGCTTACTGCGTCACGTTATTTCTATCGTCGGCTTTACAATACAATTGAATTGATTGTAATTCCAATCTTGTCTGATTATATTAATTTTTATCTCGAATTGTCGCTAAATATTTGATAAAAGGTTAAACTAAATGAAATTAGCCCTAACGAAACATCTATGGCGTAATAATTACTCTTGCAAACACTGGGTCATTTTTGTTCCACTACCGGACTCTGTGTTATAAAGTACGTCTGTTGAAATCGGATAGTAACCACTGGTAATCTTTAAACCCTTCGCATTATTTGTTCTGGAAATATAACTTGATCCATTTAAGGGATTATATACAGTTAGAATTTTCAAAAAATCGATTTTTTATTTCATTTTCATATTGTACAATGTACATATATTTAAGTACACACAGGTAAAATTTCAAGTCAATCCGGCGATTATTTTCCAAGTTACACGCATATTTGTAAAGATGTGTCAGAGCATTTGAAAGTAGGAGGCTTAACTTTAAACGCGTTTCTCTCAAAACTGTGTTTTTAAAGTCGGTGACCAAGATTAGGAAACGACTGAACCGATCAATCTCAAATTTTAACACAAGCTTCTTAAGTACATTTTTTAGTAATCGATGACCAAGAACCATTTATAAATACATATTTTTCTATAAACAATTTAACGCCAAAATTTTGATCAAAAATCGTTTATTTTTTTTGAGAAGCCGCCGTTTTATTAAAAAATATATATTTTGCTTATTTCTTTAATCAATTAGAAGATTATACATTACTTAAACGAAATCCGTTTGTTTTTTTTTATTTTTATTTTTTGATGGTCTAGTCCAGAGACACCGTGGTCACCGCAAGATGCCTTTTTGAGAGAAGCTCCTGGAGATCAACTGTAGCAGCTTTCAAAATTATTATTTTTACAAAAATGTTAAAATTCAGTTAAAAGTTACCATAATATGTTTAATTTTTTTTGTATTAATAAATTTAAAAGTCTTTTCAGAAAAAATTCTTGAAAAATCGCTTTTTTGGGTCTCCTGACTGTATATAACCCCTTAACCTCCTCATTAGCAATCATTTAACGGATTGTACTTAAGTAATTACCACCAGAGTTTTAAAATACCATTAAAGAAATCTATTTTTTCTTATTGTACTAATGTCAACATTAAAAAAATGTTGCGTTGACCAAGAAATTCCAGAGAGAAAAATTCTACACATTTATTGACGCGGTGGTTCACCGACTAAGAGTATTTCCCGCTTCAGAAACAATCAGTTTTTCTGCTTTATTGTTATGATTTGTAAAAGATTAAAATTTCATCACAGAGCTTACGAATGGGTCGCTTGGTCATGTGTTTTCTACATCAACGATGTTTTCCAAGGATAAAATCCTAGAATGCTTTTCCGAAATGCACAGTATTGTAAGTAAAATGAAAATCCTTGCATTCCGCATTCAAATGTTTAGCCGTGTTCTTTTTATTTCTTGTTTATTTTTCGCACTTTTGAATTTTTATTAAATATAATCAAAACGTAATGTTTAAAGATCAATTTATATCACTTGTGTTTGAATACAGTTTATATCTATATTCATTATATAATACAGTTCATTCTGTATCAGAATACAGTTTTAAATTGACTTAATTTTAATTGTTTGACAAATTGGTGTAAGCAAATAAATTTATGTACTTCTTAAAATACTGGTATATCTTTAAATAATTGTGTTTTAACACACTTTAAATTAACATGTTATAATTCTTTATCATACAAATATGCTTCCATTTAAACTTGAATCATTATGAACAGTAGTATCAAAAAAGTATGGACGGTATTTTTGACAAATTTAATTTTATATTTATTAAATTATTTTTAATTATTTAATTTACCCTTTATTTACTAGAATAAGCATGGTTTGATAAATAAGTAATGTTTTGAAAGTCTAAAAAAACTAGAGACCGGCAAATAATTTCCTTTTTAATTCAATGCGTTAAAAATAACTGAACATGTTCTAAAATTATTTAACACAAAATATTATTTTTTAAATTCTTTTTTATAACAGTGTTTGTTCGCTTTGACTTTAATGGGGTGAAATATTAACAATCGCCAGAATAAACTTTAGTCGAAGTGAAATCCGGTGGCATTATTTAAATAAATAAAAATGCGTTTTTAAACAAATATGCTATCATTGTAAGTCGAGCATCGGAAAGCATTTTGCTGAAGAAAACAACCAGTTCCTCTTGAATTTAATTTACATCTGGCTACCCCCAATAAAAAAGCGAATAGAAGATTCATAATAATTTATGTGCAGAATTAACTCGGAGGGTTCGTGGTAATCATAATATGAAAGTTTAAACTAAGACTTAGCGAAACATTGCTGTTTTACCAACAAAATATAAGTACTGGTGTTTTACTTTATTATTTATGTAAAATAATACTTTACCTCGTACCTATCACTTCTGCCCACGACAATACTGCACTAACTAACAATCAATGCTTTACTCGTTAAAATATAATTAATTTAATAGTCTCTAATTACAAACATCTACAATGATAATACTATTCACCTTAAATCTTTTTGATGTACACTTTTCTCCACATATCTACCTACATGTTTTACTCTATTTACATCTTATTAACACGTGTCTATACAAAAATGATGTATTCATAATGTTTTCAAATACCATTCTAAGCTTATAATGATAATTTAAAATATCATTCTAAACTTATTTGATATTTTCAAACATAATTGTTAACATATTTAAAATGTTCAAATAGTGTTCTAAATGTATATAAAAATTTCAAATATCATTCTAAACATTTGTGATATTTTCGAATATCGTTCTAAACTTATGATACTTTCAAATACCATTCTTAACTTGTAATATTTAAAAGCTTTGTCCGTGTTCAAGGCAATAAATGTTTAATTTAGTATATTAGATCAAAATTTTCATAATAAATATCAAGCAATTAAAGCTGAAGATTGTTAATATCATGTACAGTAAATAGTCAAATATAATAAATAGTCAAATTCTTCAATGAATCAGTTCGTCGTCTAAATTATGTGTAATGTTTTCAGATTTTAACTCAAGAAGATTGGAATATAGTGTTATTTAATGGCATGGAAAAGACTAGTCACTGGGCAGCACTTTATTTTGTGGCACTTATGACCTTTGGAAACTATGTGCTTTTCAATTTGCTGGTGGCCATTTTGGTCGAAGGATTCAGTTCAGAGGTACAGTATAATAAATATAACTAGTAGGTAATGGTTTTGACTGTCAAAGTTTGTAACAGTACAACAATCTATTTGAAAATCGATTTTTTACCCATGAGAATAACTGAAAAACCTTAATTTGATGAATGTCGAGTATGTATAATATATAAAAACAAAATAGTACTCCTAAATGCCAGACTTCTATCTAAATTGGAAACAAATTGAATGTCTCTTGATTTCTTCTGTTCTTTAAATATGTGTATAATGTTATATGATCAGAAAAATATTTTTGAGTATTGGTTTTCTACGAATTGAAATAATGATACTCCATATTTTGGTATTACAAAAGAAGGTATATTTATTATTCCAACATCACTCTTTTATTTCCATGTCGAACCCCGCCCCGCCATGTTCCACCCGCCTTGGTTTTTTTCGCAGAAATATGTTGACAAAGTTAACAAATTAATGCTAGCAGAATTTTAAATATGTAAATTATAATACCCTGTCATCAATTATTGCGTTTTTAATTATTTTTGAGAGAATCGTTATTACTAATACACAATGTGAATGTATGCTTTGTTTGAGAATTCGCTTACCTAATTAAAAATGTTTCTTAATTAAATTGACGACTAGTAAAGAAGTATGTTCGTATGAAAGCAACAATTTTTATTTTTTTAAATTTATTTATTTATCTATGTAAAGTATGTTTACATTGGGTTTTTCGATGCCTGTCTCACTAGGATATACCTGTGTTGAGACAGGTACAGGTACAGGTACATAAATGAAAATCATAGTTACAAGAATATTTAAGGTTAAAAACATATTTATTTGAATACAATTAAAACTGAAAGGTGATTGGTAGAATGGGTAAAAGAGAGTTATCTTATAAATGTACGAAGAGATGAAGTAAAGTAGTAAATACTGTCAAATCTATTTATGCGGTTAAATTTGACATGATTCTATTATTTTAATTTATTTTATATGGATTAGGTCGCATGTAAATTGTTCTTTCTGTCTATGTGTGATTTATTTTACAGATGTTTGCATTAGTGTGGCGTCCTATACTTACAATCCATTTCTTTATTTTTCATAAATTTACATTTCATAAAACCATGTTTACTATAGAACAGTTTTGTCCCCAGTTAGATAACTAAAAAAAATTTTGTTTGGTTATATTTTATGCCATGTTTCCATAGAGCTGTAAAATCAGTTAAATATTTTTATTTCGACTGTAAATTTGTGGACAGTAAACATGGATACTTTTATGTGTTTTCTCTCCAGCTGTGAGACAGTTTCCATACGCTTCCATTGGCAACATATTTATATCCACCGAGTTCCTGGGGGTTACCAGAAACCCTCCTTTCTAAAATGAACACTTTCCGGAAATCTATTGTTTATGTCTTCATAAATAATCTTTCTCTTGCCAGCATTGTGTTTTTTAATGATTGATAATATAATAGTTTTAGGAATACATTAAAACGTAAATAGTACTTACCATGTTCTTGGGTCGTATTAGGAGATACAAATTTTTAATGTTCACTGTTTCTTTATTATCCTAAAATAAACTTGTGCGGTTGTAATTTTTATACAGCTTTAATGACCAAAGATAAATTTCAGAACATGTTACGCGAGTATGTTTGATTATGACATAAAGTTTATGTGTATGAAATATAAAAATAATAATTTCGTTGCACCGACACTTTATCCCCCGGACTGTTGTTCCCTCTTCCGGTTGATCCCCTACCAGATGATCTCCGAATAGTTGATCCCTCGGAAAATTGTATCCCCCAAAGTTTCTTCAAGTATTTATATTCGTAAACTCCAGCATCCGGGTATGATAACAAAGGGTGGAAGCAAATTTATATAATTATTGCTCTCGTTAAAAATGATTCATGTATACCTATAAATGTTTTTTTATTTATTTATTTATCAATATTTACAAGGTATAAAGTAACATTATAATACAGTGTTTTAGAGCATAAATAATACACATTTGGTTTTACGAGGGCATATTCACTCGGGTGTAAAGGGAAAATAAAAATGATAATTTAATTTAATTTTTTTATTATTATTTGTTATATACCTATATAAAGCAAAGAGAAAAATGAAAAAAACGAATATAATAAAATAATTACTTCCTCAAAATTCACAAATTCATTATGTAGTGTCATTTTAATTAAATGAAAACAAATCACTTTGTATATGTCGTAGATCGATCTGCCCGATTTTATGAGTGGCCTGCAACATGTACACCACTTATTTAATCAAAATTATCAGCATGTTTCAAAACCAATGGTTCCTTCGTCAGGATAAAATTAAAATTAACGAAAATAACAAAAGAACTAAATACTTATTAGATCTATAACAATTGTCTGTCTTTTTTATTTTTGTTAATTTCAATTTTATCGTGACTAAGGAACAATAATTATGATTAAATAAGTGGTGTAAATTTCAAAAGCCAATCGAAAAATCAGACAGATGCGCCCCAGGCACATCACGATCATTTCACGATACGGCAGATCATGGTGTGCCTAGGCGCATCATGATCTGTCTGATTTTACGATCGGCCTACGTCATATACAAAATGATTTGTTAAGTTAATATTAAATAAAACTAAATCACTAAATAATAGCACAAAAAAACTAATATGATAAATTAGCTAAATTTTTAAGATATTTAATTTTTAAATTTATTATTATCAGGTTCTAATCTCACCTCTGTCGCTAATTGATTAAACCGCACCATCCTAATGTACGTTTATTAGTGTTGTGCAAAACTGGTATGCATTAATTATTTTTCAAAACTTTGAGGATTTCGAATTAGGATCACAAAATCCATAATAACAGCGTTTGCATTATAATTTAAGTTATACCTATATATCTTAAGGAATATAATTTTGTGTACCTACCTGCTAAATTGCTAAATTATTGCATTTTATTCTACATTTCTCCATATTCCTCCCATTAATAAGATCGAGGGATAAAACATACAATAACTTAACTGTTTTTCGATAAGTAGGAAAAGATTTTGATTGAATATTGATTGTATGAGTGATTAATTTATTTCCTTTGCAGAGAAACGAGAGGCGGGAGCGTGAAGCAAGGGAAATCGCTAAATCCAAACTCTCAGCCGAATGTTTCTCAGACAATAACGATCTACCTTACGACGAGTCTCGCTCTATATCCGAGTCCAGTGAAAGCTTCACACAGGTAATATATTTATTTTCATAAATTATCGATATTTGAAATATTTTGGATAAGGCAATCCGCTCATGGAGAAACTGTAAAAAAACAGTTGGGGACGCAACTGCTACCCACAGGACAGGAACTTGTGAATTTCATTGGCGGTCCAAACGCAGGTCGTGAGCCGCTACAATGGCAACTTTTCATCGAGGCAACTGAAACGCGACGGCCACGGTGACTACCAGCGTTGTCGCGTTTCAGTTCCCTTGTTGACAAGTTGCCAGGGTAGCGGCTCACGACCTGTCAAGTTTTCGAGTAATCTGCTGTATGTCAGATCAGAAAATGATTGATTTTGTTCAGAAGGTTGATTGCGATTGCTTCGCCAACTGGTTTTTTTCAGTTTCTCCATAAGTGGATGGCCTTAGGCCTTAGGGTATTAAAAATATATTCGTGAATATTTTTTATTAACACTAACGTAAATGGCTATACACGGTATCGGGAAACTCGTAGTACAGGCAGAAAACTGGTGAATTTAAATCACAAAAAGACCCAAATAAAACTATTTCATTCTTTGTTATCCAGTCACCATATTGATGTGTGTTTCTGCTGCTGAGAGGTCCATTGTATCATCTATTTTAGTAACATGTTTTTTTATGAGAAACAGAGAGACGCTTCAAACGCCTTTGAATTGTTGTTTATACCTACGGGAAAATATTCTTTTAAAAAAAACATTCATTTTATAATTAACATAAAAGAGACATGAAAATCGATTTTTGGAAGACGAAAAAGGTTCAGGAATTATTTAAACCCGGAATTTTCTAAGACAGCAGATTTCATATTTTCTGACGAGCTGGCTCCTACAGAATCAAAACTAGGCAATTTTTATAGCACAAAAAAAATAATTAATAATTTGTATATGACTTATTTTAGGGTAATAGTTATTTTTCGGACTAATTTATATTGTTCAGGAGTTTGCTGTTTTTCGGTCTTCAACATTTGCATGTGTTTTTTGATTAGGGTGGAGAGTCCAAAAATTCAATTTATTTTAAAAACATTTGTGGAAAGTGGGTATTTTTCCGTTCCCGACCCTTAGCGTGATTTCCACTTATGTCATGTTTGTTTAGGACACCGCCTACAGCTTATTGTTACTTCACGTCGGAAATTTGTTATTCATGAGTATAAAATATTGTTTGAATGTAATACCAACTGTCAACATTAGAAAAGAACATTAATTTTCTAACTGATGTGAAATAATATTACGTACTTACGAATAAGTTACTTGATACGTTAGTATAATGTACCAAAGGGTTTAAGAATTTAAAAAAAATGTTTTGTTTGATAGCTAAAATATTTTTTTCTTTTAAATGTCAATGTCTTATGTCAAGGTTTTTGGGAATCTGATTCTATACTTCAAATACGTAAACACCTTTTTAATCAATGTACTCCGTTATAAACATTAAAAAATAAGAAGAAAATTACTAAAGGAGGTTTGAAACAGAGATATGTAAAATACAAATGATAAAGGGAGCGAGTTGTAAAAATATTTAATGAAACACGAATAATTTAAAACAGAGCAAGCGACTCCTGGTGTAGCATGTAGCATCATATAGAAACATTGTGAATCTTTTCATGCCTACAACCTGCTAAAAAGCAGAGCATGACGTGTTTTTTTACAGTTTTAGAGAATTCTTCCCATCGAGGGAATTTCGTATAAATTTTTGAATTCGACATCTGAATAGAGGTTTTCTTAGAAAATAATGTTTAAACATGAAAGTGTGAGATATATCGGTAGACATTCGAAATTTGAATCTTAAATACATTTAATCTCGTATTTTTAAATCTTAGGGCCTCAACAAAAAACTATCTTAGTTTTGAATTTACTTTTATAAATTGCATAATATACTACCGATTTACTAAAAATTTATTCCGTGATTTGTTATTCTTCTATATCTATTTTCTTTATTGTATTTTCAGCAGTTTGATTATTGCAAAATTGTCTTCCTGACAAACTGCCCCGGCAGTTTAGCGGATTTTATAATTAAAAATAAATTAAAAATTAAATAAACCAAATTTGATGAATAAAGATTGTTTTAAACTTTGTTAAGAACCAAAGGGTTCACTTTTGCTATTAATATTCCGTTTAACTACTTAATGCATTATATTGATAGCTTAAGCGCCCTTGAGGTGGTTTTTCCCAAAAACGGCGCTATTTTTTACATTAGCTCCAAACAGGAGGCCCTGAGGAAAATAATTCCTCTCAGGACCTATGTCATCTTTGGGGATGCTGTGGGAGCGTTTTTAAGAAAAGAAGGAGAGGAAGTTCTGGGAAGGAAAAAGCATTAGGGATGGGTAGAAATCAGGGGGTCAGTGTGTCAGCTCCCACTGCGGTGCAAGACGATGATCCGAGAGAGGTACGGCTAGAGAAGTCAAAGGGACTCCCTCAACTCCTCTCTCCCGATCCGCCCTGCCATGCAGCTGGTGGGCAGATGCAGCCGCCGCCAAGACCTGAACAAACCTCATCTCATGAATCCGGGCACCCCTACTAAGTAACCAAACGTAGCTAACCATTTAGGATGACCTATAGCAGAGGTGTTGGTTATCCAAAAAATGGTTCCCGGGGCGGCGGTACCCATACCCGCCTCCCAAATCGCTCTAAAAAAATATCCAACTATTATTATTAAGTTCAAGACATTTTATCTCCACTTTTTGGATAATCGCAAGAGATTTTCAATTTGTGTGTGTAAAATAATATAGCTTCTGTAACTCATAATGACGAAACATATCTGCAAAACGATCTCACAAAAACGACACTGTATATGTCGAAAAATATCTGAATTTCAGCACGAGATAAAGAACCAGTGGCGCTCCGCCGACGATGTCCGCAAGGTCAAGGACTCCAACGGGCACCGCGAGAAGCACGAAAAGCACGAGAAGCACGACAAGCACGACAAGCAGCACGGCGGAGCGCGCCGGCACCGCTGCCGCACGTCCCGGCGCGCGCGCCCCGACGACCCCAAGTGCAACATCCAGAAGGAGTCCCTCATGCTGCAGCAGGGGGCGCAACTTCCTACTATTACTACCACGGCAGCCACGCCACAGGACTCGCCCAACACCACCCTGGAGCCCGGGGCCTCCTTCAAGGAGTTTAATTATAATTACAGCCTGTCCCATTCCTCGCTTTTGGATAGTTTGGATTCTATCGATAGAAGCTCTGTGAGTACATATTTCTATTAATTAATAACGTTTACTTTTCAATTCGTACCATTATTATAATAAGTTTGGTGACTAGTTCTGAATTGTCAGGCACTTCTCAACCTTCCCCTTCCCCATCTCCTTCCCTTCTCCACTCCCTTCAGCCTCACGACATACTCAAATTGGGAATGCCAAAATCTTACTGGCTCTGAAAATTTGGTAGTAATTGAAACTCTGGTGCGGTATTAAATTTTTTTGTGAATACCGCACAAGAGTCCCAACTGCTTCCAATCATCTGGAGTCAGTGGGCCGATTGAAGATAGTGGGGAGGGAAAGGAAATGGGAATAGGAAGGTAGGGAATAGGAAGGTAGGGAAATAACTGGCTATTCATATCATTTCACCAAACACAGCTAAAGCCATTTCAAGCAACGTTTCAATTCTGAATGGTGGTCTTTCACCAAGACGAATCTGAGAATATCTTTCATTGTGAAAAAATGTTACATTTGATTATGCGGGATGTTAAGGGACGTACTTGACTTACTTTAACCAGTGGTTCCTAACCTTATTTGGAGTATAAATTGTAAATGAAATTTTGGTCTCCGGCGACTTTTTTCAATGTTTTTTTTTTTTTTAAATTTTTTAAATCAAAAATAAATTCTTCCACATGTCATCACTGGTCACTCAACCGAGTAACCCAACAAACCCTCACCCCTACCCTATATGTTCAATACCTACTGATTTTTTAATGCTTTATGTTGAAAAAATATATCTATTTATCACCAGAGAACAAAATTTAATTTACATTTTTACTCTTAATAATGTCAGGAAAAATCGGTTAAAGTAAATCACGTCCTTTAACACCTTGTGTATGTAAGAATGTTTGACAGAACATCATTAAAACATCATTAGATATCTGACATTCATTAAAAAAACACTTGGGGAAAGAAGTGTTTGATCTAAAGTATAAAGAATTCAAGATGTTATTCTTTATTACAAATGTTAATTTCAGATATTATACATTTTATAAATACTAGGTCCCCTTTGTCTTTTGTTTTTGTGACACGGTTCCAGTTTTATACATAATTCTTGTTTTGATGACTCTTCAAACAGTTGATATAGTAGATAGTACTTTTTAGATAGTAATTTCTTCTGTTGCTCAAAAGATACTTTAGGTCTTTCCATAAAAAATGTTCAATATAATTCAAGTCATCAGCTAACCAAGCTATCAAATCTTTCCTTTGCATCCATCTCTATCCCCTTCCCCACTTCCTTAAGCCATGTTATAGTAGTTACCATAAGCCATATTAAAGTTGTTATAGTCCCTTCGGCTCCTAGCAATTAAGGAATGGACAGTCCTAGAACACAAGTTGTGAACCACTGGGTTAGTGTGTCAACTTTACATTAAATACAAAAACATGCGTTAGAGACTTCAGAATGTCTGACAAACTGGATAGATACGATTCATGTGGGTGCTTATGACATGGAATATTTCAAATCAAAAGCATTACAATAAATTTATTTTCAAAATTATAAATAACCATGTAAAAATCTTACAATCTTGGCCATAATCAAAATCAATATCAATCACTGTTTACTAAGAAATTCTGAAACTCTCCATATTCCTTTCCCCTCCTCCAACTTCTTGTGCAAATGTGTTGACTATAATAATAACATCCACCGTAACCTTCCATTTTTAGCAATGGCCCCCAGAACTTTCCTAAATTTCTCGAATCTCTTGTTTCCACTTGACTTCACTTGGCCTAATTTTTATTGTCTCTTGTTTTTTCGTTGTTGTTTTTGTTTGACATACTTGTTATATTCTTAAATATTGTTGTACATCATCATTAGATGGTTGGTATTTATCCTTTGTTATTTCTTTGCTTTTTATGTTAACCCTGTCTGTTGTGTAAATTATAAATAAAATAAAACAACATATTGTGTTCCACAGAGCAACAGCATTCCGGGTCTCCTAAAACCACCCAACAGTTTCACCCTGACGCTACACTCAGCAAGCAGAGCCAAAAACTCCCACAAATCCGACAAGGACAAACAGCAATCACCTGGAGAAATACTGAGAACGCCAAATGGACAAGAAAGACTTCCAATCCCAAAGCCAATCCTCTCCGGATCTATCGAGAAACTGGATCATTTAAATTCTAATTACTCTCAAACTCAATACGAAAAGAATATCCAACTAACAAAAAGTTCCTTGGCAAAGGATATTCGAATTCCATCGCATAACACCATCATCACCACATCGGATAAGTCCAGTCTTTTGAATGAGAAGAAACAATTGAGTAACTCGGAAGAAAACCAACTGATGAATGCCAGCAAGTGTAAGATCCAAAGGGGGTACAGTTGGAAGTTATCCAGGCCAAGCTTAAGGAGAAAGAATTCCAATACGAAGCATAGAAGTGGCTCTGATTCTGACGCTATTATAATTCTGAACAATGGTAGAGATCATTCAAGTAAGTAAATAAAACTTTTTTGTTATGACAGCTGCAAAGTCATTGAAAATTCATTTAAAAATTCCATGTAAATATATTAATGTGCCAGAGACAAAGTAGCGTTTGCAATATTTTACCTTAAAAGGAGCCATCTTTGAAGCAATGTTTTTTCACAGTTTTATTAAGGTGATACTTAAAAGAATTCATAAACTTGTCTTTCAAAGATGGCACCAGTTTAATGATTTTACGGAAAAACGCTTTTTACAAGTTATGCTTTAAACATTAAGATGAATTAATATTTTGCATTCGTAAAAAGTCTTTTTCAATGAAGTAATGAAAAAGAGAAGATTATGTATTCTTTTAAGTATCACCTTAATTACGCCGGGATAGGAATACAATCTAAAACTCAGAATGAAATGCTTAAGTCATTATCTTACGGAGACCTTCCCTCTGTAGATACTTGTTTAAACTTACTTGGGCGGTTCTTCGACATCTTCATATCTTTGAGATATATACAAATTGATTTAGTAATATAATTATATATGATTAGATATGTTGCGTGAATCTTCTATAGCTTATGCCTCAGTGATAATCATACGATAATGAATGTTCAATGTTTTATTCTTAGGTACTGGAGTAAACTTTCAACATGGTCTGCGTAAAAACGATGCCCTGCTCCAATCTACAAACCGAATTCAAAATGACACACAAGGAGATACCCCCAACAATAAATCGACCAAGGGACTGTCGCCACAAAACAGTTTTAAGGGAATGTCCCCACAAAATTCTATCAGGAGCAGAGCATCCACTTACAGTGCTGTGCCACAGGTCAGGACTGCCAAAATTGATAGTCAATTTGCAAAATATATGTTTCATTTTCTTTTGGGCAATTTGAAAAAAAAAAGCTAATATATCGACCCCTTATAATTAATAACAAGGTTCCATCTGATACAGCACTGTCGTGTGGCAATGGGTTCAGGGAGAATTACTTTAGATTTCATTATTGTCGTATCAAATTTAACTTTGTTATTGTGAGGGTCTAAAAAGTGAAGTAAATTAATACATGGATAATATTTTGGTTCTATGGATGAGCAAACCTGTAATTTAATTGAATATTTAATGATTTGTTATTTTTCTTTTAGGTGGCATGGTCAGGTGGATTGACAAATCCTCCATCTCAAAAATCCAATATTTCAGCTAAGTTACAATTCCCAAATCAGCATCACGACAATATGTCTCAAAGGCTGGCGCGCCACAGACTTTCCCTCACCCCAGATCTACTCACAGGTAAAATATGAATTATGCCCTACAAACTACAAATGTATTCAGAAATCTAGAGAAGCTAATCAGCAACTGATTCTCTGATTTTTCACTGATTCCACTGGTCTTTCAGCTCAATATGTATTTACAATTAGGTTATGTTTGAGGAGGCCTAAAGAGCAGTAAGCTACTTGATTATATGCAAGGGCAAGTCAAAAATTATCTACACTATTTGTTCTACAATTTTTTCACCCAAAGATTAGGGTTCAGCATGTAAATCATTTTTCTGCAGTCCCCTCCCTTGTCAACACACTTATTCCTTCCAAGAAGAAGGTTTTCGGTTGGACACAAAACTTCAGCACTTTTGCAGCGTTTCTTGAAAGTCTATGGAAAATCGACAACGAATCGAAAGACCAAAGAGGACGTTACCTCACAATTAACTCAGCCATTCGATAGAACCAAACCCCCTGCTTCCTCTCCGTGTATACTCGTCCGGCCACTTTTAAACTTATCCATCCACATAATTGTTTAAAATGGATTTTGAGATTAGTCAACGAATTCTTTTCATAATTTTGAATTTGTCTAATTTCAGGCTGTCATCCTGCAACCATTGAGAACAACAATGAAAAACAAAATAGCGAAATGAAGATACAAACCTTACAAAATCAGCAGCAACTCAACACCATGTCCCCGCCGAAATCATCAAACATCATCATCTCGAACCTGGGGCAGCCAGACAAAACTGACAACGGCAGTTCAAACCCTCTGCCAAACATCAAGAACCTCAGAGATGATTTGAACTCATCGGCCAATAATAACAACGGGAACATGAACATAACGGAATTCAACTCTCACCGCTCCAGCAACTCAAAACTCAAGGATCTTCTCAGGTTTCTTGAGCCGAAGGGGTGTCTAAAACAACGGGATGAGTTTGCGCTGTATATGTTTTCAAATAACAATAGGTAAGGTGCACAAAAATTGTTCAATTGTTCATTATCTTAAAGTATGTAGCAGAAAATCTTTTCATGTGTCCTATTAAAATCTCTCGACCGGTTTGCTCTGGTGTTATGAAACTAGCAAAGATTGAACTGTCTGAAATTTCTAAGTCAACACAAATATTTTCAATGAAAAAGAAGATAACACTTATAATCTAAATGAAAATATGAAAGAGAACAAGATACAGAAAAATAGAAAAAGACAATAGTCGCAACTGGGACTCGAACCCAAACCTCTCGTCTAACCGGGACGTGCGCGTTATCCAATTTCACTATTGCCACCTTCTGTCAAACCGTCATATTTGTCAATCTCATATTTCAAATATTTAGAATGAACAATATTATCTTCAACTAGTTATTTTTATATGTTGATGGGAATAACCTTCAAAAGTTATAAAAAGAGAGTTTTTCTTATAAAAAATCAAATATTTTCAGCTTACAGAATAATTATTGTCATTAGCTGTGTAAGTTTGAAACACGTCGATGTAACTAGGTGTCCAAAAGTAAGATAAGACATTATATTGTTTATGTACTTCATATTTCTCTTTTTTTATTATGAAAAAAGCGTTGAAACTCAGGCAAAGTCAAATAGTAAGTTATCTACTACTTGTATACAATAATTATAAACTGTCGGTACTTTTGCTCCATACTGACCAAAAGTTGACTAAAAAATGTACATAATTGAATTATAGTGTATATTTTTTGAATTTTATGTCAATTTCTACATAGTTTTCTAAATAAAGATAAGTTAAAATCATAATCTTTTACAAAATTAAATCAAAATTTCTTTTTGAAAGAGAGATGACTTTAAATTGAAATAGTGATATTAACAGTAATTGTTAGTGTCAATACTCTATTAAATTAGAACTTAAAATTTAATAATTTCTACTTCAAACTTTGCAAAAACACTTTGTGGCGTCATTTTTAATCATATGAAATGTGTCTTATCCTGACGAAGAAAACTTTGTTTTCGAAACATGTTGATAATATTGATTATTTAGTGGTATTTTCACAAAGTTATTTGTTTTCATTTACTTAATAATTTCTTTTAGATTTCGCCGTCTTTGTGTATGGATTGTGGAGAGGAAATGGTTCGACAATGTAATCCTCCTATTCATTGCTCTGAACTGCATAACCCTGGCTATGGAGCGGCCCAACATTCCCCCCACCAGCACCGAGAGAGCCTTCCTCGCAACAGCCAACTACGTCTTCACCGGAGTTTTTGCGCTAGAGATGTTTGTGAAGGTACGCACCATATTATTAAAGAATTGGGCTGTGGTTAAATTAACATCTCAGATTTGAATGTAGAAACTTACAATAGTTACCAAAGATAATAGAAATAGAGGGAGATACGGCTTGGAAGTTAGTATGCTAGATACCTGCCTAAAAATAATAAATTGCCAAAGCATCTTCAAAAATGACCTGTGGGAGAACTCAAGGCTTTCTTTTTTATGTGAATACTGCACAAGAGTCCCAACTTTTCCCATCTGGGGCCAGTGAGACTATGGCATCCTTAATTGGGGTATGTTGTGAGGGTAAAGGTAGTGGGGAGGGGAATGAGATGGGAAAGAGGAAAGTGGAGAATTTCCTGGCTATCCAGTCACCAAACACGACTAAAGCCATTTCAAGCAACGTTTCAATTTCTTACACCAGGGTGATACTGAAAGTAACTTCCACTCTGGAACGTGCCGCAAATGTACAATATATTTTAAAACACTAAATTGTGAAAATAGCCCAAATTAATCAAGGATGGATCGACTTTCGGTTTGCCAGTCGAGAGCATTACCCCTCAACAACGGAGACCATCATAACTGGAGTTAATTAACATCAACAATAATAAGAAGAATGATTAAATCAAATTTAATATAAATTTTAATATAAATATTTTTTCAGGTGGTTGCTTCCGGAATGTTCTACGGTCCAGATGCGTACTTCACGTCTGGTTGGAACATCATGGATGGTTCTCTTGTCATAATATCCATCATAGATCTGCTAATGTCTCTTCTGTCTGAATCTAGTCCGAGGATCTTTGGAATACTCAGGGTGAGTACAATAATTCTACTTATACATAGCAGGTGTATATTACTTTTGCCAACTCATAAATAAAACAGACGATTATGTGGATTTTGTCATCTGAAGATGTTGCTGTTATGACCTAAAAGAAATCACCAAACAATTCTTTGGTATTTAGTTTTTTTCCTCCCATTTCTTTTTTTGTCAAATTGTCAAATTTGACTTTTATTGATTCGGTTTGAACAGCTCCTGAATGCAATCTTCCATGTTTTACTCTATTCCATTGATAGTAGCCTGGGTAGCTAGCTATTCCCGAGCAACGATCAATCGTTACTTGCCATGCGCCAGCTACCCCACTCGTTGTTGTGTCTTGTTGGTCAACCCCACTCGTTGTTGTGTCGAATAACTTTTGGCTTTTAGGTTCAAGAATAACCACGTCGACCAATGTACGTACTTTAGACGGCAATTGCGAGCAACGAGGGCTTGGAGAATAGCTATCCTGGTCCTCTTAATGAAGCTAAGCATTATGAATGGGTGTTTAACGATAACTCCTGGTTCCACAACCCGTAAGAGGTCTCGATTATCTTACTATCCATTCGAGCGAAGGAGATTTCTGAGTTTTCATTAATTTATATCATTTCTCCAAAAATGTGTACGAAAACATATGAACCTCTTACTGCAGTTTAAAACCAATGAATCCATCTAGATTTCAATGTTCATCTCATATTTTTTATTGAATAAAAAAAAATCGTTAAATTTATAATAATTCATTTTAATTTATCTGTCCAATAAATCGCCTAGCTACAGTGCTACATGTATAAGTTGGCGGTGGCGTAAACATAATCTAAAGCTATATCTTTATATTTTAATCTATTGTGGATGACAGCGCTCTCCTTTTTCGCCAACTTATATGTGTAACACTGTAAATTTGGGCTATCGCTTGAGTGGCTATCAATAAAAATTATCCACCTCATAATATTGCCCAACCGAGTGGCAATATAGTTCCCCTGGTTGAACACAATATAAACAAGGAAGCTCTTGGGGTGTTGCACCAAAGTTTTTTTATAATTAAATAAAAGTTCACATCTGTGTAAGCACGATTTTCGTGTATTTTTCTCCCGCTATACTGGGGATATTGCCGTGGGGTGAAGCATTGGTGTTATGCAACATATTTTGCTTTTGCAGGTGTTCAGATTGCTGAGATCATTGAGGCCACTCAGAGTCATCAACCGTGCCCCCGGCTTGAAGCTGGTTGTGCAAACCCTGCTCTCTTCTCTGAGACCTATCGGAAACATAGTCCTCATCTGCTGTACATTCTTCATCATATTTGGGATCCTTGGTGTACAGGTAAACTTAATTCTTCACTAAATATTAACTACAAAGCAGAATTTTCCTTTCTGAAGTAGCAGAGTCTCTCAAAAGTCTGCTCTGGTATTATGAAAATTTCTCACCTTTTTCTGCCTGGAATCCCTAGGTTAGTGTAAAATTTCAACCAATAATATCATTTCTTTCTTGAAATTTCCGTTTACCTATCAACAAAACAAGGCGAGTGGCAATAAATTATGATTTGAGATTTTCACTGTCGAAATTATTATTGTGATTCATTTTTAGGTTATTACGCCATGTTGCGTCCCCTCCATCTTTATCCAAGGTTTCTGACAGCGTAGTAAGTCTGACACTCCATCTTTATCTGCCATGATGAATTACACTGTATTGCTGAGCAAAACTTTGTTTTAAGAAGGAGGAAGTGCAACACGGCATAATAACCCAAAAATTATTCACGATGAGGCGCAATGTTGTTTGTTCCATATTTTTCAATTGTTCATTAAGGTCCTTGTTCTTGTGAAAGACCACCATCCTGGGAGATCATTGCTTGAATTAACCATGGTCACTAAACTTGTATTTAGTTTCATATTTTAGGTTCAAAAGTCTAGTTGTTAACATACGTTTCATAGACCATCAACCACATATTTTGTCAGTTAAAATATCGGGTAACTACCAGAATATGCTGTTAATGATCACAGTTGTAACGCGTGTTAAGGGAGAGACTTAAACTACTGATAGTCCAATACTTTTGTGTATGTCTTCTCCCTTTTCCTTTTCTTAAATAAAAACTTTTTTCTTATTTGCATTAACATTATGATTTTGATAGTTATTCAAAGGAGCATTCTTCTACTGTGAAGGAGAGAATATAAAGGGTGTTCGCAACAAGACGGAATGCTTAGCCATCAAAGGCAACGTCTGGATCAATCGAAAATATAACTTTGACGACCTGGGGAAGGCCCTGATGTCACTGTTCGTGCTGAGCTCGAGGGATGGGTGGGTTAACATAATGTACACAGGACTTGATGCAGTTGGCGTTGACCAGCAGGTAAACTAAAGTTGTGAATACTCTTTTAGCATTCTGTTCTCGTTGTACCTAGAATTTTTGTGGAAGACATTAATTTGGTGAGTATAGGTCCACAAATGTACCGTGACGGGATATTCTTTGAACAAATGAGAGATAGGTACTGTTAAAAATGCATGGACTATTTAAAGCTAATTTGTCCAGTTCAGATTGTCACACTAAAAAATTTTTCATAGCTAATTAAGTGCTACACCAAAGCAAACAAAACTATTTGCTATAATTACAAAATGTTTTATTCATCTCTTAAACATATTGTTATTTCGAAAGGTTTGGGAACCTTGATAAGCACCTAACATTTCGTGGCCAGATAGAAATGATATGCAACAAAGCTTTGAGAATGCTGGGATTTGTTTTAAGTAACTTCAGGCATTTTTGCAGCTCGACCGCAATTTGTGTGCTGTACTGCAGTTTGGTATGTAGCATTTTTAAAGTGGCTCAATAATATGGGGACCAGTGGATTTAACCTACTCTCAAATCATAGAGATATTTTTAAAGTGGCTCAATAATATGGGGACCAGTGGATATAACCTACTCTCAAAATCCAAAAGAAGTTTCTGAGATATTTATATCTTATCTGCAGCTTTTTGCTGGATATTAATAGCCTCACTGATAGAAGGAAAACTGCTTTGCTAATAACAATGCTACTTTGCTAATCTTCTGAACGGTCATATCTGTATTTTTTTTTTGGTGAATGCCTCACAAGAGTCTTAGCTGCTCCCGTCTGGAGCCAGTGAGACTACGGCTTTCCCAATTGGGGTATGTTGTGAGGCTGAAGGTAGTATGGAGAGGAAGGATATAATACATAAATTTAAATTATATGATACCGACAACTTCACAAGAGGGTGCAGGCGTAGGACTTTTGATGTTCAAAGTTGCAGAACTAACCTATCATTATTAATGCTACTCTGAAAAATGATTCTGCAATTAAATAACTTGTCCCCTGACATAGATATTTTTCAATTGAACATTCAAAACTGTTACAATATTATTATTAACTAAATATAATGTGTTTTTTTATTAGTTATGTTAACTGTAAATGTACATTTAAAATAAAATACATTTAAAATCTTATCGCAAATTTCTAAATCGTTCGATCTTGGTTTAAACACTACTGGCTGCTACAAGGATTGGCTGGTTATATGTCAAAGATATAAACATAAATAAAGATACCGTTTGTTGTTTTGGCAACAAATCAAAATTTGCACATTTTAAATCATTGTGGAAAACGTATTCTTCAACATAAAAGTAAATTATAAATATATTTTATCTTTAACTGATATGATTTTTTCTGAATCAATAATTTGTTTTCTTTCTTTCAGCCTGTTGTGAACTACTCGGAGTGGCGTCTGTTGTACTTCATAGCCTTCATCCTGCTGGTAGGGTTCTTTGTGCTGAACATGTTTGTGGGGGTGGTAGTGGAGAACTTTCACCGGTGTCGAGAGGAACAGGAGAAAGAGGAACGCGTGCGAAGGGCCGCCAAGAGAGCCTTGCAGATGGAGAAAAAGCGGAGAAGTGAGTTCAAATCACACAACACCATTTTTATCGGAGTGGGGAACCTTTTTGCCATCGAGCGCAATTTGGGTGTTTGTTGTATTGAAATTGTGAGCTTATTCCAATCTCATTAAAAAATAACATTATTTCCTTCTTACAGAAATGCACGAGCCTCCGTACTATTCCAACTACTCCAACGGACGCCTGTTTGTCCACAACGTTGTCACGTCAAAATACTTTGACCTCGCCATCGCAGGAGTCATCGGCCTCAACGTCGTATCCATGGCCATTGAATACTACAGAATGCCAGCCGCTTTAGAATACACGCTGAAGATATTTAACTACTTTTTCACAGCCGTGTTTATACTTGAATCAATCATGAAATTGGTCGCTTTAGGATTCAAGATATATCTCAAAGACAAGTGGAATCAGCTGGATGTGATGATTGTGATACTCTCTATCGTTGGGATTGTCCTCGAAGAATTGGAGAGCAATATAATCCCGATAAACCCAACGATCATGAGGGTTATGAGAGTATTGAGGATCGCCAGGGTTTTGAAGCTGTTGAAGATGGCTAAAGGGATAAGAGCGCTGTTGGACACGGTCATGCAAGCGCTGCCGCAAGTAGGGAACTTGGGGTTGCTCTTCTTCTTGCTTTTCTTCATCTTTGCGGCGCTAGGAGTGGAGTTGTTCGGAAGGTTGTTGTGCTCGGAGGAAGTCCCATGTCAAGGTAAGGACTGTTTAAATATTTCATACTATGCACAAATAGAATTGAACCTAGGGAATGCAATCTCGACTCGAGATCGCAAATTCGAGATCTCGCAAGATTAGAAATTACAATCTCGGAATTTTCGGGATCGCGTTAATTAAAATAAAATATTATTTGAAAGAAAACAAAAACCTTTATTCTTTAATATTAGTTACTAAATAATCAACAGGTTTTTTTTTAATTAAAAAAATCAAAAGAAAAAATATAGCTTAAGGAGATTAGAAAGTAATTACGGGTGATTTTGAAAGTAACTTCTTAAAAAACAAAGTGTAAAGGGTGCTATCTGCTAAACGGCTTTAATGTCCGTTGCAATTTACCCAGCTGCTGAAAATGCCCTCTCCGACTCAACACTGGTTGGCAGCAGCGTGACTAAGCAATTATATGCAAACTGCAAAAATCTCCCCCTTGTTCCTCCACACTCAAATAGATTAATTTTTTTTATGACTGACTCTAATTTATCTAAACTCTTGGATACATTTTAAGGTATTAAGAACGTAAAAATCCAAAAGTTATGTTTATTTAACTCATATAAACTATAAAAAATGCATAATTTAAGAAAAAGTAATGACTATAACTGCACAACTAAAACAATTAGATACCTATGTAAACAAACAAATGGCTGCCTGCACGCAAGCAAGTATCTCTTTCTCACTCACTTGACACAGTTTTATCACAGTATCTGTCCCGCTCGTCATTCGTCGCTAATATTCGTAAATAGTCAGGATAGTTTTCTTTCTTCGATCGACACTCCCGCCTGACCGTCAGTCAGTTAGCGCACCACTCGCGCCCCGAGTGGACGTGTGAAGCGTCGCTGACTACTGCCGCCCAATCCCGTCGATCTCGAACGGGATCTCGTCATATTATGCATCGGGATTGATCTCGAAAAATGTCACGAAATCTCGCGAGATCGAGATCCCGCGAGATCGGGATTGCATTCCCTAATTGGACCTGTATACTGTAATTCTCAATGGTTTTTTTTTTGTACATTAGCTTCATTTAGGAGGCAAATAATTTCCCTCAGGACATATGTAGTCTTAGGGGATGCTTTGTAAAGGGTATTTTTAAGGAAGGGGAGGATGGGAACTTCTGAGAAGGAAAAAGGTAGGAGGGGTGGGAGGGAATCTGAAGTTCAGTGTGTCCAGGAGCAACAGACGTATGAATCCATCCCTCCAACTGCGGTGTAAGGTGATGGATCGAGAGAATCCAGCTGGAAAGGTCAAAATGCCTCCCTCAACCAGTCTCTCTCGATTCGGCCCGCCATGCAGCAGGTGCATGACGGACGCATCCACCGCCAAGACCTGGACAGACCTCATCCCATGAACCCGGGCACCCCTAAGTCACCAAACATAGCGAACCACTTGGGGTGACCTACGGCAGAGATGTTGGTTATCCAATAAATGGTTCTCGGGGCGATGGTACCCGTAAACGCCTCCCAAATTACACAATGTGGAAGAAGTGAAACAAAATATGCGAGAAGCACTAAAAAAGGCATCAATATTGATGAGTTCAAAAACTATTAAAGGGTACCCTCTATCTGGTAAAAATACACGATTATTCATATACACCACCAAATCAATTATTTTACAGAAAAACTTTTCTGGGTCACTAGTAGGATATTTCAAAATGTCATACTAATATACCGGACCGTCATGCCTCCTGATGTTATTTTATAGCATACTTAATATGTAAAACGTAGACACATGTAAATAATATTTGATTTATGGTGAGCATTCAAATATTGCTGTCTCATTATCTCAAAAATTGAGATGTCTGACTAATCAACTGAACGATCGATTTGTTCAGCATCTTCAATTTATCATTTGCTTCTAATCCACTCATTGATATAACAGCTCCCAAATTCACTCTGTTCCAGGACTTGGTGAGCATGCTCACTTTGAAAATTTCGGCATGGCGTTCCTCACGCTGTTCCGTGTGGCCACGGGGGACAACTGGAATGGCATCATGAAGGACACTCTTCGCGAGGAGTGCGATGCCACGGTGGACTGCGTCAAGAACTGCTGTGTCTCCACCATCATCGCGCCTATTTTCTTTGTGATATTCGTGCTGATGGCGCAGTTTGTGCTGGTCAATGTGGTGGTGGCGGTAAGCAGAATTACAAAATATTAGATTGGGGTATTTTATACCAATTCAAATGTTACCTTTGGAAGGTCCCCTTCAAGGGGATAGCTCCGCGGCCTTTTTCATACAAAACTTAAATTTGGATTTGAGGCCAAAATACCTAACCAAACAGAAAAATTATTATTTTAATCAAAAGGTATAGCAAATATCGATTACGAATATGAGCTGCTTTATTTATTTGTGTTTCAAATTCTAGGATATGAAACATGCCGGGCGCATGTTTTGCGCCTATCGATAATAAATTCTTCAATTTACATAACTTCAAAGCTACGCAAATTGCGGAAAATCCGTTGGCAAGGCGCACATTGCATGCCTGTTAAATACGATTCTGCAATGTGCACATAGAATTGCATAGTTCAGTGGTCGGCGAACTTATTAGCCAAAGAGCCAAATATGTACATTACAACGGTTCAAAAAAAAATGAGAGCCAAATCTGTTTATTGATGTAGCAAATATTAATTATAATTTTAGCACTTCACTAAATTACGGATACACTGAATAAAACTTGATTTCAATTAAGATTTTATTTATTGAAAAAAAAAGACTTAATTAAGGAATCCACAAATTTAAATCATGACAATGACTGACACACGCTTAATGCGAACACTGTCCTTGAATCTCCTTGGAAAGTTTGAGTAAGTCAGGTTTGTATGCTTTTGTTCTTAATTTTTGGCACGATTCCTGGATCTCATCTATAAGACGACTTCTCAAATTACTCTTGATAAAGTTCACGGTTGAAAAAGATTGTACGCATGAATTTGAAGAACCGAAAAGGGAAAGAAGAGCAAATGCATTCAGCTGATCATAAGAGTCAGGAATACTATTCCACGCGTTGAAGATGATCATGTCTTCCTTCTCCAGGTCTTTCAAAGCAGACCACTTTTGTTGTGAACTAAGCTCACATTTGTTCTTTTCCAATATTTCCAAATCAACACAAAGACGTTCAAATTTAGAGTTCCATATTTCCTTTTTTTTAAATCCAGCAATTGTATTTCAAAGAGCCGCACTTCAAGGGCCAAAGAGCCGCATGCGGCTCCGGAGCCGCACTTTGCCGACCTCTGGCATAGTTGAAGTTAGTTGGCGCCTGTCGATTATAGATTCCGCAATCCATACAACTTCAAAGCTAAGCAGATTTAAGTAAGCAGTTGATAAGGCGTATATTGGACGCCTGTTATATTTGATTCCGAAATGTGCATATCTTTGAAGTAGTGAGGATGAATTACGCCAGGCGCAAATTTAGCGTCTGTGGAAGATAGAATCCGCAATCTAAACAACTTCAAAGTTACAAAGAGATTTCGGAAAATCTGTTGGTAGAATTTGTAGTGTCCGACCGAAACAGGATTTTCTACTGAAACCGAAACCTATTGTTGAATCTATTGTTTACATGTGTTAAATGAAATAAAAAACAATAATTGAAGCATGTGAAAAAATAATATTTTTAATAAACTCTTATAAAACAAACAAAAATTAACAAAACATGTTAACTATTTCTTGGAACAAAAATTTGTTAATATTCAACATTTACATTAAAAAAGTAAGGACCTCGTTAATTGAGTCTTTTTATTTCAATTGCATTTACAATCACAACATTCTTATTACACATGTTAAATGAATTAAAAAACAATAATTGAAGCATATGAAAAAATTATTATTTATTTTTTTGATATTACTGCTATAAAACAGAGAAAAATTATATAATTTAACAAACATGTTAACTACTTCTTGGAACAAAAATTTGTCAATAATCAACACTTACATAATAAAGGAAGGACCTCATTAATCGAGTATTTTAACCGGCCGACGAACTCAGCTGATGATGGCGGGTGACACACGAGCCATAAACTCACCCGAACGACACATTTCGTTCACGAACGCAGAGTTTTGGTGCGGCCGAAGGTTGGGCAGATTTTCTGCCGAAATTGAGACTGATGCTGAAACTAGTTTTTTTGCCGAAACTGAAACCGAACCTTCGGTCGGTCATGAACATTTCATGAACGATAGCCCAGGCATCTGCCCTGATGATGGACACTGTAACGCTGTCCGAAACATTGGCTAAAGAAGGAGGTAGCGAAACACGGCATAACACCCCAAAAACAATAACAAAAATACTTTTTGGCCGTGAAAACCTAAAAACATACCTGATAGCCCAGGCGTTTATTTTTCATTTGTTACCTCTTCAAGACCATATGTTACTGAGTCTTCCCAGATTCATAAATCTTATTATCAACAGCTCTAATAATATATTACAAGAATTTATATGGGATAACTTTATCCTTCTGAAATAATCACTTTCCCCATATTGATTTTATAATTTTTTACATATTTATGAAAGAATGAAAAAGAACATAATATAAAAAATTTATGGATTTTTCACATGTCACCCTCGCGACACCCGCCCGGTTGTGTCACTCACGAAAGCATGCCCGGCAGGAGGTAGACCTTTCACAAAATTATATATTTAAAATTGCAGGTTCTAATGAAACACCTAGAAGAATCCCACAAGCAGATGGAGGACGAGATGGACATGGAAGTAGAGTTGGAGAGAGAGATGGAGAAGGAGCAAGAGGACCAGGAGGATCAGGCCCTGTGCATGGCCCTGGAACTGGAGTCGGCGCCCAGCAGGCCCATCAGGCCACTCAAGAAGGTATCATTTAAATCAAAATGTGCTTCTACAGGGTGCATTAATTTCACGAGGTGATTCTACATGATGATAGAAGTAAAAAAGATAAATATAAAATACAAAATAATTTTTTACCTGAAAACTACCACAAAACGCTGGAATATAGAGAAAAATTATTTATCTTTTTTATTTATAGAAATGTAGAATCACCTACAAAGTTAATACACTTTACCCCTGTTTGTATTAATATCAAAAATAAGTGTGGATTCAAAATTTAGATCAAATTCATTGCTTGGTGCACAGTGTTCATTAGAAATCAATTTTAAAAAATCTTCAACACTCATCGAATGTTGAAAAAATATATTCACTGCATGTGTGTGCCCTTCATTGGATATTAGAATCATTGGCTATACAAATACATTTTCAATTTAGCGGAAAGGGGTATTGCCGCCTCGGGAACCATTTATTGGATAACCAACACCCCTGTCATACCCCAAGTGTTTTGCTACATTTGGTGACTTCGCAGGGGTGTCCGGATTCATGGGTGAACCATATAAGTATGTCTAGGTCTTGGCAATCTACTGCCCTTCTATTGCGTGGTGGGCTGGATGAGGAGAGACTGGTTGAGGGAGACCTTTTTACCTCTCCAGCCGACCATCGCCTTGTACCGCAGAGGGAGGGATGGATTCATACGTCCGTCACTCCTTGACACATGCACCCCCCAGATTCCTACCCACCCCTTACGCCTTTTTCCTTCCCAGAATTTCCTATCCTTCCTTTCCCTAAAAAGACCCTCCACACATCATCAACATATATGACATAGGCCTTGAAGGAAGTTGTTTTCCTCAAGGCTTCATGTGTGAATCTAATGTAAAAAAAAATTAAATTTTAATTTTAATTTTGTGATCAGCTTGAATAAAACCTTATTATTATTATTGTATGATGATGATAAATTTTACACAATTGAGCTGGATGCAATAACAACTTATTATGAGAATTGTAGTTTTAGTAAAACGCATTAAAAGTTTTTTGAAATGAGTGACCCTAAAAAGAGTGTTTTGTGCCGATAAAGTTAAGAAAGATAGTTATAATTTTGAAAATAATTTGCAAGGGACAGGACAAATCAAATATTGAAGTCATTCAAGCCTATTAACTAACACAGAACTGAAAAACACGAGAATTGTTGAGAGACAGCAAATACGGAATACTCAGGGGAGAATGGTGGGTGATTTTAATAAGCAAACGATGTATACTTTTGAAGGAAGAATGATTTTTACTACTGAATAAGAAATGGTCAAGAGTCTCCTCCACAGTTCTCCACACAGCACTGGCAGAGTGGACTATTAAAAACTCGAATTGTAAACAAATGAACTGCAATAGAGCATTTACCAATTCTCATTCTCGAAGTGCAGGAAATAAATCTTTTGGATTTTTTTTGGCCATGGAACCAAGGTTTGCTTAGAACATGACTTTTTCCAGCGTAGAAAGATCCAGTTCGGGTTTTCGTATCTGTCCAATTTTCTTCCCAAGAACGAGACATATTGGATTAAGAATAGAGAACAGAAAGATGTCAGAGATAGGAATTTAAAAATCTAAAAGAATAGATTGTTCCAAGTTTAGCGAGAGAATCTGCTTTTTCGTTACCCTCAATTCCTATATATTGTCTCAAACTTTGATTCGTTTAGAGAATTGAGGATGTTTTTAATGTTACAAATAATGTAGTCTTCTGGATATCGAACAATATTTGAGGATATTTTCAATACTGCACTTAGAGAGTCAGTGCACAGTAAGGCTCCATGAATATTGAGAAGCTGGATTTGAATTAAGGCTTATTAAATAGCGAATCATTCTGCGGTAAATATAGAAATTTCTTTAGGCAATTTATAAGACAGAATTAAATTGAATTCAGGAATATATACCAACGCGCCACAATCTTTGAGATTGGATTTAGATCTATCTGTACAAATGAGAGAAAACCCAAAAAACTTTGATGATGTAATGTTTTTAAAATGTTCCTCAACATTTTGAAAGTTATTAGAGGAAGTTAAAATGTTCGTTCAAAAGTCAAAAGTTATTACATTGGGGATAAAATTGATAGTATCAAACGAGATACTGAAAACGGGTAGGATTGAATCTTCTTGTAGATTTTGGAGGGAAGAAATTTTTATAGTAGGAGAGGGAATCGATTTTTATCTATCAATCTTTTGTTGTTATTTAAACTATTAAACAAATGATCAATACTTTGTCGTAAAGGATAAAGATTTGATAATATATTTATCAGCAAGGAATTGCCTTCTCAAAAATAAAGGTGGATCACATTCTATCTGGAGGGAATTAATTGGAGAAGATTGCATCACTCCAATAATCAATCTGAGCGCCTTGGATTGCATTCTTTCAAGTTTTTTATCCAAATATTTGGGTGAAGTAGTGGGTCAAAAAATATGTGCCATAATCCAAATGACTTTGAACTAGGGAATTATACATTCATTTAAGAGTACTCTGGAAACAGCTCGCATCATATTAAGCCCCTTTTCACATTTGGCAGAAATATTCTGAATATGCGGGAGCCAGGAAAGATTATGGTCCAAAAGTAGACCAAGAAATTTTATTTGCTTAACGATTTGGAGAGGGATATTGTCAAAGGAGACAAAAAATAAAAAATAAATTAATTAAAAAAATAAATAATAATAGACAGTCCATTTGATTGATTGTACACGGCCTTATCATTATCAAAAGTGTGACATTAAATTCTCATTTGAGAACAGTCAGGTAGGAGGTAGATAGTTTGTCCAACTAGAACACTGTTGAACACAACCACTCATTTCCGAGGTTCGATTCAGACTGATTTAAGTTGTTATTGCATCCAGTTCAATTGCGATGATGGTAATGGGTTACAAATTTCAGTCATCTATGCATACAGTCTACTTTAGTAAATTTTAAATTGTAAATCAAATACTGCATTGCCATCTCATTACTGAATTGCAAAACATGATAGATTTCAAGCTTTTTAGACATAAACCACCGCACCATCACCAATTACAACTGTTGCATGTTATGTACAACAGGTTCACTCACTGCCTGCTGATTTTGTGTACTCTGCACCGAGCGGTCGCAACTCCATTCAACTGTACGGCGGCAGCCCGCTGGCTCCTCGGGCCGCCCTGCGCCGTTTGCAATACCTCAGCACGCGCCGCCAAACACTACACGCACCTCGACTATCAGCTGTCATGGCGGCACGCTCGCTCGATCATTCCAGGGGCTTCCTCTCACGGGAAGCCTCCACCGAGTCGTACAACCCTCGGCGCCGCCTCTCACGCGAACCATCCACCGAATCATACCAAATCCGCCGCCTTCTCACCAGAGAATCTTCCACAGAATCATACACAGCTCGACGACATCACCTTACAAGAGAGTCTTCCACTGACAGCTACCAGAATAGACGACTTCGAAAGCGAATGGATTCAATAACATCCGACCACGACAAGTCTGCTTCAGCAACCAACGTGCTCTACGAAGAAGAACCGTGCTTCATTGATGAAGATGATGAAACCGCCGGAGAAAGGACGGCCGTCGTCCTCGAAACTAAAGAAGATGTGCTTCCGAAAGCCCAAGCGCTCAGTGTCAGAAAAGACTCCGAAGAAGGAGACCTTCCGTTGAAACGGGACGGGTCTCTCTACAAGAAGAAATACAAGAAAAGTTTGACGTGCGAGGAAACATGTTTGTTGAAGCCGAGTCAACAGTCCATCGAAACTGAAAAGCAAAAACAATCGACTCCATCCAGTTTCTTGAATGTTCCGAAAAGCACCCGTCCAGCACACAAAATGTACGGCAGTACTAAACATCTTTTTAAACAGGCAGCCGTCGATAATGACGGTCTAGAAGAGTCCAGTTTACTTCTGCCGCCGAGTTGCGATATAAAAATAGAGAAATCCCTCCCATTCCTAAGGGTTGAAATCCCGACAGAATACAAACCATCTTCAAGTAAACAGCAGTACCCTTCAGTTAGCTCATCCGATGCAAATAAACCTAAATCCTCTTCTGCACAAATAGAAATACTCTCACAATCACCAACGGAGAAACATCCAGCCCATTCAATTCTTAATCTAAATGAAATGTCAACTTCTAAACAAATGTCACCTCCAAATATTGTTACGGAGAGTGATTTTACTGTTCCTCAATTGACCGAAGAAGAGAGCATAAGAAAGGTCATAGCCGAACGGCGAAAAATAGATCTCATGAAACCTGACTACAGTTCATATATACCAGCTCCTTCAGCGTCTCATGGGACCACGCAGGTCCTCATAGAGAGTTGTCAATCGCCTACAGACGGACAGACAAACCTCGCTGCAACCCAGCCGAGGTTGAAGAACGACCGACATCTGAGTGCCGACCGAATGTCGGCAACGAACTTCAGCACCAGTGGAGAGTCGGGGGAGTTCCTCCTCGGACAGAGGAGTTCAGAGTCTTACGAGGAGACCAGTGATGAGCAAGGACTAACTATCAATAGTGCATCCACAGCTGTGGTCGACAAAACCAATAGCATTAACGATGCTGACGATTTAGACTGTTTAATAGTTGTTTCTAGTGAAGATAAAGATGGCAACGAGATTGAGAATGTAGCTAGAGACTGTTAATTCCCCGGTGGCTGGCCACAAATGATGGGAATATATTCCTAGTCTTATTTTAGATACTAAAAAAAAACAATTTATATATTTTTAATAGGACCTTTAAATTTAATAGGAAAAACAAATTACAAATTGTTTACAAGTCTGTGCCATAAGCGAAGGCTAAAAGAGTATAAATATTGTAGAAAAAGTCTAGCAGTTTAGTGAAATGTTAACAGGAATGATCCGACAATGCCATGAAATAAAACCGTTGCTTTTGAAAGCTGTGAGGAACAGAGGTGGCCTACTTCGGAAAAAACATATTAATTCTATGTAAGAAATGGTACTATCGAGGAACAGAGAACGGTCCAAACATTAATGTTGATATTCTGGGTTGGGAAGATACAATCTTCAACTTACAAAATCTTCTATTGTATTGTACTAAACTATTGTGTATGACACGATGACCTGTGATGATTTGTAAAACAATTAAACGTGACATTTTAAATGAAGGTGCTTAAAGCCAATACTTGTGAAAACTTTTATTTGTAGTATGTTCATGAATGTTCAAAATTTATAATGTAGGGTTAAAACTTTGGCATTTAAAAACAAAAACACCGGCTTTGTTTTTGAGACAATTAAATCCATGGGGCACTTCAGCTAAATTTTCATAAACGAATCCTTAAACTAAACCACATAAAGCTCAATAATTTGTAAACAAAGTTCTTACTCTTTTTGAGCAACAAATATTTTTCTAAAAGTAGAGTCAGTAGGGTCAAACAGATTTCAATAGTTTGCCAAAAGCAGAGTAAAAAAAATAGAGGTTGGACGATAGGAACTAAAATTAGCGTAAATAATTAATGTATTGATGTCATGCAAAAGCAATATTTTTAATAAAATTTGGAACTAAGCAATTGACAACCTCCAACAAAATTATTTAATTACGACATTCAAAATACACCATCTACTTTGAAGGATGATTTGCTTTATGTATACAAAATCATAAAAAGACTTGACTTACAACAGTATTTTAAAACAACAATTAACTTTTGACTAAGTTGTGTGGAGACTTAATCCAGATATTCAGAGCAATGAGCAATAAATTAATCAAATGCACATTAAATCATCCTCCCTTACAAGACGCCAGGTAAATTTTTCAACTAAAAATGTCTGCCTTAGAGAGGTGAATAAAAATCATTTTGTTAGTACTTTTAACTAGAAGTCAATTATTAAATTAAACAAACTGTTGTTTTCATAAATGACTATGGATGCAATTTGAAAAATGTTTATTTTATTGATGATTCTCTTTCTATATTGTTTAGAATCTTTCTGATACCATTAAGTGTGCAAAATAGTTATTAAAAGAAAAACAAAGACCTCAACAAAAAATCAATAGTGGAATTGTAGTAAGATATGAAATAAAAGCCACTTTTAATTTTAAAAATACATGAAAAGCTCTTAGCATGGTTATTGTAAAACAATGTTGTTAAACAATGTTGTTTGTTAAAATAATGTTC
Organism: Glyphotaelius pellucidus; assembly: GCA_936435175.1. Taxonomy (NCBI): domain Eukaryota; kingdom Metazoa; phylum Arthropoda; class Insecta; order Trichoptera; family Limnephilidae; genus Glyphotaelius; species Glyphotaelius pellucidus. The sequence goes on from OW386549.1 coordinate 27,477,394, forward strand.
AAAGAACAAAGAATTTACTATTTACTTACTAATTATTGTTGAATAGATTTATTGAAACAAATGTTATTCAATTGGTATTAAACAATGTTTAGCTAGTGTTGACGTATTAAGAACTACAACATGTATTAAACTTTAAAAACATTTGAGCTTTGTTGATGTAAGTAGGCCTATTAATGATTCTGTTCTACTCTTGATGTGTAGACATTACTAAGGTTATTGACAAATTCATGCGATTATGGATTATTGTAAAACTACTACGTATGTATACAGTTTCCTTTATGTATTTTTGTGAATTACAGAAGTAGGAGACAACTGAACTCTTCCGTAACTCTTATGTACATATTCATCATTATGTATAACTTTTACCAGCCGTGTTTCAATAACATGCTTGTAAAACATTCATTAAATTTATTTTACCTGTCTTTAATTTTTCAAGCTACATACAGTCCCCTCCTGTCAACATTGTTTGCAATTAAGCAATATTTGAGTTATTTCATAAATAAATGCTTACATAGACCAGGATTACTTGAAAATTTTGTTTCAAAGTGGTAAAATAAATTCTATGGAATATTTAGGGTGACAAACCTTTATTCGACAATCTATTTATAAAAGCCTTTTCAAATTAATTTTTTAATAAGTCACAGTAGAAAATTTCCTTTATTTATTTATTCTTATAAAATCTATATATTTCTGTAAAAATGTATTCATGCGCTAGTTGACTTTACGCAACATCATTTGTTTTAGATCTCCTGGGAATATTAAAAATTCTAATGATACGTGGACACAAACCAAACTATGTAAGGAAGAAAAAGGGTAGATATAATTGAAAATTATGAGACTTCTTATGGAATGAGATTTGAGAGATTGGATGATTTGCTACAGATTTGAAGGTGGCTGCTCTTGATTTATCTTTATTTTACCTTTAGTTTTTCAACAACTCTTTTAGTTACATAATAACTTTCCCATATAAATGCCCAGACATTAAAAACAAGTCCTGTGCCGCAACCGTGCCGGCGCGCGGAACAAAATTTTCAAAATTTTTTTTTAGAATGCGATTTTAATCCTTATGTATAAAGAAAATGTATAAAGGGCAAGGTCAGAATCGCTTGGGGCATTCTTGTTCTTGACGTAAGAGGTATCCTAAATACACCTAGCCACTCGGAATAAATTTTATTAAATTTATCCATGACATCAACTCTTCATTTTTCCCGCGATTTGAGCTGTCAAACTGCGAGCGTCGTAGGTCATGAAAAAGATCGATAAACCTGTCAATTTGTCAAATAAACGCAATTAACGTTGTTTTTGTGCAGTTTATTGTTCAAGGAATGTGTTTCGGTAAATATAATAGCATAAAATAAACCCACAGAATATTACGTCAAAGTCAAAACTTTGCGAAATTTATGGGTTTCCTCCCTTGGCATTTGACAGGTTAAGATGTCCGCCAACCATCTTGTAAACATTGAAACAAGATGTCTGCCGATAAAGACTTGTCAGTTGTGTGAGCGTTTAAATGGGAAGGTTTTGGTTAGATTCAATAAATTCAGAAAGTAGGTGAAACTAAACTTGTATGTTTTAAAGTCTCTTCTATTAAACTGTGATATTCATGCTATTATTATATGAAATCTAAGATAAATTATCTTTGAATATGTTTTTATTGTCTCCAGTGCCATGGTAGTGCGGATGTTAATACATACATAATGTACAAATATAAATACCTATTGTTAACGGAGTGAATGTTGAACAATACTTATTTTCCTTGAATGAGTGACGAATTAACAATGGAAAATTTTAATAAAGTCCGTAGACTGGTGACACAGATTATTTTTCCATAAAATTAGAAAAAACTTCAGATTCTAGTAAGGTTAAAGTTGAGTGCTTTGAGATATGAATTAAAAACAAACCAGAGAAAATATTCAAGAAATCACAATTGACTTTTTATTTATAGTTTTGATTAACTTGACCCAATGTTTTTATCAGCTGCAGTTGTAGATATCACAGCAGGTAAAATATCAAATCAAATGAATCGGTCCAGTTATAGAAGCAAGTTCTGGTTTGTTTGGAATTCCGCCCTCGAAGTGACTTTCTGTAGAAAATGTTGGCGTCCCCACGGCAGCGATTGTAACGACTGGATGAATTGGTCGGATTTGATTGGAAGAGTGGAGGTATATGGATTGTGTAAAGTTAGCTGCTAAAATAATAAGACTTGTATATTTTACTGTAACAATGTCAATAACTAGCTGTAAATTTCAAATATATGTCTTGTAAAATGTTCCCAACCTGTGCCTTCCCTTCGTAACTCTTTATAACGTGTTTATTCTGTCGACTTTCGGCGGGTGTAATCCTCTTGGGAATAACAGCCGACTTATTCAACCTTCATTTCCTCGGTGGATTTGTGTAAGTCTTAAAGCCAGTATAGACAATGTCTACTTATCCATAATGTTAAGTTTTAAAGTGTTAGATTGGTTGATGAATACAATAAAACAATAGATTAAATATTTAAGCATATTTATTTAATTTTATTTCTTACAATTATTTTTGAACTACGGTAAAATTAAAACAATTATTCGCATAGAAAAACAAATAGGGTCTTTATTACAAGAAGAGCTTTGGACAAATAATATATAACAAGTAGTGAGTATTTATTGGAAAAGTTTAATGACTTTATGTAACAAGTTTCTAGAGACAAGTGGGTATATATTATCACATGCTTACAAAACAAGAATCACATTGAGAGCTACGATAGATTATAATAATTCAAGTGAAATCGATGGTTTTATTTAAGGCCATTTCTTACATAACAAATCAGTGGATAAGAAATAATATAAATACCTTTAAATGGAGATTTTGCTTAACACAGAATTTATCCATCCATTAGTGCTTCAAACACTGGCTTTGCAGAAATCCAAATTAAACATTTATGAAATACAAGCAGAGCTCCAAAAACAGAATTGGTACAGTGTGGTTACGCAGAGAAGGAGATACACACGTACATGTGTGTAGGGACTATTCCATTCTTGGAGGCTGTTACATTAGTATATATTATTGCAAAATCATTTAGACTAGTGATGGTGAATCTAGTGATTATCGAATGAAACCGTTTCACCTAAATGCAAATGTCACTTAAAATTACACATGTATCAATTTCATTTTTGAAAAGATGTCACCTTAATGGTTCAGTTGGTTCAGTGGCAGAGGGCTTTCGGGGTCAGATGGGAGCGGCCGGGACAGAAGAGTGCTTGAGCTGATGATGGGTATACCTCTTAAACTGCTGCGGCAGGCGGCAGACGGCAGACGGCCGGGACAAAGGCGGGGGGGACAACCAGTAGTCAGCCAGTCAATCTGGTTGAGGGTGCTAATCAAGCATGGCTCACCTGGGATTTGTCAACTGCAAAGGTCCATGAAACAACAGCATCATACATATTGTCCAAAGCAACATAACTCCTCAACTCTAGCCAGAAGCCAGAAGAAGCCTAGCAGTCACATACAAACACCCACTTATTCATTTGTGTTCATAAAATAATTAGGATTGCAACTTTCATATGCGGATACAACAGTATTTATAAAAACTTTGCTCGTAACGAGATGGCACAAATCTGAAATGCAAAAGTATCTTGGCAGATTCAAGCTGCAATCGGTCTCCACAGTGTTGAATTGTTTTATCAAATAAATACCTCGGATCATGTCAAAAGAGAGACGGGATGTAGCGCAGCGGGAGGAATGGACCAAGCCAAGTGTAGTTATCGGCAAACCAACCGTTTGTGTACAACAGGAGCAGATGGTATGAGCGAGCTTAAAATGGAGGCTTACTTATACCTTCGAGACCATCAAAAGCATGTTCAATTAATCATTGTGTTATCAAAATTTTCAGTTTCACTAATTCTTATCCGTTAACACTAAAAATGTCTACTGATCTGCAAAATCTAATTTCAATTATTCAGTCAGGGATGGCATTTCCCGTAAGGAAACTGTTTTTTTTTCAGTGCACAACTTATGATATGTACAAATCGAAATATAAAAACAAGCCAAAGATCAACCAAATGGATTTTTCCGTATTCTAAAATGTTGCACTACAAATTTACAGACATTTCATGTTAGTTTGGTGGTTTCCACAAAACTCTAAATGCTTGTACATATATTGCTATGTTATATAAGATATATCTTTAAAAACATGTCATCATTCAGTTGATATTGTTGCGATTGATTGCTGCGAAAAGTCGGCAACCAGGAAACCAACAGAGATACTGACATTTAAATACACTTTAGTGAGATTTAAACAAAACAAATAATAAATTTTTGCAGTGACTCCATGAGACTAAAATAACCAGTTGGTGACTTTTTGCAAGCATACAATATAATACGGTTTGTGGTAAAGTTAAGTTTTTAGTATGAATGTGAACAACAATCAGCAACGTTTATATGAAAAGGAGTGAATGGCTTGTCAATGGTTCCACGATCAGATCTTTGCTAAAATCTAACAAGTCAGCTGTTCATCTTTGGCTTTAGAAAGCGACACATTAAACATTAGATCAGGAGACATTAGACAATAAACAGCATCGCCTAACTAGGTTCTCCTAAAAAAAGATAAATACCTCGCGCCGTGTGCAGATGCGACGGGAGGAATAACAGATCAATGGAACAGTTCCGAGGACTAAGTTACGTGGCTTCTCCGACACGGCTAAACATGGAGCATACTTCATCACTGGAAAACATCCCACCACAGTCCAAACTTCACTAGTATTGCAGTTAATTATTATAGTTTGTGTTAACTGGAGCATTTGAAGATAGAGTTGTTAATCAATTAATAAAAAAAGAAGACTTTCAGTTAAGAAATAAGCAGAGAATCTTAAATTTACGACAAAAAAATGAGTAAAAAAAATGATAATGTATTACATAAAAATAATTCAAATTTGCAGTCTTATTAGAAGAATTGAACATGAAATACAAAAATACCTTGTGTTTTAGACATTTTTGTGAATATTGAGTTTGAGTTAATAATAACACAAATTCTGGAAGGATGGAAGACAAAAGTGGTGATAAAAGACGCTTGCTGACCAGTCTGCATAAAATTTTTGCTTAAAACGTCTTTAATAATTATTTCACTAACCTGAGAACTCATAATCCTAAGGGAAAAACATGTTAAAAACAAAATCGGCACAGTTACTCGTCATTATAAAGTCAAGTAAATTGGTTGGGAAACTAATAGGAACGTTGAAATTTACACAACAAATTAATTTTTAAATATTTCGAAAGAGTAAAAAAATTCATTATCACCCCTCAAACTTTTTGATCCAATATTGAAATCGAAATTTTATAGCTTAATAATTAAAGTCATGATTATTTCAATCAATTACCCCCAAAATATAATTTTTTAAAACACTTAAAATTATTGCAAATTTTTTTTTAAATTAATATCACAGCGGGTGAGTACGTACTGGAAGATTGTCAGGGCTGATGTGCCTCTAGCCACGCGTATGGAGCTACAGGACGGCCGGGAGGGTTGGGGGAAGGGGAAGAGAGGCTTACCTGTGCGGAGTGTTAAATTGTGTGATACCTCAGTGGGTCCTTAGCGGCCGCGCGAGCGGCTGCGGCGACGGCGGCTGTCGCGGTCGCGGGAGCGGTCACGGCTTCCTAGGCCTGGAAAAGTAGGTATATTAAAACACAAATACATATTATTATTTATGGCGGGGACACATTATTATCGAGATACCAAAATAATTTTAAAACAATAATAAAAACATATTTTTTTTACATTAGCTCCGCACAGGAGGCCTTGAGGAAAATAATTCCCCTCAGGGCCCTATGTCATCTTTGGGGATGCTGGGTGGAGGTACTTTTTGGGAAAGGAAGGAGAGGAAATTCTGGGAAGAAAAAAGGTTCGAGGGGTGGGTAGGAATCTGGTAGACAGTATATCCCGGAGTGACGGAGGTATGAATATATCCCTCCCACTGCAGAGCAAGGTGATGTTCCGAAAGAGTCCTGCTGGAGAGGACAAAAGGTCTCCCTTAACCAACTCAAAAGTCTCCCAATCGCATCCACCGTCGAGATCCAGACAAACCTCACGCCATGAACCCGGGCACCCCAGCTAAGTTACAAAACGTAACGAACCACTTGGGGTGACCTACGGCAGAGGTATTGGTTATCCAAAAAATGGTTCCCGGGGTGGCGGTACCCATACCCACCTTCCAAATTGATAGGACATTAATGAAATTGACGTATTGGGGATCAAAAAATTAAATGTGAAACACTGATTTTAATAACACTTTGTTACAACTATTTTTATACTTCAGCTAAAAGGAAAATTAATTCATGGTGTTTTCCAGAAATATAACAGAAAGGCAAGAAAAATGTGAGCCCTAAACGAATTCAAAATGGAGATTCAGCCAATCGTACGAGTTTTAAACACTCTCATTCCCATTAGCCAACAAATTCAAAAAATCTTGTAAAGGGTTTAAACATTAAGTCAAAATAACTAGCGCCACATGGGTTAGGGGTTCTACATAATATATTTTATGTACATACATTTAATATTTGGTTTAGCCAATGTTCAACTCTGACTATTTTTAAAAACAATTCATTTTTTACCTCTGTCTTCTCTTCCCCTGGACCTGCCGTCTTCACCCCTAGGTCTTCCTTCCTCGCCCCTGGGTCTTCCTTCCTCGCCCCTGGGTCTTCCCTCCTCGCCCCTGGGCCTTCCCTCCTCCCTGGGTGGCTTTGGCTCATCGCTCTTGGGTTTCCCATCCTCTCCCCTGGGTTTTCCCTCATCCCCTCTAGATTTCCCTCGCCTATCGTGGTCATTGTGGCGGCTGCCTCGTTTTTCATCTCTGCCGGCACCCGACCTAAAAAAGCAATAGTTTAAGTTCATAACAATGCATAATCTAGAAATTTGTGAATATTCCAGTACCTGTATTTGTGAACACACCTCCCCTAAACGGGAATAAAGCTGGGAGATTCCAATATCTCAGGCTTTGAGTCAATCACAAAGAGTGAGTAATGGTGAGTAAATTTCGCATAGAAACTGGAATCTTACACAAGTTTATTTCTTATGTTGTCTACGAAGATTCATTGTTTTGAATGATATTGCAAAAATTCATTATAACTGTAATATTTGTACAGCGCACTCCAAAGTAAAAATTACAGAAAATAAAACCCTTGCGAGAATTCTGAAGTGATCTCAGAAACCCTTCCACTCTGTCAGTCTCCTGAAGGATTCCTCTAGTCCTCTAGTGCCTTATGGTCTCCACAACGTACTGTCATCTAAGGTCAGGTTGTTTACAATTCATCAAATTTCAAAGATAATATTCAAGTTCTGTAAGTATTAAACAAGTTCTCTTATTATTCAAGTACAGTAGGACCCCAAAAGTTTGAAAAAAATGCGTACTTCGAAATTTTTGCTAAAATAAATCACCAGACAAAATTCGTTCAATAGCTCGGTTGTGGAACTACTTGCCGGCCTCTGTGTTTCTTCCCTTCTACAACATGGGTCTCTTCAAGACCCATGTTCACTCCTTCCTCTCCTCAAAAAGACCCACCACACAGCATCTTCAAAGATGACCAAGGGAAATTATTTTCCTAAGGGCCTCCTGCGTGGAGTTAATGTAAAAAAAAAAGTCTAGAATTTCATACAAAAAAAAATTTATCTGAAATTTCGTCATATGAAACTTGTTTTGAGACATTCGAAAAATATCAATTATTGATAAAATAAATCATATAATATCGTAAATCTGAATCTGGCAGACAGCCGTGACAGTAATACAGACGGGTTTATGGAGTGAGGTATGTCCAGGTCTTGGCGGCCGATGCGTCTGCCCACTTGACATGTGGTGGGCAGGATCGAGAGAGACTGGTTGAGGGAGGTCTTTTATCCTCTCCAGTCAGAATCTCTCGACCCATGCACCGCCGTTGCAGAGATGGATTTGTACATCCGTTACTCGAGGATACACTAACCCCCAGATTCCTACCCACCCCTCATATCTATTTCCTTCCCAGAACTTCCTCTCCTTCCTTTCCTTAAAAAAGCCCTCTAAAAAGCATCCCCTAAGATGACATAGACCCTGAGAGAAATTATTTTCCTCAGGGCCTCTTGTGTGGAGAGTATTATTATTGTGTAAATCCGAATCGAATCACATCAAAATATTGGATTTTTTATTACTTACATTTACTTTGAATATCCGACTTTGGCTGGCTGCGGCGCTAATCGGCTGCGAAATTTCAATTTACGCAGAAAAGATTACATTTTTATGAATTTATTTAAATATCTGAATTTAAATGGCCAGCAGCAACGTAAATCGACTGCGAAATTTCGATTTACGCAGAAATGTATTGCATTTTTATGAATTTACTTTAAATATTAAAAATTAATTTGGGCCGAAATTTTGCAGTATTTTTAAGAGATTACTTTGAATATCTGAACTTGACGACGAGAGGACGATTGCGGCAGTAATCGACTGCAAAAATTCGATTTTCAGCAATTTGTTTTTTTTTTTTCTTAAAATTTATAAATATGTGGGGATTTGTTAATTTGAAATTTGATATCTTATTTATTTCAAATTAACAGGGTTTTTTCTACTGTATTGTGAAAAAATCGGCCCTTGGTCAAATAATAACATAACTTGAATAGAACTTTCACACTTTGATGAATTGTTCAAATTCTTTGAAACAACCCATCCTAAATAGGCTTGCAAACACCCTGCAGAAGATGTAAGGTTTATCTTTTAAATTACCTCCGACCCCGGCTGACCCTGTCTCGGTCTCGATCGCTCCTGTCCTTGTCACTGCGCTGTGACCTTCCTCTGTCCTTCTCCGATCCGCCCCCGAGCCCACTTCCCAGCCCTCCGCCGCGGCGATCGCGGTCGTAGTCCTCTTTGCGCCGGCGCTCTTTCTCGTCGCGCTGCTTTTCACGCTCCTTGTTGATTTCGTCATAGGCCTCCTTCAAACGAGAGTATCTGAATAGGGAAAATAATTCATTAGACCAAGGAATTTTTACCTTTATTTTCATTATCACACTTTCAGTTTATTCTTTCGGCCTAGACCTAACCCTTTCAGTTTTTAAATGTGTATGTTATTACTGGCGAAGATCGCAATATTTAATACTTCATCAGCTTATAAAAACAATATAAAAATAAGATCAAATAGTGAACCAACCCGACATGCTGCTTGCCCATGAGATGGTCATCGATCCTTTGCTGAGCATCTCCAACGATGAGGAAAGCACCACACACGGCACACACTTCCATTTGCTTTTCCTGGGCTTGGGCCAACTCTACCGTGGCTGACCAATGGCTGGAAACAAAACATGTATAATTACATCAAAGAAAAACATGTTAAACCTTTGTAGGGCAGGTTAAGTAAGGAAGGGAAATTAGTCCAGATTGGATGATTTGTACGTACTCGTGAGAGACCATCAATCGGAATTAAAGGTTATCAATTAGATCTGAATGAACAGGTACATCCCTCTCCTTCTTTGCAATATTCCATAATAAGTAGGCACTGGTAAATGATGAAAAGAGGTTATTGAAGAAAAAGGCTTTTTAGAGTCTTGCACCAGGACCCAAGTAAAGGACTGAAAGAAGTCAGAGAGGGTAAGGGGGCAAGGAAATTTGGGAAATACCTGGCTAGTCGCTAAGCATAGCTAAAGTCAATTTATGATTTATTTATTAAAGCGGATATTGTATAAGTGTATGGCCCATTGCTATCTGCCATTTCACCTCATTCTTTGTGTTTGTTTCCAGGTTCCGTGAGAATCTCTGTGTCCCCATTTTCCCTGATAGACCAGTACATGGGAAAATTCCCCTTTGTTCGGGTCCCCTAAAAGCCCTATAAGGGAATAGTCCCCCAAGGTGGCCTCAGTTCCCCCTCCACTCCCCCTAGGTTCTCCAAAGGTATCTAGTTTTCTTTTGTTTGAACACTCCATTTTTGGTCCCACAAGAATCTAGGGAAATAGAAGGTCCACCCCAGCAGAGCCCCGGGTGCTGGGGCAAGGTCTAAATACTCTGAGGTGCGACCCTGTATGTTGGAGGCACCATTCCCCAGTGTCATTTAGCATGAGTGTGCTAGCTCACACCTTGACTTGGGTATCTATTGCAGGTTGCGTTTCCACTCTCCCCGAATTATGGGTTCGCCACATTCCCTAACCTCAAGGAGGCAAGGAAATTTTGGAATTAAATTAAATGGAATGGAACTAAACATGTGAACTTAGATTGCATTATGATTCCTTGATAAATTATATGATAAATTAAATGGAATCGAACTAAACAGTGAACTTAGATTACATTATGATTCCGAATGGTGGGCACTTCCACAATAATAGTTCCACTGCCCAAAGCCAGAGGGACTATTATAATAATAAGGTATATTATAATTTTAAAAAGGGTTTAAGAACTGTCTAATACAATTTTATCATTTGATGTTGGTGTCTCTACCTATTGTCATACTGCTTCTGCAGCTGCTCGCGCTCCTCCTTGAGCTGGTCACAGAGCTTCATGAGGCCCTGCGCCTTCTCCACGTCTCCCTTGATGCCGGCCTGCTCTGCCTCGGCCTCGAGGGCGCCCACCCGCTCCATCAGCGCCTGCATCTGCTGCTGGTTCCGCTCCGTCTGGGCTGCCGTAAGGGCCGGCATCTCCAGTTTGGTGTTCATCAGCTCCAGACGCTGCTTGCCTTTTTGAATTTTACCTGAAATTTATATTTAAATTAACAAATTGAGCCCTTACGTCGAAAAACAGTATTATCGAAATAAAACTGTTTTTGTGCAAAACCAATTCAAATTAAGCGCCATATATATCAATCCATGTTCACATCAAAAATCATTTTAAAATCTTAATCATAGATGGTGGTGCAAGGTCAAGACTGACAGACGGTATCGCACACTCTCTCTTTTTCAATACAAAAGTCAATTTGAAAATGACAGTTTGTGCCGATGGCACAATATTGATAATTGTTTTTACTTTTTCTGTGAAGCCAAATAATGCTGAATTGCTGAAAAATGTAGCGCAGTTTTATCTTATAGCTAATGAAAATGATTGTGATGAACTCAACAGTAAAGTAACACTGAATTAATCGATTTTATGGAGGAAAAAAATAATAAAAATAAATAAATTAAAACAACAATAAGACATTGCAAATTAATGTTTACTTATGGAAAAATAGCATTATTTTTTTTTTCTTTTGCATTTATTGTACTCAAAACTGAACCGAATAAATTGATTAATATACATAAAACATGTTGTATATTAATTGAAATACCTTAATACATATAAACTTAGAATGTGTACATGCAGAAATAAAAACATTATAAAATGAAATGTAAAGTAAATATCTCAGAAAACTGTTGCACAATGCTGTTTTTTTCTTGTAAGGCCTCAGTTGGAACAGAGAAACAAACTTGCACGATGATGGAGTATTAGAAGATCTAAAGCAGTGATTCTTAACGGGGGCGCCAACGCCGTGGGCGTTTTGGAGGTGTGGGGGGGCCATTTTTAAATTTTTAGCATTTAGGGGGCGCTGCAGAAGTTCAAGTGGGCATTACGTCAATATAGAAAATAAGCTCATCCACGAGCTATGCACACTGATAGACACACTTTCTTTAGATGCAACGATTTGACAAGTTCTATTACTACCTTTCACGCAGAAAAGTTTAAACAGGGCATAATACTCAATTTCAAGTTTGTCACGCTGTGTTTACAAAACTGATCACAGTCATGAGTGGAATATGTTTAGAAATAAAAACATCCTGAATGGTCCTTGCACTTTTTTTTTTAAATGATTGCCAAATTGTGCATAGTGGAATAATAAAATAATTGTAAAATAGATCTTTTAGAATTAATTAGTAAATTTGGTGTTCACAAATTATTAAAATTATAAAAAAAGTTCCATTTCCCAAGTCAATTATGTTGTTGAAAGAATTCTAACCAAAAAACACAGGCATGTCACAGATTTTGATTTGTTTTTTCGAAACGAGAACGAAACGACTTCACGTAGAAATTTGATTCGACAACAAAGAGGTTCAAGGTTCAAAATATCATTTTACGAACAATACATATCAAAAAAAAGATTTACTTACGTTCAACATCACTTATCATATTCTGACAAAATCTTAAAAATTCTTCTTGATAAAATGTCTTCTTGTATCCTGATTCAGCGCGTTCAAATAAATCCTTTACTTCATCGTCATGGATACGGGGACAACTCCCCAAGTCCGCTCTCGTGTTCACAAACAAATCGTGGGGACAAAATTTTACCATGTAATATTTACAGTACTGAAACAAAAACATAAAAAAACATCACCAACGATGCTAAAAATTATACCGAAATCACTAAACATTTATCAAGGATGTTTAAACAGCCTTTTACAAACGTGAAATGTTGTAAAAATCACTGTACATCGTAAACGTAACTTACCTGAGGATCTTCCCAATTTAGCTTTTGTGTTTTTTCATTTGGATTTATGTTTCTGTTCCTCCCCATCAACTCGTCCAGCAATTGCGCCGCAGCCAGCACAGCCATTTTTGCGAAATTATAGCACGAAAATATGTTTAATTTGTAGTCGTATAGAGCGATAGGCGCGAAAATAAACGCATAATTATTATTTCTTATTTCTTCACGGAAAATATATCGCCGATGAAACCACAGATGAAATAATCATGCATAGAAAATAATTAAATAATAGACAAGAATAGACGAAAATATTCATAATATATCATAGACACATAAGCCAAGCGTAGACCAAGTGCGTAGCGTAGACCCATAAGTACCCCCCACACGTAGCGTTCGGAGCGGGACGTGCCCCGCGCCACTTGAGGCCGCCGTGCACGCCGTGCAGTAAAGTAAAATAACGGTTTACAGCGCAGTTCACTGTAAGACTTTTCTGCGCGGCGACCTGAAGTGGCGCGGGGCACTTCCCGCTCCGACTTATACGTGTGGGGGAAACTATTAAAATGTATGACGCAAGCCATTGGGTGTTATCAACATTTTATGTTATTGGTTTATTTACATAATGTTTATAGAGATTTAGGCATTTAATAATTGTTGTGTTAATTGAAACATTATTTAGATCCTCAACAATTAAAATGATGACGGAAAAGGGCTATATTTGCGGACAATCTGATAATTTGCCAGTAGTTGATACCGAAATGATGATCATGTTTTTCAAATATAATACAGACTATGTAAGTGCCTGATTAGATGCGGTCACAGATGTATTATTGCACTTTGGTACAATACAATAATGGATGTTGACATTTTACCTAAGGATTTTCTTTATTAAAAGCAATAGGCCACTTGCATGGATTTCTGACTTGGATAAAATCGTGTGGATAGATTTTTCTACTAAGATTACGAAATGTTAATAATTTTTTTTAGAAATTTATAGTTTTTTCTTTTTTAAATAAATAAATCCGTTTTTTGGGCTCGTGACGTCACTGTGTGGAAATGTTCCGTCCCCGAAATATTCAATTAATTTTGTAAGATTCCACACTAATTTTTTTTATATGGCAGCACTTTGATTTCCGGCGAATTTTTTTAATTTGACAATTAAAATTTACTAGATTTATTGTTTGTTACCTTGCGAACTTATGTTTGATTTGACGTTTTGACAGATGGTTTAAAGTGAACATCGTACAGATGCTTTCTGCAGCGGCTGATTTAGGAACATAATGGTAACAGTGCTGATTTTAACCAAATCAAATTTTATAATATATTATATTATCACATTTATAATTTACGAGTACAACTTTATTGCATTGGATTTAGTCATATGTAGATGTTGAACATTATAATGATTAATGATAAATAAAATGTATCAAGGAAACAAATATTTATGAGATGTAATATTTTTGGAATGTCTCGTTATTCACCTGTGCCATTCATGTGGAATAAGTCCAGTTTTTTTCAATGATTTTCGGCTACGTAATTATTGTTTTCGCACCCATAAAATTATGTCCAGTCTTTCCGGTTTATAAAAAATGGTACGATTTTTCGGATCGAAAGTTTCAAAAAATCGCCAGGGTTTCAAAAGTACGATTAATTTTTTTTTAAAATATGGAATGTCTTAGAACATTGGCCTAAGCCGGAAAAAAAATTAAAAAGTTGTGATGCAAGTGGCCTATTAATCTTGAATAAAAAAACGCCTTGACTTCTAAAACTTGACCTAAAGTCATTCCTCCATTGATTCTTCTATACAAAATGACAACACCGTCCTGTTGAAAAAAATAAAGCTTTTGGAGAGTGATGACCGTAGATATAGTGGTTTTTGGGGATCTTGAAAAATTAAAACTTTGACAATTATTTTAACAATAATTGTCAAAGTTTTAATTTAAAATAAATAAAAATTTAAAATAAATATGCAGTTATTTAAGTAAACAGGTCATTATTCATTAAAAAAGATAATAAAAAATTGGATTGGAGATCCTAATTGAGATCAGTGCTGCCATTTGCGTGGTTTTAACCTGTTTTCATGGTTTTTTTGGTCCATGTTTTTTTTTCAAAAAATCACGTCGAACATGACATGGTTTTTTACCGGTCGCCAAAAATATTAAAATGAAAAATTTTATTAGCAAGGGCTGCGCGGGTGATATCCCGAATTCAGGTAAGTAGTTCTTGAAATACACAATAGGGCTTCAATTGCAGACGATGAGATATATATCAGTGGTGATATTAGGGTAATCCACGGATCTTTGAAATTATTATCAAAATCAAAATACTATTTTTGGACATAGACATCTATCATAATCTGTGTTGTTTAACCATGTTTTCATGGTTTTTGGGTCATTTGTACCTCCACGGTTTACGAAAGAGTACACACTTTCGTTCGCCTCCATAGTCAAGGAATGTCGTGTATTTTTTAGGGAAATACGTTTTTTCAGCACAGGTCGCGTAGAAAAATATTGAAATTAGGAGTGCAGTTCTTAAACTTCAGCTCGGGTTCAATTTGTCTCTTTGTCTTATTTGACTTTATCAGTAAGTAACATGAATACATTCATAAAAAATGAAATCAATATGCTTATAACATGTAGGTAACTTTCATTAGGTACCTATACTAATCGATGCAAATTGTAAAAAAAATATTATTGGTGTTGTGGGAAAATTTTTTTCTCTCATCTTATCGACCTGAAAAAGTTTATTTTTTAAAATTAAAACAATATTTTTTTATTTAAATAGGTAGATACTACAAATTAAACTTGATAACTGTATAAAAAACTCTTTCATAAAGATATTTCTATTTGTATGGTGTTTTCTTTTCAAAAACATTATTCTTTTCTATTATTCAAAGAAAAAAATATTAAATGGTTGTTTATAATAAAACATTATAGATTCTTTACATACAGTTATTGTCTTTTTTACATTCTCAATAAAAAGCTTACGAAAAATATTCCTTCAAAACTTGGTTTTTCATCCCTGGAACACGGTTTTTGTATTTTTGGGATATGGCAACACTGATCGAGACAAGTCAAATTTCAACTATTTGCAATTTGCACTTTTGCATTTAGCCGGTCTTGTTTTCGGTTTGTTGATATTTTTCATTTACATCAAATTATTGTAAGTAACTGCAATTTGCAATATTTACATGGAATTAATTCATCTGGATTCTTTGTCGATCCGATTATTCAATTCAGCTTGCATACATTAACCTTGTATCATCATGTAACTCATGATTGTGATTATAATGTACACGTACGTAGTATGCAGATGCAGTATATGCATTGAAATCGATGCAATTACTGCCGTGTGCAATGTGTGTAATGCAGTTTATTATATTTTAAACAAGATCAAATCCGATAAGTTTTTAGATTTTCACGGCCAAAAGTATTTTCGTTATTTGTTTTTGGGGTGTTATGCCACTAACGCTGTCCGAAACGTTGGCTAAAGAAGGAGGTAGCGCAATACGGCATAACACCCCAAGAACAAATAACGAAAAGATCTAATCCTTTTGGCTTCAGAAATTGAGAAAAGAGGTTGGAATTTCCTTTTTTTTCCTCATTACAGTCGTGGTAGAAGAGGATAGTAAATTTCATAGTTTGGTTTAAAAATAAAACTACCTATTTTAGATAATTTATCACTTTCAGACATCCCTTTCAAATGTTTATATTGGCTTATCTGAAGAAAATATAACCAGCAAGCAGATACATCATAAAGAATATAAAGTCATTTTCAGAGTAAAGGCTGAAAAAATCTATTATAGAAAAAAATGTGAATGACAATTTGAGCCCGGTTACATTTAAACAAGGAACGTAATTTAAAGGAATAAAATTGACAGAAAAAAAAAAAAAACTAAAGCAAAGGTACCTGTATAGGTACATACACCCGACATGTATAGGCCTACTGCTGATATAATTTTGTAATATAAATATATTTAACGGCAGCATCCTGACCAAGTTAGATTTTTGTGTTACTTATATTTATTTGTTTTACAGCTGTTTCTGATGTTGTATTAAAGTTTTATTCCAGTTAATTAATAATGAGATTTGGTCTAATAGTCAGAGCGATGTCGACTGTAGCCAAGAGTTTCACTTCTCACCATGTGGTTCCTGATGTGGTAGCCGTTGCTCCTCAAGCCCTCGTCAAGGTAATTTATCATTTATTATTGACATACACAATGCAATAAAATTTAAGGGCACTACATTTTTTGAATAACCAATATCAGGGGCATAATATATTGGAGATTGCAAAACCCATACAACTTACAATCAGCAACCTAAATTATTTACAAGCCAGAAAGTTTTTTTATGAACTATTCAACCTTATTGAAAACATGTTTCTCATTAGTTATGAAGATAATTGACTGAGCGTAGCGAAGTTCTGTTTTACTCAAGCGTTTTGCATTTCATCTCTGCAAATTTGTTTGTGCATTACGTGTCTGGGTAATCCTGTCAAGACGGTAGCCGTGTTGGATATTACCTTTTCTCCGCCAGAGTTCTCGTGAAGCTGTCAAATTGAAATAATCGACATTATGCAAAGTCTACTGTTGACAGAACGACTAGTATAATAAGTTTGAATGGAAACTAAAGGCAAGTAACTTGAAGTAGTTTTACAGAAAATGTAGACCTCAACTTCATAATATAATTATTATACCTCCGATTTTCTCTTCAATGGTGAGCTCCTGTGTCATGAGATTTGCACAGCTTTGACTGTGTGGAATTCATAAAGTAACTTCTCAGCTTGTCATTTCCCTCATAAGCTATGGAGTTTTGGAATGTTAATTTTACTAGCTGAAATACAACATGAAACCCATGTTTGTTCCATATTTTTCAACTGTTCATTTCAGAAAAAAGATTACTAAAAATAGTGTTGAACCTTAGGGGTAGTAATTGTTTGTAACAATAATATTAGGTAACAATAGTTTTAATTTAAAATATCAAAAATTGTTATCAATTTTCATTATTTTGTCATTATATCAGTGGTTTTAAAATGATGAATGGATGTTATCTAAATAACCCTTTCCGACCGGCTTCATACGAGCGTGAGTTTGTCTTTAAAAAAATCTTGACAGCAAATAAATCTTTTTTTGGGAACCACACTGGTGTCGATCGAACGTGCGGGTGCTGCGTATGCAGGGTACCTTCCCGCGTTTGTGTTTCAACCAGTAAGCCGCTAAGCCCCACGGAATCATAATTAAGAGCTTTACTTGTGAGGCCCATCAAAATTCGGTCATTTTTTGCCAGTCGGAAAGGGATAAATCACTTTGTTTCCATTTCAGGTGAAATTCCCCAGTGGTGTGGAGGTATCAGAAGGTAATGAACTGACTCCTACATTGGTCAAAGATGTTCCTACTGTTGAATGGGATGCGGAGGCTGGCTCCTTCTATACTCTCTGCATGACCGGTAAGAGATATTCACCATTGTTTAGAGACATCACTATTTTTATTATTTTTTAAATTAAAGACAAACATTCCCAGGTTACGAATAACCTGACAATATTTGAAAATCTCCTACTACCACCACAGTAAGCGGAAAATGTTGCTTGTGTTGTGATGGAGGACTTAGCCAGCTGAGGAATCGTACACGTGATGCCTGGGTGGGACCCAAACGCGATGCCAACTCAGCCATTGATCAGTCAAATATATATGTTAGACATGATTTGAGATTTTCACAGCCAAAAGTATCATAGTGATTTATTTTTGGGGTATAATGCCTTGTTGCGCTACCTCCTTTGGACAGCATTGCAGTGACCATGACCAGGGCAGATGTGTAATCGAAGATTGTGGTGCTTATGTATGTAAGAAAATGTACAGCAATGTGTTGTTTTGCATAAAGTGTTAAGTCTCGATGATAATGAGCGAGTTTACAAGCTACTATCTGGAAAATTCACTATCTGTTAGTAAACTCGCTCAGTGTCATCGTATTACTTGCTAACTAGCAGGTTGTGGACAATCTACGAAAAAAGTTGAAAGGTGGTCAACTTTACTCGCTACTTGCTCAAGATGGCGGCCTACCAAAAGCTGATTTCGTAACTGTCAGAATTAGTTCGCGCGGGAGCCGTAATTCTCGCTACTGGCTAGAGTGTGGCGCTAGCTCGAGCTCAAGTTTTTTACAATATGTCGACCGAATTAGTTCGCGCGAGAGTCGTTATTTTAGCTGCTGCTGTCGCTACTGAGCGAGTAGACAGTTTTATGTGTCATCGTGACAATCTCACTCACCGATTCAGAGAAGTGTTGAGCCAAAATTTCGGCTCAACAATGGCCGTTTCGCCATAAGCTACTTAAGTATCCTGCTACTAGACAGATAATCCTTACAAAAGAGAACCAACATTTTTTAAAAATAAATAGTAAGGCAATCATCACAAATTGATTAGAATTTTATTAAAGAACTTCAGAAAAATAAAAATTAGCATAGGTATTTTATTTTAAACATTGTCTTCATTCTGTTTTGTGTCATCATGACAATCTCACTCGCCGATTCACCCGCTTTTAAACTTACCGGCTAGTAGCTTGTAAACTCGCTTAATGTAATCAAGGCTTTAGTAAATAAAGTAGGTACATAAGTTCTGACAATGCACTGTTTTTATATTGCACAGAAAACAGCTCACTTTATTTTATTTTCATGCCCTTGAGTTACTTTGCAATAAAATGCATTTACCTATCCAAAGCAAACATATCTAAAATTTCATACAGTGTAATGTTTACAATATGTAATTCAACACAAATTCTATATCTAAAAAGCTGAAAAAACTAATGTTTACAATATGTAAAAAAAAAACTATATTTACAAATTACCATGTTTGTAGTGAGAATAATGTAAGCAGATCTATGAACGTTGATAAAGATATCCAGGACATAATAGGGTATTTTCACAGTTTTTTTTATTGCCGAAAAAAATGACGATAATAATGGAATTCTAATTTTATTTTTATGATGATGAATATATTTTCTATAACAATTTAAAACATGCCATTTGTAAAATGCCGCCAAAACGATATTTTTTCGCTGAGCTGTGATCTCAACGCCGCCAGAGATCTGTCAGTACGCGTAGGTCGCAGTTGGTTTTTGTGGACTTCCAGATTGCTCAATTAATATCGTTTTATTTGTTTCAATGTCTTCCCACTTGCGATACAAGTATTGTTTAGTACCTACGTGTACAAATTCTACAGTAAATACTCCAAATAAGGTGTTTTTAGGCTTTCCAAAGAACGAGACAATGAGGAAAAGGACGGGTATTACATGACGCTCGTCTCAAATAGGTTAAGTAGGACTGGAATCGAACCCCTACTCTCTAAATATATAATGCTTAAGCCATTTCAAGCAATCTTTCGATTCTGAGTGATTGTTTTTCATCAGGTTGATTCTGTGAGTATCCACCTTTCGTCAGAATTTGATCAAAGCTAAGCGTGACTGTTCAAATGTTAAAAATTCAAATTGGTTCTGATCATCGATTTGACGATCATCAAATAGAAAAGTATTTAAAAACCGGCCGTACTGTTTTTTAAATAACTATGACAGCCTGTGTGGTTGAGGCGTAAAGTCCTTGACATGCCAAGTAATTTTATTTAATGTATTCCCAGATCCCGACGCACCTAGCCGCAAGACCCCCACATATCGAGAGTGGCACCACTGGCTGGTGGGAAACATTCCCGGCAGCGCGGTGGCCAGTGGCGACACCCTGTCAGAGTACATCGGCAGCGGCCCGCCCCCGGACACAGGCCTCCATCGCTACGTGTATCTCGTCTACAAGCAGCCCGCCAAGATTCACTTCACCGAGGATAAGCTCACCAATAAGTATGTTATGCTTTCTCTAACACGCATCTTCTTCCTCTACTCCTATTTGGGTTGGGGTGCATCGCATTAATGTAGCGCCTCCAGGTGTCCTTGTCCTGCGGTACTTCTGTGGTATCTATCTATAGCAAACTACAAGTTACAAAAGCGTGGTGTATCTTAAGTGATCAGCTCAGGTGTGGGGGCTCCTTTGGAGCCAGAATTAAGTTTGCCTCAGAAACATACATTCTGTAGAGGACCTGCAAATACTTTAATAGTACACAAGTACTCTGTTGAATTTGGCAGCCACTCCGGTTTGGAGTCCCAAAGTATCTGAAAAAAACCCTCAACTCTTTAGAAATGAGCGGTCCGTTTGATAGATTCTCCCAACTTAACAAACGGATTGCAATCTTTAGAGCACAAGTGTCGGGTGGGCACAGGCTGTCCTTATTCTACCGGTACTTCAATGGAAGGTGCTCCGAGGAGCTAGCTTCATTGATCCCCTCGGCATCGGTGCATAGTCGGAAACATGCCAAATGTGCCCCAAAAATATATATGTGGTTGACCTTAGAACATGAGAACGGGTAGCGTACACGATTCGTTCTTGAGTTCAACGTGGAACGTGGTTCGTCTGTGGAACGATTTGCCAGCCTCTGTGTTTCCTCCCTCCTTCAACATGGGTCTCTTCAAGATCCATATTTACTCCTTCCACTCCTCAAAAAGACCCACATACAGCATAATATTCAAAGATGACATAGGCCCTAGGGGAAATTATTTTCCTCAGGGCCTCTTGTGCGGAGCTATTGTAAAAAAAAATGTGTACCTTTTTAGGAAAGGAAGGAGACGAAGTTCTGGAAAGGAAAATGGTATGAGGGGTGGGTGGGAATCTGGGAGTCAGTGTGTCCAGTAGTGGCAGACGCATGAATCCATCCTTCCCACTGCGGTGCAAGGCGATATTCCGAAAGAGTCGTTTTGGAAAAGTCAAAAGGTTTCCCTCAACCAGTCTCCCAATTTGGCCTGCCATGCAGTTGGTGGGCAGACGCATCCACCGTCAAGACTCGGAAAAACCTCACCCAATGAGCCTAGACATCCCCCCCTACGTAGCATACCACTTGAGTGGGTTACCTCAAAAGACAGGCGTTGGTTACCGGGGCGACAGTACCCATTCCTGTCGCCCAAAATGTTTCAGATTTGTTGTTTGGATCAACTCTAATTGTGTGTTATTTTCAGGAGCGGCGATGGAAGGGGTAAATTCTCAATTGCCAAGTTTGCAGAGAAGTACAAGTTGGGTAACCCTGTGGCGGGAAATTTGTACCAGGCATCCTATGATGACTATGTACCAATCCTCTATAAGCAATTGGGTGAATAAACCTACCAATTTTTAATACCGGCAATATATTTTTGTTACTTTCACGTATATATCGATCTTTATGTAGTTTTTATGAAACATGTTATAATAATAATAAAGTACACACAATATTATATATGTAATATGATATTTTTATTGACTTCTCACAATTTTTCCTTGATTCCAAATCCTTTCATTAAGTTCCAAACCCCATTTTAAATTCTTATCTCAAGGATTGAATATTTTTTTTTTATTTCTCATATATGATAATTATTTTTTTCATTTTAAGGGTCTACTATTCGTATTTTGACCGATTTCTTACATACCTCCCTTAAACATTTGAAGTTTTTAAGCTCTTAAAAAAATATATGTTATTTTTGAAGATAATATCTAGAAACGTTCCACGCCGAAACGCAAATTATATGAAATTCCCTCGATAGAAAAAAATTGTAAAGTATGCTCCGAAAATTATTTTAAACAAGTCTATTTCTTTTATTTTACAAGTTATATTTGTGAAAAAATTCACAATGTTTCTTTAAATGATACTTAAGATACGTTCCACGAGATTTTTGCTCTATTTTAAACGAGTCATTTTTATTAAGCTTTTTCGCAATTTTCGCTGCTATTTTACGACTTAATATATTTGCGCGCTCTGTCCAACATTCGTAATTACATATCTCTCCATCTTCTTCTTTTTCAGCGCCGTGCGTTTCAAGAGTGCCGCCTTAATGTATAGTATATACATTTGAGTCGTACATCACTAGATATGATTTTAGAATTTCACAACCAAAAGTATTATCGTGATTTATTTTTGGGGCATTATGCCGCGTTGTGCTACCTCCTCCTTTAGCCAATATTTCGGATAGCATTACAATCATCCATCCGTCATCAGGGCAGATGTGTGATGATGGACACTACAATGTACCCCAAAAATAAATCACGATACATACATCACTATCTCACAAAAAATTACATTTCATAAATAAATTAGAACTTGTATGACTCTTTATTGATTCAAGTAATACTATGTATTGTGTTTGTTCTGAAGACAGCATTGTTGTGTCAAAAACAATTACAGATTTACAAAATTATCTGTGTGTACCAAAAGAAGAATCAAAGAACTATAAAGCTTTAAATTCAATAAATTATGTTAGATTGTGGCTTGTCATCGTTGGGGTGGTTTGACATCACAAAAGGTGTTAAGCAACGCTGCGTAATGTTACCGTAGTTATTCAATCTATACATGGATAATTGTATGCAAGAATTGAAAGAGATGGGATTGGGCACGAAATTGAGTAATCTGAAAGTATGTTGTCTGTTGTATTACCGATTTCTAACAGTTTGGAAGATCTACAGTCTCTCGTCTTGTCTAGGATGAACGAAGTATGTATGAAGAATGATGAATGTAAGTAAATCTAAAGTCATGGTGTTTGAAAGAGAGATTATGAAAACAGTGTGCAATATAGTTGTGAATTATGTGGGTTTTGGGTATAGTTTTTTTTACCTGAATGGTAAAATCGTGATATGGTTTGTTGAATACGGGTGACAATATTGCAGACGTATCACATACGTTCATATGTTTAGGGCGGTTAAGTACCTAGGGTGTTTCAACATCGACATACTATAAATTTTTTTTATAGAATAAATACAAAAAAAAAGTTAGGACATTTTTACTAGATCGATAAATTCAGCACAAAAATTAATTCTGATTGGATAGGTTAAAATAAAGTTTTAGTCTATAATACTTAAGTTATATTTGTCCTAGAGGGAGGTTGTACGTATGATGTCGAGGATGTATGATAGGAATAGGTGTTGAGCAGTTTCAAATGCTTTGTTTCACGTACACTCTCCATATATGAAAAGCTCCTAGTTTGATAAGCCCTGACCTTTAGGACCTAGTTAACCCCTCAGGCCTCAGGCCTATTTTGTTGGAAGGTCAAAATATTTCCGCCTTGCAATAAAATTCAAACAAATGGAATATTTCCGAATGCATCCGAAAACTAATGTTTTTGAAAGGTAATAAAATATGCAGCCAAATTTTGTAATTTGAAATAAACATGTAATTTTTGAAATATAAAACTTTTGAAAGCAAACATAAAAAAGTTTTAAAAATGGCTCACCTTACTTTTTTCCAACTAAAACTACTGATAATGAAAAAAAGAACACATTTTATTAGGCATGTATTATGAACATTATCATCAACTCCTTATTGTTCCATATAAAAATAATTAATAAAAAATTCCCAAAGTCTCATAATTTTTTTTCAAACTGCGATTGGAAACTTTAGTTTCATTACAAAATAAATTTTAGATTTGAATATAAAGCGTGGTGCTTTTTCTTTTTTAACACAGCTTAGATCATATTTCTAACCGTGATAGTAAGGGAGATAAAACGATTTCTTTGAGACCTATATGAGTTGTTCCAAAAAGTGAACAAATCAGCCTGTAATCACCATCAATGAACACCGTAATCACTCAAAAATGTATGCTCATGTATCAATAAATAAAAAATGAAAACTGTATTTTATTTACAGCACAAGGAAAAAGAGCATCCAAAGCCAAAGAAGTCAGAAAACAAAGAAATTGATTTTGAAGAATTGTAATACAATTTAACCTATTGAAAACATGCAAATTTCCTATATATTTGAAATACATCCTTTCCTATATATTTGTACATCTTTAATAAATAATTTTATCAATTTTGTCTTAAATACTTAATTACTTACATAGTAGATTTTTTAACATACAAAGTTTTACAAATTATTGTAATATAAAAGCATGTTTTTTTACAAATAACTACTTATAAAAATGTTAAACATTTAAACAAGCATCAATTATTATTGTGCATCAAAGCGGAAAGGTAAACATGACAACTGTTCAATTAAAAAACTGCAGTGTCATTCTCAGTATGTAGATTCTTATAGTAGGCCAAGCGGGTACCTTGGGTGACAAAACTTTTAAAAAATCAATGAAAATAAGTATAATATCTTGGAACCTTTTGCTATCCAGGCATCTGCTCTAACTACTGAGCTATCGCTTAAACTGTCAGACCTCCCGTTTTTGTCCTCTTCAATTAATAAAAGGTGAATCAATGTAGAAACTGGGCAGGTCTGATGCGATAGCTCGGTGATAAAGCCACCGAACCCAGGTAGCAGAAGTTTCAAGTAGAAATCCCAGTTGCGACATTAACCTTTATGCCCATTGCATACAGAAATATTTACAAGCTACTTGACGGGGATGCAATAAGTCCTATACTGACTCGCTCTTATGTACCTATATTATGATAAAACTGGTTTCTGTCAATGACTTAACAAAATATCTAAGAGCTCAGCATACCGATCCAAATACATACCGAACATTCTGTTCAAACGGTTATATAAAAATGGCAGCAGTTTCCATGGTTATTGTTCAGTTTATATGATAAGTAACAAATATTGGTTCCATCTAGGCCGCAATTTTTGTATAACTGTTAGGACAGAATGTTTTATTGGTATGACAAGTCCTCTCTTAGATCCGTTCGGACTAGGCAACTAGTTTAGTCGAGTAGCAAGTAATTTAGTAACTAAACGTGCCCGAACACCATAATTTTAGTAGAGTAGTGTAATCAGCACTTTAGTAGAGTCATTCCATTTAGTTCTACTTTTTCGGACTAGCGTCCCCCACTATGTGTGTCTGCTCACTAGCTCAACACCAAACAAGTGCAAATCTGTCATTTTATTTTCGTCCCATTGGAGCAAAGACCCTAATATAAAATTCTTTATTTTTGCTTCTATTGATATATTTTCGTATCCATAGTTTATTTACTTACATCTCACTGATTTCTTCTTCCACCTCTTCTAAAATAAGCATTACAATCAGCTTAATTAGCGTATTTTATTTGTTGCATTGCAGCCAGTTCATCTTGCAACACGTCCCTCACTAATGTACACTACATTAATGTTTGATAGCAAACTAACCTTTGTGTATCATATTAATAATATTATCAATAAGGCTCTTAAGACTCTTGGTTTTGTTTTGAGAACTGCAAAAGACTTCAATAATTTAGGCACATTTAACATGTTATATAAAACCCTAGTACGATGCCAACTAGAGTATACGTTATGGTCTCCCTTTTACAATATTCATTCCGACAACATTGAAAGGATTCAACACAAGTTCTTAAGATATATAAACTATAAATTGCATATTCCGGTACAAAACATTGATTATAATTACCTATTGGATAAAATGTCCATATTAAAACTTTCAGAGAGAAGAATAAACACAGACTTAATTTTATTACACAAAATACTGCATTACAAAATTGACTGTCCTGAATTGCTTCAATTAATCAACATCCATATTCCCAAAAAATCTGGCCGACATTTATTACCATTTTATTTTAACAACACCAGAACACTGTCTTACCAAAATTCCCCAATCCCGAGACTTCACAGCCTTGGAAATAAATATTCTAATCAGGAGATATATTTCACCTTACAAATAAACAATATAAATTTATTTATTTAAAATTTACGGCACAAAGTGCCATTTACAAGCTTGTGTATATTTAATTACAGTCATAGTACATTACAGGCATTAAAAATAAACAATAATATCAAAAAATCATTATGTAGTGACCTCGTTAACGTATAATTGGCTGAAATATTCGATCAGTACAACCTTATATTTCAGTATGGAAATATTAAAAATATCAGCCACATTGGCATAAAAATTTCCAGTGGTGTGTAATCTATTTACAACTGAATTGGAGCCTGATACCGACATAAAGTTGTCACAATAAAACAAACTAGGGAACCTTGATCTTACTGTAGGTATATGAAAGTGAATCAGTTTTAATATATCAGGGCTATCCAACTGATAGTTAACGATTTTATACAAAAATATCAGATCAAAAATTTTTCTTGTCACTTAATTTCAACAATTTTAATGAGTGCAACAAAAAATCATAATTTATTGATTCTAAGGGAAATCCAAGTCTAAATTTAATACACCTCAAAAATTTGTGTTGGACTCTTTCAATGGTATTGATGTGATTGTTGAAGACAGGTGACCAAATTGTTGAATTATATTCAAGAATGCTTCTAACAAGAGATGTGAACAGAATTTTTAATGTGTAAATATTTTTAAAATCCTTGGAAATCCTTAATATAAAACCTAACATTTTCATAGCCCTGTTAGCTATAGAAGTTACATGAGATGCAAAGCAGAGTTTCTGATCAAAAATGATGCCCAGGTCAAGTATTTCGACTACAGAGATTAAGTCAACATTACAGAGTGCATAATTATATATTATTGGATGTTTAATTTTGTGGAACCTCATAACTTGGCATTTGTTAATATTTAGCTGAAGTTTATTATCTGAACACCATTTGAAAAAGTTATTAAGGTTTTCTTGCAAGATTATGCAATCGTGCACATCATTTATGACTTTAAACAGCTTCATGTCATCAGCAAAGAGTAAGACTTCAACACTATGGAAAATGCTTGTGACATCATTGATGAATAGGATAAATAATAAAGGTCCTAGGTGCGAACCTTGCGGGACTCCGCTGGTGGCAATAAATTGGTGGGATAGACAGTCATTGATCTTTACAAAGAGTAATCTATCAGATAAATAGCTGATCAACCAAGCCAAGAAATTGCCACTTAACCCTAATTTTTTTAGTTTATTTATTAGTATTTTGTGGCAGACCTTATCAAAAGCCTTGGAGAAATCTGTATAGACGGAGTCAACCTGTTGCCTGTTAGTCAAAGCTGAGTTTATATAGTTTTCATATACTGTGAGGTTTGTGAGAGTAGATCTAGATGAGACAAAACCGTGTTGGAAATTGGTAATAATATGTTTAATATTAGAGGATATTTTGCTAAGAATGATTTTTTCAAAGAGCTTAGGAATACTAGACAGATTACAAATAGGTCTGTAATTGCATACATCATTTTTTGACCCCTTCTTGAACACGGGCGTGAGATAGCAGGATTTCCAGGTATTGGGGAATTGACCTGATTTAAGAGATTTGTTAAAGATTGTGTACAATGGATAGGAAAGACTATTGACACAATTTTTCAAAAATATGGGTGGAACATTATCAGGGCCAGAACTTGTTTTAGGTTCCAAGAGTTTAATCGAGACATTGATGTCATTACGTTCAATTACTAATTCAGATAATTGCAAGTTAATATCAGTGACAAATTCAGGAACTCTATCAACAGGGATATCATCCTCATATACACTTTTGAAAAAGTCTGCAAATAGATTGACAATGTCTTCAGTTTTGGCACAAGTCTTGCCACCATAGTTCATAATATTAGGGATAGAAGAATAATTGTTTTGTAATGACTTAGAATAATTAAAGAAAGATTTAACATTATATTTTATAGAGTTTTCAACTTCTTTTATATAATTTTTGTAACATTTATCTGAAGTTTCAGCGCATTGCTTACGCAACTTATGAAATTCAGTATAATCAAGAAATGATCTCGTTGTTTTGAATTTGTGGTGTGCAGACTTCTTTTTGAAAACTAAATTAATAAGATCATTGTTGAACCATTTAGGAAAAGTTGATATATTATATGACATAACAGGTACATGACTTGTAATAATTTGTTTTAAGATAGAGTAAAATTGTTCAATATTGTCATTTAATTCACCATCATTTAGAAATGACCAATCGACCTTGAGGAGGAAATCACAAATTTCGGGGTAGTTGGCTTTATGAAAGTTGTGAGACATTTGTTTAATTTTAGGATTTTCACTTACAGTGTTGTTTATAGTTATATCTAATGATGGGTGGTAGTTGTCCAAAGGAAGAAGAGTATCTAAAGATTTGGTTACAGTTACAGACTTGTCATTAGAAAAAACTAGATCCAGGGTTCTATCGTTACTATTTTTGTTATCGTTTAATTGATTTAAGTTTAAAAAATTTGACATTTCAAGTATTTCTCTTTCAATTATAGATACGCTGGAATTATTAAATATTGTTTATTCCTTTTCTTTTAAATATCTTGGCACACATAGACGTGTATAACTTCTGCAATTTTTTTGTTTGTTTATTTCATTATCTATTTATGTAAGTTTTAATATCATTTCTACAAATGTATGTTATTTTTATTATGTATACGTATGCTTTTGTTGTTTACAGTCTTTTTTTTCTCTCATTATATTATATTTTCTTTATTGTTCTAATTTTCATGTACTTAAAATAAATGTGTACTCAACTTATAAACTAGAATGTAAAAGCCCATTAGGGCGTGTAATAAATAAATAAAATGAAAAAAAATTATTAGCTAGTTACTCGCCACTCAACTAAACTACTTGCCTAGTTTCTGTATACGGCGCTACTCTAATTACACTGTACTTGGGCATTTTCACTAGATATCTCTTAGGAATCGCTGGTTAAAATCCTTTGGATACACCTTGAATATAAACGTGAATATTAATTAACCTTGGCTATAGTTTGCGGCCAGTATTGTCAGTAGCGTGCAACTGACGTCAAGCTCATAGTCGACCTGTCGCTTTGTAGCAAAAAAATACACCAGAAACCCACAAGCAAATCGTTCATTTTGTAGGCGTTTCATACGAAGCGTATGATTCATTTTGTAGGCATATCATACGCTTCGTATGAAACGCCTACAAAATTTTATTTGCTTGTGAATATCCCCTTGTGCGATGGGCCTTATCCCCTTCGTTTTTTTTAATCCTTATGATTTTTTGATGATAAATATTATTATTTCGATATTTAATCCACAACGTTTACAGTAATTGACATCAATTGCATATTTAATCATTTTGCTGCATCCACCAGGGTCGCATGACATTCTGAGGCAATATATAAAAGCCCATTCTAGTTGGGATTGTCATTGAAACATTACTCAGCAAGATGGGGCGTTTAATCTACATTGCTGTGTTTTTCACAGGTTTGTTTCTACATTTCAATTAAATTTTAAGTAAAATATCATATCCTTGGTCCATTGCCAAAGTTGCGAATCTGCATTTTTGCCAGTTTTGACTTAAATATACAAAAAATATTCATTTCAAACGGAGTATTCATTTACCATTTATTTTTTACAACACATTATTTAAAAAAAATATTTATTAAGCTACTACGAATAACATATACATTAAACAAAGTTTAAAAAAAATATATGCATTAAAGTAACCATGTAATTATCTTTGTTTAGAGTAGAACAATGCTCGTATTGAAGTGGGGGAGAAATGTAGGTAAATAGCATTTCAACATAAAATTTTCAGAAAGAGCAAGAGAACAAAATATAACAAATAATTAATATGAAAAAGGCAAAAAATAGAAGAAGGGAAGAAAGAAGAAGAAAAAATATCTAATATTATTTTTGAGAAATATTATATTATTTTACATTTATAATTGAGATTCACTATTGCAATAATTTTTTTATTGTATTTTTAAATTTATTGTAATTTGTTTCCATTCTTAAATTAGCAGTAATTGGTTAAACCATTTCACTGCAATATATTTGTAAAATTGTTGGGCTGTTATGGTGTCAGAGCATGGAACAGTTATAGAGTTACTTATTACTCGTACGTATAAAGTACAGATTTATTTAAGTTGATTTAGTAATAATATAGGTACATAAATCGATTTATGATATCAATTCTAAACTTCAAACCTCAATATGTCTGAATTTCCAGATTCGTGATTTTGGCATTTACCCGATGAAATTTATCATGACCTTGAGTTTTAACAAAAGATATTGAGATATAAGAGATGCGCTATTGGCAGTTTTTACTGGGTGGGACTGTGTTTCCTGGCGTCGCCAATATTGCTAACCAATACTAATGCACACCTTAAAAAAATCAACTAAATGAACGAATTCTTTCCGTATTCAAACTACGCCCATTAGGTAGTAGTCCGCCGACGGACGGTCGGGTGGCCATCACAGCATATCTCTTGTATTTGAATATCTTTAGTTTTAACCCTTAGAATGCGGTTCTCTAAGGGATAATAAATATATTATAGTCATTATATTGTTCTTTTAATATTTATACGATTTTGAATTATTGCAGGTTTTATGGCGATGAGTATTGCCATGTCTCCGGAGGATGTAGTTAAAATGTTTGAAAAAAATGAAATTGTACCCGATATGATACCTGTCGCGCCAGAAAAACTTGCCAAGGTAAAAAATTAAATATACTTGGAAAAGGGGGATTGTTGTTAACTATTTTTATCATATTCTCTCGATAGTTATGCTCCTCAATTATTGTAGCTGATTACCTAAGTGATTTTAATCACAAACCCCAGCTCTCAGCGGGGTGTGCAACTCAAGTACTTAAGCACAAACCCTTGCTCACAGACGGGCTAGAGTAGGTCAGCCAAAAAACGAAAAACAAGCATATCAGTGACATCTTTGAATAAAATTTGAAAAGCCAAAAGCTCTGTAGGTAATAAAGCATTCATTTCGTATTATTGGAAATAATGTTTCTTTAGTTTTTTATGTTTAAAGCAGCCAGCCGCCATTTAATTTCTTCAAAATGGCTTTGCTTCTAGCTTGTGGCAGTGATCCTTCACGTCCCTGATTACTTTGAGGACTATCATACCAAATTATTTTTTTTAGTTACTAGTATATTTTTATTTAAAAATCAAAAATTATTAATGTTCCGTTTATGAAAATTATGTTTTTTTTTGTATCTTTATGAATAAAAATGTGAAAAACTCACAAAAAAAGAAAAAGTTATTATTGTATCCTTATTTACACATATTTTTACACAATTTTTTTATTTCCTTACCTCCAATATGTAAACAAATTAAAAGAAATTAATTCATTTAAATATATGGTTTAAAAGTTACAATAGATTTAGTACACCAATGCAGGCTTTCAATTTTTGGTACAAAATTAATTCAGTGTTGAGTATTATTTTCCATTGAAGTTCAAGTACCCGACTAACGTTGAGGTTGCGGAAGGCAATGAGCTGACTCCTACCCAGACTGATGGAGTTCCCACCGTAGATTGGGATGTAGAAGATGGCGCTTTTTACACCCTGTGCATGAGTGGTAAGACAAATTAATATTTCTAAAGTCTGGTCTCCAGCGACCAAATGTTTTCAAAACATCGGTCAAAAACAAAAACATTGAGCCAAAGGGGTTGTTTTTCATGGAAAACAAAAACAAACTTTGATCCAAATGCAAATCCAAGTCCAAATTTATAAACTAGTTACCAATTAAGGAGAATCCTAATCTTTATATGTAAACCATTTCAAAGATTTACATATTTCAATTTTAAGATGTAAATTCAAATTAAGATATTTTAATTTTCAACTTTGTTCATCTCGAAATGCTGAGTTATGGAGATACAATATCTTGCCTGCAAGCCATCGATATGATTTTACTAAAGCTAGTAAGCAATAGCGATGAGTAGGTTCAGCCGGAAGAGTTCTTGAACTCGAGTCCTTTGTGGGAAGCGGATCCCACTCACACTCCTTTTTTAAACCAACCACTCCCAGAGAACTCGAACGAATGCCTCTTCCCAGCGCTTGACACCCGCATGCGAACTCGCAACCGAATGTGAAGCTCTGAAGCTCGACCGGAGCGCCGACTCGCGGACAAATGCGGAACTCGGAGCCGGACCGAGAACGTGAATGCCCCTACCGGCCGACGCGGGTGACGGTCCCGAGTCCGCGTGCGGGTCCTTGCGCGCTGTCGGGCTCTAGTTCCTATGCAGGTCCCGGGTCCAAGTTCTTCTGCGGGCTCTATCCGGGGCCGCCTCCGAGTTCTTGTCCGAACTCGTGCATCCCGCCTCGGTGCGCCGCAACAGCGCCCAGTACCTACTCAGTCCGTTCGGGTCCTTGCGCGCTGTCGGGCTCTAGTTCCTGTGCAGGTCCCGGGTCGCGTATTTCCAAAACCTACACCGGTTCAGTCGCCGTAGCGGCAATCAACATTTTAAATACACCTCTATATTGGTTATTTTTTATCACTTTGCAAAAACAAAAATTGTTCTAAAATCGAGATAAAATAATCTTTCCAATGTGTATATTAGAAATTAATCATTTTATTTCTAAATATTAAAATTTTGATATTATTCCCATATTTTGTAAATAAACCTTTATATTGATTATTTTTTATCACTTTGCAAAAACAAAAATTATTCTAAAATCTAGATAAAATAATATTTCCAACGTGTATATTAGAAATGAAAATTTTTATTTCTTAGTATTTAAATTTTGAAAATGTAAATTGTCGCTGCCGCGACTGAATTGGTATAGGGTTTGGAAATACGCTCCCGGATCCGAGTTCTTCTGCGGGCTCTATCCGGGGCCGTCTCCGAGTTCTTGTCCGAACTCGTGCGTCCCGCCTCGGTGCACCGTCCCAGCGCCCAGTCCGCAACCAAGAACTCGAACCCGGGACCCACTCCTAGAACTTGAGTGCTTTTAAAACGAAGCACTCTTCGGAGGCCTCTGGCAAAATGCAGAACTTACCCATCTCTAGTAAGAAAGCAGGTAGGTACGTATAGTGATTATTAAATTTAGTATTTCACAGCTTTGCAAATCAATTTTTATAGAAATTTGCAATCTTACAAATGCATCCAAAAAAGCACTCTATATAGTTTCACTAACAATTAGTTCTAATTTTTGAAGAAAATTTTCGTTTTCAATGCTCAGTAAAAATTCAGCAACTGTCGCCACATGTTGTATTCATATTGGCACTGTGCTTGAATAAATCAAAAATGTTATCCGCTTGCTGTTTTTGTCTTTCTAGTTTTATTTTTATAGCATGTTGAATGTGAACATGTTGAACAGGGCTTTCCAAATTTAGATATCGGAGTTTTACAAACTGAATCTTTTAATTCTTTTATTGAATTTTGCAGACCCCGATTCGACGTCTTACGCCGATCCATTTTACCGAGAGTGGCTGCACTGGCTGGTTGGCAACATCCCCGGCACGGACATTGCCAGGGCAGACCACTTGGCAGAGTATATCGGTAGTGGGCCCGCTAAAGACACAGGGCTGCATCGCCAAGTGTTCCTCGTCTACAAACAGCCCGCCAAGATTGAATTCACTGAGGAAAGGTTGAACAATAAGTAAGAAATCAACTTTTTTATCTTATAAATAATGGATTTTTGATAGTGTTGACAATTTTCCAGTCTTTTGTCATGTCCTCCACGGATCTATCTACTGTATATACCGAAAACAGAACAACGAAGAAAAGTGAAGAAAAATTACAAAAAAAAACCAACAAATCTACCTAACCTAAATTAAAGTAATCTCACCTATTCCTTGTTGGGTTAAAAATCACGGAATTTGAAATTGGATTGAATTTACGTTTGCTCTATATATATTGCCATAGTTAAGGAAAGCGCTACGTAACATTCTTTATCATGTCCTGTTTTATTTTTTCCATTTCATCACTAT
Source organism: Glyphotaelius pellucidus (assembly GCA_936435175.1). Lineage (NCBI taxonomy): Eukaryota > Metazoa > Arthropoda > Insecta > Trichoptera > Limnephilidae > Glyphotaelius > Glyphotaelius pellucidus. The sequence goes on from OW386549.1 coordinate 27,511,297, forward strand.
TCTGTTTTGTCTGGTTACCGACCTCTACGTTTACTGCGAAGTTGATTGTAAACCCCAAATAAAAAATTTCTAGTTTCATCTCTTGTGGCTCAGGTGAGTCAGGGTTCATACTTCTACTCTAAATAATCAAGAAAACTGAGAAAATGTATCATCTGATCATATGCAAACAGAGAGATTGATACCTCTGCAGACCACCTTTAATAATAATATCTTTATTGAAAGAAATATGCATCTGTAACTAAAACATGCTCGTTCAGTGTTTATTGCTTACATAAAATTAACAGAAAATAATGTACATTATTAGGTAGCAGTAGTAGGTATGTAATATTTAAAGAATAGAACTATGTTTATATTCACTCAATATTTTTATTGCATTAATAATTTCGAATTTGGGTGAGGGCACCGGTAAAGGCCCTATAATGTAAAGTCTCGTCGCAAGGAATCTAAAGTTTCATTGATCAAAAGTAGTATGTCGTCGCTCTAGTTCGTTTTTGTCCAACAGACCATTTTTAGCGAAATTGAGTTAAGTATGCAGTTGTTCTCAGAAAGTCTTTATTTATACAATGCAAGTGAAAAAAAAAACATTAAAAAATTTCGTAAAGGGTTTTCAAAACGCAGTTTGTCTTACGTCCTCCAAAATGAAACAACATTTCGAGCGTGTCAATCCAACATCCACACGTTGGCCAAAAGAACCCTTCGTTTTTAAACCGGCCGTTCAGTTACATTTCATATAAATTTCTCCAACATCCAAGCGATATCTTGGCCTACGTGTGAAATTTGAACTCTCGGTTGCGGGCGTATCTCTCTAACAGACCAAACAGCCAATAGCATCGCAGTTGAGGGCCACGTGATTACTCTCATTTCAAACATTCGTTCGGAAGTAAACACCTTCACTTGTGATTTTACTATTTACAAAGTTATTTTAGTGGTTTTCTGGGAGATTTTTCCACACAAAGTTCCTAATGATGTACACTGTAGAAAAAAACAAAAATTCCCAAGGAAAACAACGCAGGAAATTAATATTTCATTATTTTCTCAGTAAATTATTTCAACTGATCGTTCGTTACAGGGTGGTTATAAGTAATGACAATTTACAATATTTTATGTAAACATAATATATTATATAATCGAAATACCCAATGCTATTATAACCACTCTGCAACGAATATATTACCTACGTATACATAATATATTATCATACATGCCGAGTTCTATATGATAGAGAAATATCTTAAGATATGTTGTGTTTGTGTACCCATAAATATCTTATTACTGAAATCTTCATGGGAGAATTGTACACTGAATGATAATGAAAGCATTTCTTTTTTTTAATACTTTATTGAGTGCCTTAAATTTCTGTGTTCGTTTATTTCTTACCTATTCCAGTTTTTTTTTTGTTCAGAGCTATTGAATGTCAATAAAAACCTTATTACTATTCGCACATTTTTCATGTTCATCCTATACATTTTACTTATTTATTTCCTAGATCCATTTCCAGTTACTTTTATTCCAGCCCCTAATAACCCGTAACCCTTGTAATAATTTGGCCCAACTAAGTTGTGTCTCAAACACCGGAACACACTATTGTTATGGAGCTAAATGTGGTTAGAAAGGTTTTATGATCTCTTTTTGACAAGTCTATTTATTTCTATTACACAATATATTGTGTAGTAGAAATAAATCGTATCCCATGTGTTTAAACAAAGAATCAGGTTTAAAAAGTATTCGTCGTCTATTGTTTTACACATTTCTAAAGAACTTGTAGCTATCTATTATGTTTCGAAATCCTTTGAATTATCTTTTTATATTTTTAAATGTTGGATACCACACTTCTGTTATAAGACGGCGGCCTCCGGTGGTCGAGGGGTAAGGCACCCGACTAACGATCCGGAAGTCGTGGGTTTCAATCCCAGCGTGCACAAGTAATTTTTATTTTAATAGTTTTTTTGTAATTTGGGAGGCGGGTACGGGTACCGCTGTCCCTGGAACCATTTATTGGATAACCAACACCTCTGCCGTAGGTTACCTCAAGTGGTTCGCTACATTTGGTGATTTAGCAGGGGTGCCCGAGCTAATGGGGGTGAAGTTTGTCCAGGTCATGGCGGCGCACCGCAATTGGAGGGATGGATTCATACGTCCGTTACTCTCAGACACACCGACCCCCAGATTCCTACCCACCCCTCATACCTTTTTTTTCCTTCCTATCCTTCCCTTACTTAAAAATACCCTCCACATAGCATCCCCTAAGATGACATAGAAACTGAGGGAAATTAATTTTCTTCAGGGCCTCCTGTGTGGAGTTAATGTAAAAAAATAATAATATTTCACAACTTAATTATTAAAATAAAAACGTACATGTATAAGTGTGCTTTTTAATGATCAAAAAGTGAAATAACACAAATCAATAAAAAAAGGATGTATATGTAAAATATGGTTCCATGCCAACTGAGAATAAAGTCGACCCAACACCTCTTTGAAAAGTCATTAAAAGCTATGAAGAAAAAATATTTTAAAATAACCCATAATCCTTACCTAACGAAACTTATTTAATCAATTTTTTATAATTTTTTTTCATCACTTCTAATGACTTTTCTGAGGTGGTTCTGAGTTGGGTTTATTCTGACTTGTCCGGTCACCGTAAAATATTACATATGGTGTATTTGCGGCACGTTCCAGAGTGGAAGATACTTTCAGTATCACCCTGGTGTAAGACCACCATTTTAAATTGAAGCACTGCCTAAAAAATCATTAGCCGGTTTGATAACTAGATCTGAATAGCCAGGCACTTACCAACCTTCCTAACTGCTTCCCTTCCCCGCTACATTCAGTCTCACAAATACCCCGATTGGGTATGTCATAGTCTGACTGGCTCCATGCAGTTGGGATTTGGGATCTTGGGCGGTATTTTAAACTCGTTTCCCAATCAAGTGATAAATTATTTCTAAAAAAATTGTCGAATGTTCTCATAAACTATTTAAAAACCACACCCGAATATTTAGGTCTCACCTCGAAAACATACGACACCTAAAACTAAATCTTTGAGTATCAAAATTCAATGATTTGAAATTCTTTCCGATCTCCCTGTAATAATACCAAGCACGTTAGATAAAGCAACTTTACGCAAGAGTTAAGCACTCTTGTCCAATATCCAGTCTCCTTTATCCAATATCCAACTTTCGCAAACAAGAATTCGTCACTTTGGCCAACATCCAAATTAAAAACGTGTTTTCTGCGTAATTATAAACATTTAGAACTTATTGTTTATAAAAAATATAATTTCTAACACTTTAAAATATTTTAATAGACTAACAATTTAGCTTATTTCATTATATATGCCTTTTTCATAAAAAAAACTTCAAAGCGCTATTTCTCACGATTTACGTTTTGGTCTGTTGGACAAAAACGAACTAAAGCGACGATGTGTTACAGGAATTTGTAAAAGTCTTTGTGAATGTTTCGAGTACAGCGAGTATTTAATCTTTTTTTGTAGTATTTATGTACGTTTGTGTATATATGGATGAAAATTGTTTTTGCGTCTATCTGCTAAATGTCAAACACATACGTAATTTTAAAAGTTTAAGTTCGAGTCTGTATTTATAAGTAGCCTAAGGATTAATTTTACAATAGTTTTCTGTGCTTTTGTGATTGAGTCTAGTGTGGATGCAGAGCCACCTCCCTGTGTTATGATATCGTACTCAATAATAGATTGACAGACTGCAAAATACATAATGTTCCAGTGTTGTAATTCAAGAAAGTTTCGTATCATTTTTCTTATTTTTTTTGCAATTATTTGAGTGTGAAGATTCCATTTGAAATATGGATCAATGGTGAGGCCGAGTAGTGCCCTCAGCATAGGGACACTGACAACATTCATTGGAGTCCAAAAACTGTGCGTATTCTAGGTTATTCTATTCAGGTTGACCTGTACTTTTATGCTTGATGTATTTAGCTTTCTCGGTGTTCAGTGTGAGCATATTTGTATCCAACCACTTTTTTACAATGTTTATATCCGTTTCAGATTTTTTATAGACAGCTTGCTACTCATTAATAGCCAAGTGTCACCTTCAAGCAGTAAGACAGTGTCATCTGCAAAACTAACGATTTTCCCATGAATATTAATGTTGCATGAGTTTTTAATATACAATAGGAACAAAGACGGTCCTAACATGCTTTCTTGTGGTGCCTACACCATAGTTAATTGAGCATTTTTTAAAAACTTTTACTTTATTCATTGAATTTTTAATTCCATAATTCGAGGATTTTTCGACTACCATGCTAGCCCATGCGGTGGGGGTCGAACCGGTTGTTATTTATTTTAAAATGTTACATGTTTGTTATTTATTTTAAAATGTTGCATATTTGTTATTTATTTTAACTTGTTGCTTGTGTCCAATGGTAGCTTAAAAGTCAAGTTCTTTGCCTGTAATGCTGTTATTTTCAAGATTGTTTATTCATGTACTGTGTAATATTGTTTCAAAATCTCTAGAAAGGTCTAAGAAGATTGAAATATATTTTTTGCTTTTATCAAAGTTTTTAACAATGACATCAGTGTCAGCAGCAATAGCGTCTGAGGCACTCTTGTTTTCTTGAAACCCATAAGATTTTCTGAGAATAGTATGGCTCATGAGAAATTTTACCAACTGAGCGTTGTTAACTTTTCAAATATTTTATTTTTTATATATAGGAATAACAATACCTTGTTTCAGGTTTGAGGGGCAGTGTCCCTTAGTGATGCTAATGTTTATTAGATGTTCTAGGGGCAATGAAGCTTCCACAGACAGCATTTACAAAATCTTTGTTGTTATCCCATCAATTCCTGCAGAAGAAGTGTTTTTTAGGAATACATTATTTTTTTTTAATTTTTCCCCCGACACAATTTGAAAATTGAATCTTCACTCGGGCGATGGGGACTTCTTGGTTTTCTTTTTCGATTCGGTCGATTCGATTTAATAAATGTCTTACCTACAAGTAGTAATACCGAAACATACGAACTGCTTACTGTGGTTACACAGTAACTGTGTAACTGTAAACTGTTTACACCTGGATTACACCATTTATCTCATATTTGTAGATTTTATAAAATAAATTTGAAAATCTTAAAATTTGTAATACATTTTAATTTTTTTAAATAACCTACCTAAATTTGGTAGCCATCGCTCGAGTAGTTATGGATGTGTTGCTAAGAGGAGGTTAATCTAGAATAACTAGAACTTTGAGCCACAACATTTACTCTGATTTTGATTTCGGGTCTATGGTATGACCATAAAGCCAAACAATCCATTTTCTCTCTTATATCTCATTCTGACTTTTCAGTTTTAGTTTTTCAACTTTTATTTAAAATGGATCACTTGTCAACATGCTTGTCCAATATGTCTTGTCAATGGGTTACTTGTCAATATGCCTGTCAATTTGTCAAGATGCTTTTCAGTGTCATTCAACAGACAGGTCAACTAAAATTGAAACGCCTGAACGAGGTACTACTTTGGTTAATTTTTTTTCCAACAGCATAGATATTATTCTTAAGTAGATCCGTGATCCGCAGGAAAACAATGCAAATTTGATCTGCTCATCTTATATCTAGTTATTTTTTTACTTTCAGAAAAGGAGGTGGCAGGGGTAATTTCCATATTGCCAAGTTTGCAGAGAAATACAACATGGGGAATCCTGTGGCAGGAAACTTCTACTTATCTGGTTATGATGACTATGTGCCAGCCATACACAAGAGGTTGGACATTGAAATTTTGTATACTCACCAAAATGGAAAATAAATAAAACAATATGAAGGCAATGATTTAAACAAATTTAATTATTTTATTTATTTAGTGGGATAGTCCACAACTTTTAATCCTGTTCAAATTGCAAGTGCACCACATGGTTACGTTGGCGGCTACCTCTAGGCTGGAGCCCCAATTGCCTGTAAAAGCCCTAAACTCTGCAAAAAAGGGCGGTCCGTTTGATAGATTCTCCTATCCTAACAAACGGTTTGCAATCTTTAGAGCACAGGTGTCGAGTGGAAATGCTGTTCTTGTTCTTCCGATTTTTCAAAGGAAGATGCCCCAAGGAACTAGAACCATTGATATTTCGGCTCTGGTGCACAGTCGGGAAACACACCCAATGCACATTAATTTGGCCCTCATAAGAGGCCCTGAGGAAAACAGTTCCCTAGGGGGAAGGTTGTTGTGTGGAGGCTCTTTTTAGGGAAAGAAAGAAGAAGAGTTCCGGGTAGAGAAAAGGTATGAGGAATCTGGAGGGTAATTGGAGGTTATCCACCACTTACCCACCCTCATAAAAGTAACAGGTTACTCCTTCAAGGCTCTTGCAAGGACTCTAATTTTTTTTAATGAATGAATCTATATTTAATTTTGAATGAATCTAGACCTCCAGTGTCCCTGCATACGTTGTTAGTAAGCAGTATGCAAGTGCGTAGCGGAAAAACAATCTTGTATGTAGTCATACTTACAATAAGTGTAAGTATGACTACAGACAAGACAATGGGACAGGTTGGTAATAGTCCACGAGGAGGCAAGTGCTGGGTGATAGTATTTTTTTTTTCCATGAGCTCCACGTAGGGGGCCTGAGGAAAATGATATCCCTGAGGAAAAAAATATCCAGCGTATCCTGCAAGCACCTGTAGGGAGGAAGACACAGTGCATAAATAATAAGGGTATAGCGCTGGAAAACGGGTGGGATTCCTCTCCAATCGATTGGCAGTCCCAGCAAGAATGCGCATGACATTCGATCTAGCCGTAAACCACACTCAGCTTCCGCGCCCTTCAGCCGGTGCCTCAAAGAAAAGTAAATGGGAGACTGGGGGGAAATTCCCTACGACCCTAAGGAATTCAGAGTCGTGAAGCCAGAGGCAGGGCAAAGGAGAGCCGAGATCGCCTGACCAAACCTCAAGCCCGCACATGTTGCTGGGGGTGGCACCAATGATTTTAGAGGGCATCGTGCCGTCGTCGTCCGACTCCTGTCGATGCAAGGACGAGGTCTAGCACACTCCCAAATAGGGAAAAAGACATTACAAAAAAAAAAGGTTCAGTTCAGTTCAGCCTTCTAAACAAAGCTAAGTGGAGACTGTTGGACTAAAAAGAAAGAGAACAAAAAAAACTGAAACAAACATAATAATAAAATAGATAAAAAAAGTTAAATCAAAACAGAGTTCCTTGGAATAGGAACCGGAAAACAAAGAATTCAATAAAACAAAAGAATTGACTGGTATCGTAATAACACATACCCGGGTGTAAGTCAGTGTAATCTAAAATAAACGGTGCAAAAAGAAATAAAATCAGCTAAAGAGAAGTTACACAGAGTTAAAATAAATGGAAACAAAATACAAACAATGAATTTAGATAACGGTATATATTGATATATAAGATAAAATCCGAGCAGTAAATGTAAAAGGGTAATCAGGATATCTGAGGATTCAGGAGTAGATACACCTGGCACTTACATGATTTTACAGCTAGTCAGCGACTCTAAGAACAGGCCATCTCTCAACCCAGACGTTCATAAATTTCCTCAAGCACTCAAAATTCACCTTATTCAAAACGAGATCCGCATTCCAAGCTGGTCTCGTAGTCCCTTGCAAACCAATGAGCATTTCCTCTTGGGCATCCGTCAATATCTCGCAATGCCATAGAATGTGCTCGGCTGTTTGATCGGTATTACCGCAAGCACAGTTGGGAGGTCAGTGTGTCCAGGAGTGATGGACGTATGAATCCATCCCTCCTACTGCGGCATAAGGTGGTGGGTAAGTTATTGATAAAATAGTGTCAGCCAGCGTACGGAGTGAGATTGGCATTTTACCCCTGGCACACCGAGGAGTTCAAGGTCAAAGGTTAAAGATTGATTAATGCATGAAATTCAATCTGTAAGGACTGGTATAATAGTAATTTTTAGTCATGGCATAACTCTGCCTATCTTATCAGCTGAAATTTAGAGCCTAAAATGTGTAAGTACCATTCCTTATCCAAATTCATTTGAATGGATTTTTTAAATTTTTGTTGTTGGATTACATGTAGGGAGGTCATTTCGGGAGGCGGGTACGGGAACCGCAGGCCCGGGAACTTATTGGATAACCAACACCCCGGCCATAAATCACTCTTAGTGGTTCGCTATGTTCGGTGACTTAGCGGGGGTGCCCGGGTTCATGGGGTGAAGTTTGTCTAGGCCTTGGTGGCGAGTGCTTTTGCCCATGGGCCGTATGGGGAGAAACTGGTTGAGGTAGACCTAACCTAGACCTCTTCAGCCAGACTCTCGACCCACCGCCTTGCACCGCAATGGGAGGGATTTTTTTTTTTTTTTACAGTTAATACCGCACAAGAGTCCCAACTGCTCCCGTCTGGAGCCAGTGAGACTATGGCATCCCCAATCGGGGTATGTCGTGAGGCTGAAGGTAGTGGGGAGGGGAAGGAGATAGGGAAGAGGAAGGTGGGGAAGTACCTGGCTATTCAGATCTGGTCACTAAACACGGCTAAAGCCATTTCAAGCAACGTTTCAATTCTGAATGGTGGTCTTACACCAGGGCGATACTGATAGTATCTTCCACTCTGGAACGTGCCGCAAATATACTATTTATTATTTTAAATGAATAAATTGTGAAATAACACAAATTAATCAAATAAAAATTATTTGCGCACGCCGGGTTCGAACCCGCAACCTTCGGATTGTGAGTCGAGAGTCTTGCCTCGGGACCACGGAGGCCGTCAGGATGGATTCATACGTCCGTCACTCCTGGAAACATTGACTCACCTCGTACTCTTTTCCTTCCCAGAACTTCTTACCCTTCCTTTCCCTAAAAATACCCCCCACAAAGCATCCTCAAAGATGACACTGGCCCTGAGGGTTATTTTCCTCTGGGCCAAAAAAAAGATACTCATTTTTTTCCACCATATTTGACAATGCCTTCAGCGAGTAAAACACATGTATTAGAATAAAAAAATATATTTTTAACAATACTTTAAGGCAGTATTCTAATCTAGAAAAAAACGAAACAATTTTTTTTCTTCTTCACATTTCCAAAGTTTATTTTAAAAAATATCTCCTCAAAAGGATTTTTCGAAATTCGTATTATTTTAAAAGTTACAACCATTTTAATCCCGCGGTTTAGACGGAATCCAGCCAGAATCTAAAAAGAACAAAATTTTAAATGCATTTTTCACCAAACTACTTTTTTCGAGGCGGTTGACACGATATCTCAAGTTCTACGAAACCAATTTGCTTGAAATTTGGTGTGAGCTCTCTCTACAAATTTAATGTTTAATAAATATTTGGTAAAGTAATGGCTGGTAAAAATATTATTGGTTTTTTTTATTGCACCTGAAAAAACACCTACAATTCATGCTTCTAGACTAGAAAACCCCCTTAATGCAATATTATTTCTCATGGTATCTATCTACTTACATTTTAAAAGTCAAAGTTACATTATCAGATAGGTACAGCCCTGTTCAAATCATAATAGAGCATCTCGCATTTTTTAAACATGTTTTTATTTGATTACAAGGCTGAGTTACAAGGTACTCGATGCAAAAACCCGTTTTATAAGGTCAATGATTGCTTCAAGTAACTTGTCTTGTAAAAAGCTGCTTGTCATGATGTACATGTTTGGTAATGTATTCATGTCACATAGAACTAATAACTAGGTACTTGATAAACAAAATATTCACCGATCTTCGAAGCTTCTCATAAAAATATATATATAAATAATAAGAAATATAAAGAAGGACAAACTATACTACCCTATCAAATTATCTAAATCCCTGGTAGCTCAGTGGCTTAAAACAGCTGCCCGGAGTTTAATTCCTGGTTGCAAACACCTGTCACTAGGTAATATACAAATGTATGTAAGTACATATTTAAGGTGGTAATAAAACAATAATAAACAATTTGATGTTATTTATTAGCTAATCTCCATCCTGTTTGTGCATAGCAGCAACCATAGCGGCTAATGATGTTATGAAACAACCATGTAGGTACCTATAATTTCACAGTTATACAAACCATTGTGCAGTTAGACCAGTGATGAAATGGCGGTGGAGAATGTGTTAAATACATTGGTTGTGAAAGATTCATTTACAATTTTTTTTATGTGACTTCAGAAGAATTGTACTTAACCACTGGAGCGACCACACGAAATAAATAAATTTGCTTCGATTGCTCGAGATTTCCAGAAAATCATTTTAAAATGGTGTTAAAAATAATCATGCAATGTATTTGATAAGAATTTTAATAATGTAGACATATTCTCATGTAATTTAAGTTCCTTAAAAAAGTATGTCATAGCCAACATTAAATAATTTTTTGACCGTGTTGCAAGTTACCGTAATATTGCTGTGAATCCTTTCCAGTTGCATACTTGTCATTCGACTTAACTATTGAGTTGTAGGTGTGTATAATGTACATATTATTATTATTGCTGTGTGGAGTGAGAATACTCCATGTTGAAATTTAGTAAGCAGGTTATTATAGTTTATATTGTGTTTTTATATCTTTTTTGAATAATTTTTATATTTTTGTTAAGTTCTACAGGTTCTACAGGTACAGGACCCTTACTTTTATGTTTTACTTTTTAATTATAATTTTAATTATGTGAAAATCTATCATTGGATATTATGTATATTATCCAATGATAGATTTTCACATAATTAAAATTTTATTAAGGTTATTATTATAAGTGTAATATATCTGTTGATTTTCCAAAATAAATAAAAATAAATAAAATAAAAATAAAAAAATAAAATAAAATTTTTTTGCCAACATAAAAAAATCATACCTTCGAATTTTAACATGGAGATGTAAAAAATTATTATAGTGCTATATAGCCAATGAATTAACCTGTATTTTACCGTTTATCTTGTATTTGTAGAATTTATAAAAAAAATATTAAAAAATCATAAAATTTATAACCGCGCGAATACTGCATGTTTATTACTTTGAAACTCCGTGAGAGGTACTTATTCGAGCCAATATAGAATATTTTCGATGTCTGCATGTTGTCTGAGGTATACTTGATTATGAAAGGTGCATATCTATGGAAAAAGGACTTAATTTTAACCGTAAACAGCTGATCAGAAATTCTGCGTGAAAAAAATATTTTAAAAATTTATTTTTAACACCGTTCTAAAATAGTCTACGAAGTTCGGATTTGCTCATAACAGATAAAGCTATTCAATAGCTTCGTTTTAAAATAAATGGCTGGCCATGGAAATGTTTTAAATAATTACAATAAACGTTTTACGAATGGTAGGAAAATGTGGTCCAATTTTGGACCGCTATCAATTGCAGAAAAATAAAAGTTGTCCATTTTTCGACCATAATCGCTCCAGTGGTTAACTATAATTTCACAGCTATACAAACCACTGTACCAAAAGAAAAATGATGAAATGGCGGTGGAAAGTGTTTAGTACATCGGTTATGAAAAATTTATTTATAATTTTTTTTTATGTGACTACAGAAGAATTGTGATTTCGCAGTTATACAAACAGTGCAGTTAGGCTAGTAATGAAATGACTGTGGAGAATATGTTTACCTTTCAGGCTAATTTGTTTTTCGAAACAACTCATATAGGTCTCATGGAAATAGTGAGAAATTGATTTAACGGTGTTAGAAAAACAAAACACCATACTTTATATTCAAATCTAAAAATTAACCACTCCGACCCATAAGCTTACATATAAAGGTCAGACATAGGTTATGACGTATGAGGCGTACCGGAGTTATTAACCATAAAAGAAGTAAAATATATACCTTTATGAAACCAAAGTTTCGGATCGCAATTTGAAAAAAATTATGAAATTTTGGGAATTTTTTATTAACTATTTCTACAAGGAATGACAAAAAAAGGATGTAAAATTAAAGTTTTTTAATGCATCTGTAAAACATGTAAGTGTTTTTTTTTTCGTTATCAGTAATTTTAGTTAGAAAAAATGTAAGGCGAGCCATTTCTAAAATTTTTTTATGATTGCATACAAATTTTTTTTTATTTCCAAAACTAAATGTTTATTTTGAGTTATAAAATTGGAAAGCGTATTTTATCCCTCTAGTTTTCATACACGTTTGAAAATATTCCGTTTATCTGGATTTTAAAGACAAAACATATATATATTTGGAAAAAATATGGCCTACGCCCGAGGGGTTAAGTACTTAGGTTATGAAAGATATATTTACATATATTTTATGTGACTGCAGAAGAATTGGTTGAGTGGATCTATGACATCCCCATTTTGAGGAATACTGTGAAGCCGAGGGAAGTGTGGGGGTGGAGAAGAGGAAGAGAAATGTTGAGAAATGTCTGGCTATTCAGAAAATAAAATTCACTGAAAATAATTTTTGATAAGAAATCGGCACAAGAGTCACAACTGTCCACAGCCGACGGTGCGTGAGCTTAAAGGTTATTTTGTTTGTAAAATTTATTTAGACAAATCTTTTCGACTCCTGGGCCCCAGACAGGCCAATGAAATTGGTTAACTCTGAGAGAAATAACTTCAATATTTGAAATTTTCTGATCAATTTCACCCGTAGTGAGATACGTTTGACCTTACTTCGGGAACACAGACACACCAGAAAAACATTTCTAACAGCTTATCTCCTCAGTGGTGTTTTAGAATCTAATGTAAATTAATGTTTTTATTCCTGATCTATTATTTTTTACATCTTTCATTGTAAAGTATTTTGTTTTTTTGTTGTGCACATTTAGATGTTTTTTGTTTAAAAAAAAAAATTAACACATAAAAGCCTAGTTGGGCGTAAAAAGAAAAATGTATTTAAAAATATTTTCATAGTTCGGCTGCATCCACCAGAGCTGTATATCAATCTGAGATTTAACCACACAGACAGCCACATAATATAAGTGGTGTATTTATCGAACACAGCCCAGTCCTGTTTGGATTGTCATTGAAGAAGTTACTAGTTGAATACATTGTTTGCATTCTCTAAGCAAGATGCATTTGATTTACAATGCTGTGTTCTTCACAGGTTTGTTTCTACATTTCGATTAAATAAACAAAACAGACATACCATGACTAACATTAATAAATTATTTTAAAGTTCATACTAACATATTAACACACTTAACTTTGCAGTCAAAGGCAATTTGAAGATCAAATTGCTTTTTAAATCCATAAATTTTTGTATCCACAAAACTTACGTTGGCAACGCTACCGACTGTAATTATTTAATAATATAGCAGCGTTCATTAAAATTGATTTAACTTCGGTGGCCGACCGGCCCGGGACTGTCCCGGCAATAAGCCAACTGGGAGCATAGCCAGCGTCGGGCCAGGCTGGCAGTGGAAAGATGTGTTACTTTGAAAAATTAATATGTCGCTAACAAATGGGCAATTAATATGATAACAATTAATTAAAATATTAAATCTAAAGAAAAATTATTTTAAAATTATATAATATTTTTCTTTTAATATTTCTATGATTTTGAATTATTGCAGGTTGTATAGCAATGAGTATTGCCATCACTCCGGAGACTGTGTCTAAAACTTTTCAAAATCATGAAGTTGTACCCGATGTGGTACCTGTCGCGCCGGAAAAACTCGCCAAGGTAAAAAAATTAAAAATACTTTGAAAAGGAGGATTGTCATTTTAATCGAATAGTATTAATGCGTGAGTGCTGCATGATTGAATTTCAGAACCCGGCTTCGAGTGCATGTCTGATGCCGTAAAATTTACGTACCTGAAATTTCAACCTTTGTATATCGGTTTCGAATTTAAGAATTCGTCAAAAGTAGGTATAAGTGCTATGAATTTTTGAATTTGTAGTATCTCTTCGGATATGGAAAGATTGACGGTTATACAGTTGTGAATAATATCAAGCGACTATATATTACATATGACATCATTGCCTGTCCCGGTGACTAGCTATCACTGGATGACAGTGGATCCGAGGAACGGACTATTTTTGGAACCAATTCTTATCGGATTTATAAAATGGTCACCAACACTAATTGGGCGAAGTCGAACCAAAAGCCGCCCTCAGGGCCTAGCTGCAAAAACCTGCGGAGCAGGATTTTAACTGCTAGTATAATTACTAGTACTGAATATCTAAATAATTATATGATGTTACTAATAACACAATTATTGTTAACATTTATAACAACGGCAGCAATTATAGTAACTTCATAATTAAATAATGTTCTTAAACATGTTTATTCAGAGAGCAAATTATTGGCATTACATGTTTTTTATAAATTTGCAGTTAAAAACCTACTCTGCAGGTTTTTGCTGCTAAGCTCTGCGGGCGGCTTTTGGTTCGGCTTCGCTCAGTTTGAGTGTTGGTAACCATTTTATAAATCCGATAGGAACTGGTTCCAAAAATAGCCGGTTATTCAGATCCACTGCCATTCAGTGATAGCTAGGCACCGGGACAAAGTAACCGCGACAGGCAATGACGTCATATATAATATATAGACATGTTGTGTTATTATTCACATCGGCCAGTTACAATAATAATCATAATATCGTCATCTCTCCATACCACGAAATTATAAATCCAGTAGTACTTACCTGCCTGCCAGGCGATGCTCCTCACTACTGTAATGTAAGTGGCGCCATTTTTTGGCATTGCTTTGTTTCGGTTTTGTAGATTTGTATATAAATTCCACATACAAAAACGGTTTGGCGTCAAAGTTGCATTCTTAGCCGGATTCTTAAATTTCAACCGTACTGTCTCTAGGTTATTAATACTTTGATCACTCAGATTTCTAATTCCTAATTTGCAGGGTTTATTTTATAAATTACTAGCTTTTCCCCGCGGCTTCGCTCGCATGGTATTACGGGAAATTACTGTAGCGGTTGAACTTATCAATTATCCCCCTCCTCTCCACCCCACCCCCTCCCGAATTCCATACATTCATTCCCTTACATTCAGTTTTCAAACATCTAGCCTGCCACCTAAATTTCACAAAGAAAAAAAGAATTATCCAATTTTGTTAATTCGTTCGGAATTTATGCGCTTACAAACATTTCGGATGTTTATTTTTAATTAAATATTTGGAAGTTTGTTAATATAATACAAAATTACACTATTTATTATTCAGTCTTTATAATCGTTACGAATTATATTTTTAATGCAGGAACTTTTATCTGACATTTATTCCAGCTTGTCCAAAAAAACAAAACATTTTCTAATATTTGAATTTTCTGGGGTAGTAGCTGACCAGGGGGCTGAGTATCTACCAGCTTAGAGCCCACAAATATATCAACATCGTTTCCATGGGAATGATTTTTTTCTGACATTTGCAATTAACTTGCTTTTGTTAGCGACAGAAAACGTATAACCAATATAATATATTAATATTTATAATTTCGTAACGCTAGAGCTTCCCACCATATACAACATATAGTCTGCGCATATAATTTAGCTTTCTATTGGTGAATGAATTTTTAAAGTCTTTTTATTGGTTAATGCCTGAAAAGGTCATAAACAAACTCGAGCAGTTTCGCATTTATAATATTAGTATGGACTAGCGTGGACCCTTGAAAAATCATGAGATATAAAATTAAAAACAAAACATATTTTTTTAAATAAAAGTAAAATTTTTAAATAAAAATATATGTAAAAAATAGCCTTTACCCGCAATTTCACTTGCGTGGTATTAGGGAGAAATTACTCTACAAAGATTTTTCCCTTGGGAATTAAATGTTTTCCGGGATGAAAAGTAGTCTATGTCACTTCCCAGTCCTCCAACTATCTCCATGCAAAAAAAATCACATCAATCGGTCGCTCCGTTGCGACGTGAAAGAAGGACAAACAAACACACTTTTGCATTTATAATATTAGTTAGGACTAGCTGAAGTCTTAGGTGTTGCCCTGGCTTTACGCAGAGTTTTTTAAAATAAAATTTAAACAAGACCTTTCTCTCGTTCTGGCCTTGTGTGCGTCTTGCGCTCTCGAAGGTCATGTGTGCAAAGTTTCATCAATGTCGGAAAAAAATGTAGATTTGTTTAAAATCAAAGCTGTCGCCCGCCACAGATCACAGATACTTATATAAATATGGAAGATTACAAAGGGTATTCATATTTTTTAATAAATATTGCACATTTAATTGACTTTACTGCATGATATCAAAGATAAACTGGTTTTATTAACTGGCCATTATTACGTGTTTTGTAATTAAAACAATACATTTATTTATACCATACACGTTTACATTATAGTCAATCACATCAAAGAAAATCGATAACCACCTAAACGATGAATCACAAAATGAATGAATCACAAAATCACAAAAGAACATAGGTACATATACCTCTCTAAAATAAGTTTTGTACAATGGAAGTTTTAACTGCGTAGCAATAACATATTATGTTATGACTATTTGTTTATTGTTTTTGTTCTGATTTCCATTGTGATCATATTAATCAGTAAAGTTGTTCGATTTTTTATTTTTTATTTTATTTTTTTTTTTTAAATAAAACATACAACGAAGTTGCATTCCCATGAGTTATCAAAACTCATTAAGGGATCGCCAATTGGTACATTTGAAAAGATAAACCCAACCCAACCCAATATGCAGACACAATAAATGAAGAAAAATTTTACAGAAGCAACATACAGACACAAACATATGAAGAATCACTTTACAAATATTTCACAGAAACATGTATGATATGATGTTGTTTTCGAACAAATTGTTCTATAAAAATGCAGTCGTTCCACTGTGTTTTTCCCTGTATGTTGATTTTGATTCCCTGTATTTTGATGTTCACATGTTGATTTATTATTTATATATAGGTACAAAAAATGTAGTTTGGGAATGAAAATTTATTGATTATTTAAATTTTGATCGGATTTAGAACATAAGTGTTTGAAAAACGCAGAGTGCTTGCACTTTTCAATTTCCATCCATCGGGTCATCTATTGTTCAATTAAATAATTGCATTCTAGTGTCGCTGAACCAAATTGTGTTCTCAGTTCGGAATCGTTGGCTTTAAAACACGCTTCTACTGCAAACGCGTGATCCTCTCCTCCTTTTCCTAAAAAAAACTCTCCACACAGCATCTCCAAGGATGACATAGGCCCTGATGGGAAATATTTTCCTGGCCCTATGGCATCAAACAGACTGAAATTTTGGATTCTTACTACAGAGCATTGTCTATCTGTCTAGTGGTCTGCCATTGCAATAGAGGGGCATTCATTGCTTAAATGTCTACATTTTGAAATTTTCTGTTACATGTATTGCACACATGTTAAACAATTTAAAAAAAAAACTTTAAACAATTTTTTAAGTAACCTATGCTTATTGGTATTATTATTGATAGGCTTTCAAGCGGCACCGTTTCTGGTTTGAAATATGTTTAATGAATATTATTTTCCATTAAAGGTCACGTATCCGAGTGCCGTTGAGGTAGCGGAAGGCAATGAGCTAACTCCTACCAAAGTTAAAGAAGCTCCTACCGTGGATTGGGATGTAGAAGATGGTGCCTTGTATACCCTTTGTATGACTGGTAAGTCAAATTCATTTAAATATATTTATACAGGGTGATAACTCAGGTATGCCTCATATGTCATACTTATGTCTAGTAATGTTACACTGTCGTTTAAGCAAGCTTATGGGTCCGAGAGGTTGAGGAATGTATTTGACTTACTTTAACCAGTGATTCCTGACATTATTTGGAGTAAAAAATGTAGATTAAATTTTGATCTCCCCCCGCAAATCAAAATTTCAAAATGTCCCCACATTCATGTAGCTTTTTTAAAACTAAAAAAAAAAATAAATCAATAGGGATTGGACGTTGGGGGCGGGGTGAGTGGTTCGGTAGTTACATGGCTGAGTTAACGAAAAAATTGTTTGATTTTAAAGAAAAAATTTAAAAAAAAAAGACTTTGTAAAAGTATTTGACCCCCTTCGATAAAAAAAGCAGTATTCAACATGGCCACCACTTGAAACGGAAATGGAACTAACAAACAAATTTACAGACTGGCGAAATGCCGAGCCATTGAGTTAAAACAGGATGCTCAGTCAGTAAAAATAATCAGTATATTTACGTGAAGCAAAAACTTTGTACCTCTGTTTACGAAAATTGCGCGGATGGAGGAGTATGAAATTTCGCACACTTATAGTTTTTATAAAGAAGGAGTGCAGAATGCTTATATTTTTTTAAAATTTTGCATAAAAATACATTAAATAAAATTATGGTCAAATTTTGACCACTGGGCGACCACTAGTTATATTAAATGAACAAATTCCAACAAGATTTTTGATGCATTCGTAAATTAAATTTTCTAAAAGCGGTTTCTTATTGACTAGAAATTAAGTACATAGCGGTCATTAAAGCGAATGTGTAAACATTAGATTTGAATCCAGAGGCGTACCGTGATTTATCTAGATACGTTACACAATATTGTAATATGTATGTTTCATATCTAATTAAGTTGTAAGCAGTGGTAGGTACCTTCACACCATAATAATTATTAAATTCACATTATTATTATAGCTTTAGTTTAACTGCTTTGTAAGAGAGTAGATACATACTTACAAATGCATCCAGAAATCGTGGCTTTTAGAGAAGAAATTTTTTCGAGCTCAATGAATAATGCCTTGTACAATAATTACTAACTGGATTTGATACCTTACAGCAAGCATTTTTGCAGATAGGTCTCCTATAAGTAATAGAAATAAGGGAAATGGGTAATGAACCATCATTAATTATTAATAATGATTAGTAATCATTAATTATGTAACAGTTTGCATAAAAGTCTCACCTACGCAATTCACTTATACAACTGCAAATCGCATCTACGCACAGTATGATTCACTTTTTTCTACAGACACATCAAATGCGTAACTTTGGTTCACCCACTTTTATATTCCAAGCAGTTTGGTTGTGGCTCGGTGACAGTTGACACCCAACCATGTTTGTTTCTCCCTTTGTCTCTATTATCTATAGTACCTACATATATTTTAGTTTTTTCTTCTTATTGCTTTTTTTGGAATCCCTTTTAATTTTTTTTGTATTTAACAGACCCCGATGCGCCGAGTCGTCAAAATCCAAAATTCCGAGAGTGGCACCACTGGCTGGTTGTTAACATACCCGGCAAGGACATTGCCAGTGGCGACACCCTGTCAGAGTATATCGGCAGCGGACCTCCCAAAGACACAGGCCTCCATCGTTATGTGTTCCTCGTCTACAAACAGCCCTCCAAGATCAAATTCACCGAAGGAAAGCTGACTAATAAGTAAGATAATATACATTTTTTAAAAATATTATTGAGAGAGATCTGTCGAAGGGTGGTAAAAGAATTTTTATCAGATTCTTGAATTTTTTTTTAGCTATTTTAGTGTTCATTTTCCCAGCCTTTGGACATTTTTGACATGGTATCTACATCAATTACTCGGATTATCCAGATAATTCTCAGCAATATCCTGATGATATAGCCCAATTTCATATTTTCTTTTTTGCTGATTTTGTCAAGGTTAACAATTCTGCACTAGAGTACAGACAAATGTGTTGAGAAGTTGTAGCAATTGTTAGAGTTAATTAGGATTTGGAGGTCACAAAATAATGTTACTCGGAAAGCTTCAGTAGGATGATGGAGGTGCCACCTTTCATTAGACAGCAATCCAGAGCGCTCAGTTTATTCAATTTTAAGCCAGTTTTAAATAAAACATAATTTAACTCGTGGTTAACCAAAAGTTGTTAAATTAAACGGAAGCTATTCAAATAAGAAAATGATCTCACACGGTTGTCACTCGTTTGTCAGTCACTGAATTTTGTGACGTTATAATTTTTATGCAAAAGGTTTTGGGTAGGAAAAGGAGGGATAATCTCTAACAGCAGTTATTAATTCACTCATCATTTGCATTAATTAATAATTATTCGTCTTCTCCATTCTACTGATTATTCATATTAAATGCATACTTCTCAAACCATGATGCAAACCCGAACCCCACACCGCAGAATAAAAGATAAAGTGAAGTTTAAAGACAACTATAACTTTGAAGTGGTCGAAGAGTTTACCTACCTGGGCTCCATCATAACGCAGGACAATGAAGACTCAGAGAAAGTAAGAAAGCGCATCACAGCCGCTAACAACACATACTTCGCTTTGCTGCCAGTGTTCAAATCCCGAAACGTCCATAGGAAAACCAAAATAACCCTATATAAAATTATTAGAACGGTCTTGGCCTATGGATGTGAGGCGGGAACAATGACAGCAAAGTCTGCGGAACAGCTAGACACCTTTGAAAGGAAGTTACTTCGAAGAATCCTAGGAGCGGTGCGAGAGGGAGAGGCATGGAGAATCCGCCACAATATGATATCTACCAAGCTCCCAGACTCTCTACCCATTTAAGGCTCCAAAGACTAAGATGGGCCGGACATGTGCACCGAATGTCAAGCACATGAGTACCGAAGAAGGTTCTAACAGGACACATGGGAGAGAGACGAAAGGCGAGCAGACCTAGGCTGAGATGCGAGGATGATGTCAGGAAGGATGCCAGGAGACCACTCCATGTTGCAGATTGGAAGACGACGGTCGAGGACAGAGGGCGGTGGAGGCTTATTCTGAAGGAGGTTAAGGCTCGAAATAGGCTGTAGCGCCATTGAAGAAGAAGAAGATATGCATACTTCTCGCTGACTCTTACTCTGAATATAAAGCCAAGCTCTTAAGAGGTCTGTTCACGCGGGCTAAGATTGACTATCCAAAAAAGGATAATGATAGGTATAATTGTCGTGTGTCCTGCTCTAGTAAAGTACAGGAGAGGGGCGTACGAGAGGCGGTAGTGAAGGGGGAAATCGTAATACGTATTGTCGCACATCGCGAGCGAACATAAAAATTAAATAATTATGTAGTGAACAAAGCAGAAAATATATGTAATATTACGCTTGAATATTTGCAGGAAGCCGGTGAACGGTCCCTTTCGTTTAGTACCTTAGCATTAGCGGACGAGGGACACACTTGCGGAGGTCTCTGGACATATTCTGTAGTAGTGTTAGTTTGTTTATAGTACAAACGCTGGGTGTCAACAAAATTTACAATTTTACAATAATTCTTCGGTTAGGTTTGATTGTTTCACAATATACTAAAATTTATATTCAACGATGTTGTGATAGTTTTATCTTGATTGAATCATTGAAAACAATTATAATTATAACAAAAGAAAACAATATAGAATTTTACCCCGATTTGATGTTTACATGTTAGAACAGAGTTCAAAATGTGAAGTTTTGTCAAATATTAATTTGGAGGTACGATTAAACAACCCGGCCTAACATTCGCATACAAAATAAGATCGGTGACCGGACAACTCGGAATGAGACCAACTCAGAACCATCTCAGATAAGTCATTTAGAGTGATAAAATATTTATAAATATAAAATAGGTAACATTAGGTTAGGGTTATCGGCTAATTTAAAATTATTTTTTTCATAGTTTTTTGACTTTTCAAGGAGGTGTTGAGTTGACTTTATTCTCAGTTGGCATGGAACCATCTAATCGACAAATTTAGGCACTTTCATGAAAACAAAAAAAATTAATGATGACTTCCGTGGTCGGAGGGTAAGACTCTCTCTCGACTAGCGATCAGGAGGTGACAGGTACAAATCCCGGAGTGGGCAAGTAGGTAAATTATATTTGATTGATTTGTGTTTTTTCACAATTCAATCATTTAAAAATAATATATGGTATATTTGCGGCACTTTCCAGAATGTAAATTACTCTCAGTAGGACTCTGGTGTAAGACCACCATCCAGAATTGAAATGGCTTTAACTGTGTTTAGCGACTAGATCTGAATGTCCGGGTGCTTCCCCACCTTCCTTTTCCCCATATCCTTCCCCTCCTCACCAACTTCAGCCTCACAACATACCAAAATTGAGGATGCCATAGTCTCACCACATTCAACAATTTGGGAGGCGGGTAAGGGTACCGCCGCCCCGGGAACCATTTGTTCGCTATGTTTGGTGACTAAGCAGGGGTGCCTGGATCACGGGGTGAAGTTTGTACGGGTTTTGGCGGCGGATGCGTCTTTTGATATGTCAGTTTTGAAAGTCAAAGAATATGTGTAACTTCACATTCAATTATACTATAAGGTTCCAAAATCGGTGTCTCGGAGGTTACTATATGTATATGTTGCTTTTCCTTGCATACGCCTGAGGGATCTTTTTGTACAGTTTTTTTTAACGTTAGCTCTTAGCTCTCGTTAGCTCACAGGAAGCCCTGAGGAAAAAGGGGTCTTTTTAGGAAAGGAAGGAGATGAAGTTCTGGGAAAGAGAAGGGTATTATGGGTGAAAAGGAATCTGGGGGTCAGTGTGTCCAGGAGTGTCCCGGGCGTATGAATCAATCCCTCCCGCTGCGGTGCAAGGCGATGTTTCGAGAGAGTACTTACGGCTGAAGTCAAAGAGACTCCCTCAATCATTCTCTCCCGATCCGAGCCTGCCATGCAGCTGGTGGGCAGACGCATCCACCGTTAATACCCGGACAAACCTCACCCCATGAACCCGGGCACCCCTGCTAAGTCACCAAACGTAGTGAACCACTTGGTAGAGGTGTTTGTTATCCAATAAATGGTTCCCGGGGCGGCGGTATCCATACCCGCCTCGCATTCAGTCTACTTCATCCTTCGTCTGCCAGTTTCCATGCCTTACTGCCATACATATCTATACCTAGTTAGGTATCCTGGTATCGTAGAAAATATTTTAAAAATAAAAGCTGAACTGCCAAAATAGTGTTTCTTACTACCTACCTACTACCTAGTGAACACAAGTATATTGGCATTATTGAATGCATTCTCCAGTTTTCGGTAAACAGATCTAAAATAATAAAACAAACAACGACATGCACCTGCGATTGTCTGACAACACACACACAGATACACGATTCTATTACCTCTCCCCCCGGCCCGCGCACGTTTCGCTCCCGCGTGACTAGCAAAAGAGTGGGTGAGAAGGCAACAAAAAACCTAGGTAATTTTACGATAAATTTGCGTGTAACTAGATCCGGTTTTTGACGCAAATATAACTGTTTTCAGTGCAAACTAAAATTTTATCGTATACTTCATCATATTCTTGAGGCAGGATATGAAAGGATTTTTCAAAAATAGCATCCATTTGGTCAGAAAAAAATTCCAAAGTAGCCTCCTAAATTCATCGATAAATCGTCATCTTTTGAAGCCTATATTTTATAATTTAAAGCAAAAATCGAAAATCGGATTCATATCCGTACTTTTTATATATCTAACCTGTCATTTAAAAAAAAAATGAAAACAATTAATTTGATATTTTAGCCGTTAATCCGGAACTAAATTTTGTATGAAATAGGCCACGCATACGTTCCTCTTAAATAGTATTCTGTTTTCTTTACGATCTCACTTCAAAAAACCTTGACAGTATTATGTTTGAAAAAGGTTCCTGCCCTGAGGAAAACTATTTAATTAAATCGCAAATTTAATTAATCCAATTTTTTTTTTCAGGAGTGGCGCTGGAAGGGGTAAGTTTTCAATTGCCAAGTTTGCGGAGAAATACAACCTGGGGAACCCTGTGGCTGGAAACTTCTTCCAAGCTGCTTATGATGACTACGTGCCACTCCTCTATAAGAAGTTGGGCGCGTAAAAAACAATAATTTGTACAAAAAAATTTAAGTAGTAATAGATTTTTATAATAAACAAAATTTAAGGAAATTTTTATGTGTTTTTTCTTACTGAGCAGTGATAATAAATACTATTGATATTTTTTCTTTTGAGTCTTCAGATAACGGCAATATTGTAATTTGATTGTAGTACATATTATGTAATGTCTGTATTCTGCAAACTAATCATAATAATAGGTAGTTGGAAGATTTTCATGATACCATTATTGTGAAAAAAATTTTTTCCTTAAGGACCGTAAGTTCTTCATTATAACGTGATTTTCAATTTTTTTATTTTCCCATTCGTCCTGTTCCTTTTCCGCCTCCTCTTCCTCTCCCGCGTCTCCTTCCCCTCATGCGTTGCTACTCCGCCTTTTCCCCCTTCCCTCTCCCCGCGCCCCTTTCCCGCTTTCCCGCCCCGCAAACCCCCTCCCGAGTTCCCCTTCCGAGTTCCCCTCCCGAGTTTGCCTCCCAAGTTTCCCTCCCGAGTTCCCTTCCCAAGTTTCCCTCCCGAGTTCCCCTCCCAAGTTCCCCTCTCCCCTCCCGCATTCTATGCATTCAGTCCCGGTACATTCAGTTTTCAAACAGCTAGCGTGCCAACTATTGTAATTTTTTTTAATACAAATTTTATAATGCCAGAGCTCACCAGTACATATACGCAGGCATTCTCACAACAACTCACCAAAGCTTCATCGCAATCGGATGAACGGTTTAGCAATGTATAATTTCCTGACGTCGGAGCTTCATCGCAATCGGATGAACGGTTAACAACGCATAATTGTACGATGCCAGAACTCACTTTTATATATAGAAACCATTGCGGGCATGCACACATCAAATCCCAAAAGTTTCTTTGCAATGCAAAGAGGGGGCGGAAACAATGTTAGGCACGAATAATTTATTTCAGGTATCAATTTGAAATTCGAAATTCAAATTATCATTCCTAAGGACACGGGAGTGACATCTATGGTGTCACATACACGTGAGTGACATCCAGTTGCCATCATTAAGCGGTTTTAATAAATTAGTGCCTCAAGTGGTCCACAGATGTTGCCATCATCTCATTTCTGTGACATATTTATATTTTTATTTCGAGAACAAAGAAAAATATTATTATGCGTAACCAAATATTATCTTAATGACTGGACAGTTTGGATTGTTGTAAACGGAAGTGGCACCCTTTGTTGTTTTCAAAAAGAAGCGTTGGAAGTTTCAAACCGCGACCCCGACGAGAAAATGTCAAAATTAACAAAACTTGGAATTTCTCAATTTCAAAAACTTTAATACAAATTTTCGATCCATTTTCCGAACAATTTTCCAAGCAATTTTTCCTAAGAAACTTTTCGGACTTTCCAACATACAAAATTTCCAAATTTCGCATAACGTAATCAAGAAAATACATTTTTCCTGCAAAAATTTTCCGATTTTCAGGATTTTTTCCAGAAAAACAATAATTTTTCAACACGAAAAATTTCCAAACTTCACATAAAATCAAAAGGATATTTTTAAATAAATTTCCTGACCAATTTTACGATTTTCCCGGAAGAACTTTTTTCAAAAAAATAAAATTTTCCAGGATCAAAAGTTTCCAATTTTCAAATAATAAAATCAAAAACGTAAATGTCTAACCAAATATAACGTATTCCAAAATCAAATATAAAAATTGAAAAGAAAAAATTTACCCATCTTTATTTACGGCGATATTTCTGTCGCTGTTTTTTTGTCCCAGAGACTTTTCAGCAACTCGATTGCCTGATTTTATTTTTCCAAGGACACAGAATTTGGAAATTTTGGAATCTTTTGTCTTTTAAAAATTACTGTAGGGAAGGTTAGGGGAAAGAAACTCGAATTTAATGTCAAAATACACAATTCAGATGGCGTTCTTTAATTTTTTTAGTTCTGTTGGCAGTAAATTTTTTAATTAACGGTAGTTTGATATTTAGTAGAAATATGTTTTCATTCGTCTAGTGAACTTCGAATTAATGAAGTTATCTTCTTCTCGTGCCCTAACTGTTCAATGGAAGCTCTACAGTAGACTGGCCAAACCACTATCTCAGGTTTTCAGCCTTGATGTTCTTCTTCCAGGGCTCCGCCTTCTGGCAATCTTTCCCTGAATTATGAGATGCAAGATGAAGTTATACGACATACATACGTAGGCTTTCACAAATGGTTTTTATTTCGTTAGAAAAATGAATAGGTAACCTACGTGATAAGTTAATTTTTGCACACACTAATAATTGCTGCTGTATATACAAAGGAGCAAAACTACTAATCAGGGAACTTTACTAAATCGGATGTATGCCCATCTAAAAGCCGCCTGCAGGGCCTAGTGGTGGGTTTTATATTTGCTAGTAAATATTATTTTGTCAGTTTGCTAAATATTACTGGTTGCAATGTAATTTATAAATTATAATTCTTCAAAAGATTACACTCAACGCAAGCACCTTCAATGTGGTATATTTCAAACCCCTGCATTAGAGTAATAACGTTGCAATGACACAAACATTATCTGTGAAAACCGGTTAAGTGCACCAAACTGCTTTTACTAGAGCCTTTATCAACACATGAACTTTATACTGATGTACTTAAGTGCAGTTTGGGTACATAGAGATTTAAGGATTTTTTCTGATGGTAGGTACTTAGAGAGTTCTGATGTACCAGCAACTAATTGGCCTTAGGTATTTACTAAAATAGTAATCAAAGTAATGTTTTATCTGTTAATCGTGGGCTTAACTACAATACAATACAATTAATACATACCTCCTGTCAGCCAGCAACGTTTTATGATATTTCGTCTGATCCAAATACTATGTTTTTTATACTAGGAGATATTAATCTACCTGCTCTTACTCATGTTCCAAAGGCCGCAGTCAAGGTCTTGCCCCCTCAAACACAAATGCATCGCAAACATTGCCTAAAACTTGTGTGTCATGTCATTGTGTCACAAAATGTCATTGATGAGCTTACTCCAATATAATTCCTCCAATATAATTGTGTTCCCAACAACAACGAAATGTATAACCTAATATTTAACTTTTTTTTTTATTTTTAAAAATTATTTCTTTCAAAAAGACAAAAATATTGTTTCTGAATTTATAAAAACAGTTTATTTATAAACAATTTTTCCTATTTAATTATTTTTATGGATACAGCTCTTTCGCTTTCTGAACGCATTACCAAACTGTGGATAGGCCACTTTTTTTAACATTCTCCACACAAGAGGTCTTGAAGAATATATTTTCCCTCAGGGCCTAGCCATCTTTGGGGATGTTTTTTTTTGGGGACGGACGGTCTTTTTGTGGAAAGGAAGGAATGACCCTGGGTCTTGAAGGGACCATGTTGTAGGAGACATACAGAGGCGACAAATTTTTGTGTGTTTCCCAACTGTGCACCGGGGATGGAGGAATCAATGATGCTACTTGAAACTTGAAATATCGGTGAAACAAGAACAGCGACCCCTGTGTCCCTACCCCGACACCTATGATCTAAAGATTGCAATCCATTTGTTAAGATAGGAGAATCTATCAAACGGACCACCCATTGTGGCATAGAGTCAATGGCTTTTACAAGTCATTTTGTTTTGAAAAGTTTTATTTAATACTAGCTTTTACCCGCGGCTTTGCTCGCATGGTATTAGGTCACTCACTCATTCACTAATAATATAAAAATTAAAAAAATATATATTTAGTGACTAAATAAAAAAATTTAATAAATATTATAAATAATCGGAAAATATTTTTAAATGATCCACTATTGAACCTGTTTCCTTTGTAAATTTTAACCCTTCTTTCCACTCCTACTTTTCCATTGACACCGTTAAGTTTATTTATCACTAGCCGGTTCCCGGCATGCGTTGCTATATCATTTAATAAAGAAATTGTTTCTCCCTGCGTGTCCTTTCCCATTCGTCCAATTCCCCTTCCGCCTCCCCTTCCATCTCACCTTCCTATCCCACATCCCCTTCCCCTCTCGCGTTCCCATTCCGCCTCCTCCACCTTCCCTCTCCCCACTCCACTCCCCCCCTTCCCCCGTCCCGCTAATCCCCCTCCCGAGTTCCCCTCCCCCTTCCCAGGTTCCCCTCCCCCCTACCGGGTTCCCCCCCTCCCCTGACCCTCTACCCGAGTTCCCCTTCCCCCTTCTCCCTCCCGCATTCCATACATTCAGTCCCTTTACATTCATTTTTTAAACAGATCGCATGCCATCTATTGCAATATTTAAACAAATTTCATAACGCCAGAGCTCACCAGTAGTTTTATACAAAACTTGTCCTGACAATAACAAACACAAAAAAAAGAATTATCTAATTTGGTGCAGTCGTTCGGAAGCGCGTACATACATTTAAGGGATTCATTTTTATTTCTATAGAAGATAGATTAGTTTTTAGTAAACCCTGAAGAAGAGAGCATGTCGCTCGCTCATCAGAGCTCTCGAAAAAAGTGGTTAAAACAAATAAATATTTTAATTTTGAATTATTTTTTTTATAAAAAAAATAAGTTATTTCAGGGCGATGAGAATAGGGAAAAAAAATCCCCCACAGTTGCAATAATATTTTTTCTACAAATTGGCAGTAATTAGGGGCCATCCATAAATTACGTCACACCTTAAGGGGGGGGGGAGGGGAGTAGAGAAGTGTGACATTGTGTGGCAAAGGGTATGGGGGTGTCATCAGCTCTGTGACGTCAAATGGAAAATGTGAATTTTGATTATTTTTAGATGTAAAATTGCAAAACATGTGACGTCACACTAGGGGGGAGAGGGTTTCACAAATGTGACAATGTGTGACAGGGACGGGGGGGCGGTCAAGAAATCATGAAATTCGTGTGACCTAATTTATGGATAGCCCCTTAGGGTAAGTACCTAATTAGAGTTACCTACGTGCTATGTGTATTAATTTAAGTATTTGTATTTATTATAGAACAAATTAATATTAAACATAATATATAATTTATTATCTATCATTTTCTAACTGTTTATTTTTAATAGTGCAAAGTCTGGAAAACATTCATTTTGTATGCATGCTTAACATTACGATAAAAAGCATATTTTTTTATGATTGAGGAAAATTTTTGGGTAATATTAATATTGTAATTTACATCTAATTAGGTATAGAATTTTTAGGTATTTTACAGGCTTCGATACAGTGTGCGATTATATCTTTTTTGCAATAAATAAAGGTACAAAGTTTCAAAACTATATTTATCATATATTTTTTTTTTACATTAGCTCCACACACGAAAATAATTCCTCCCAGGGCCTACATCATCTTTGGGAATGCTGTGTGGAAGGTCTTTTTAGGAAAGGAAGGAAATGAAGTTCTGGGAAGGAAAAGAGTATTAGGGGTGGGTATGACAGTTCGGGGGGTCAGTGTGTTCTGGAGTGATGGATGTGTGAATCCATTCCTTCCACTGCGATGAAAGGTGATGTTCCGAGAGAGTACGGCTGGAGAAGTCAAAGAGATTCCTCCAACCACTCTCTCCCGATCCTGCATGCCATGCAGCTGGTGGGCAGACGCATCCGTCGCCAAGACCCGGGCAAATCCCACCCCATGAACCCGGGCACCCCTGCTAAGTCACCAAACGTAAGGTAACGAACCACTTGGTGACCTATGAGAGGATATAGAGGACCTACGGTCATTGTAAAGTAATAGATGTGTATACCCGCTCGAGATTGGATCGTATCAAGTTCAGGTCGGCATTAATGTTTGACGTGTACTATACGCGTGACAGCTGTTCACGAAGGCATTGTCGAATTGTGTCCAGAAAGCGAAAACAGCTGAGTGACAACAGCTATGACCAGTCAGTGGTTGAGTGGGCATCGCGTTTGGGTCCCACCCTGGCGTCCCGTGTTCGATTCCTCGGCTGGCTAAGTCCTCCATCACAACACAAGCAACATTTTCGGCTTTCTGTGGTGGCAGTAAGAGATTTTCAAACATTGTTGGGTTATTCGTAACCCGGGAATGTTTGTCTTTCTTTTAAAAAAAAAAAAAAAACCTATCAAGCGTAACAATAATAATTCCTCAAAACTTGAATAAATAATCTGTTTTTATTCATTGAATAATATCATTATTAAACCATGATCATGATCATTATACAACACGGGCATGTGCCTAGTATGGTGGTCGAAAAATCTCCGATTCATGTAACAAACAATTCAAAGAATAAAGAAACTTAATTAAATAAATGATGTTATTCAATGTATTTATTCATGATAAAGCCATGTTGACAAGTTGTGATACTCGTGTATCACAACCTGTCAACATGGCTTTGTCTCCGGCAGATCAACTTTGTCTAACCTAACACTATATGAAAATTTCATCTCAAATGCACTTTCCAACAAACAACAAGTTGATTCCATATATACCGACTTTAGTAAGTCGTTTGATAAGGTTTGTCATAAAATTCTTATTAACAAGCTTTCGAAACTTGGCATTAAAGGGAACCTATTATTCTGGTTAAAGAGTTACTTATTTAGGCGTCAGTTAACTATTCGCTTATATGATAATTTATCTTACACGTTTGAAGCTACCAGTGGCGTACCCCAAGGTTCGCATCTCGGTCCTATACTTTTTTAATTTATTTATAAACGACGTAACTAACATATTCACCCATGTTCTTATTTTAATGTTTGCAGATGATTTGAAGATATATAGAATTAATAATAATATCGAAGACTCTCTGTCCCTATAATCTAATCTTAATTGCTTTTCCGATTGGTGATTTAAAAATAAATTAACTCTTAATGTAAAAAATGTCAAGTAATGAGTTTCCACAGGAAAAAAAAAAACATTATTGTTCACTTACTTTCTCAATGATAACACCTTATTATCTGTTAGAGACCTTGGAATTACCTTCGACACTAAATTAACATTTAATAAACATAAATAATATAACCAGTAAAGCAATGCAAATGTTGGGGTTTATCTTACAGATTTCGAATGATTTAAAAAAAATAAAAACTGTCAAATTACTCTACACTTCTCTTGTAAGAAGCCAACTAGAATTTAACTCCACCATTTGGAATCCGTGTTACAGCGTACATGAAAATTCCCTTGAGCGTGGCCAACATAAATTCTTACGTCACATTAATTTTAAATTAGGAATATTAATTTAAAAAATTAATTACTTCTCTCTGTTGCTAACTACTGGGACTCGATACATTAAAAGAAAGAAGAATTTGTTCTGACTTATTTTATTTATTTAAAATTGTTAATAATTTGTTGAACTCCTCTGAACTTCTTTCGTTGATATGTTTTCATGTGCCGAGTAGATCAGTTCGTCACAAATTACCTTATCATTGTAATAATGCACTATCTAATGCTGAATTATTTTCCATTTTAATCGCCTGCATATGCTTGGTAATAAATATGTTGTTGATGATGTGATAAATATTGAAAAATTATCAACATACAAATATTATTTAATTAAAGCTTTTTGTCGGCGCTTCTCAGTTGGATTATAATCAAATATACTTTGAATGTTTATATTCTTCATCAATGTTTACTTCTTTTTAAAATTTATTATTGTTTTGGATTTGGATTTCTAAATTTATTTTTGTTACGTACTTTACTTAGTTATTTTTTAGTTCAAAATACCTTGTAGGTATAAATGTATATGAGGTTTTCTTTTTCTACTTTATGCTAGTAGCTATTAATCATAATAATAAATTTTATTTGATTAATTTGTGTTATTTCACAATTTATTCATTTAAAATAATATATAGTATATTTGCGGCACGTTCCAGAGTGGAAGATACTATCAGTATCGCCCTGGTGTAAGACCACCATTCAGAATTGAAACGTTGCTTGAAATGGCTTTCGCCGTGTTTAGTGACCAGATCTGAATAGCCAGGTACTTCCCCACCTTTCTCTTCTCTATCTCCTTCCCCTCCCCACTACCTCCAGCCTCACAACATACCCCGATTGGGGATGCCATAGTCTCACTGGCTCCAGACGGGAGCAGTTGGGACTCTTGTACGGTATTAACTATAAAAAAAAAAAAAATGCTGTTACTTCAATACGTACTTTTAAATTTTTTGGCTTATGAATATTTTTACTTAACTATACGTTTTTTTAGTTTTGTGAGGCTGGAGGGATCCAGCCTCATAAAATAACCCAATCAGAAATGTCGCATGGAGTGTAAACAACTCGATTTTTAAAATAAAGCCAAACGTCACCCGAAAAGAAGATAAAAAGAGCTAAAAGAGCTAAACAGTGCTAAGAGATTAAAAAAGTGCTTCCCGTGGAGGGGGGGGGGGGGGGGGGTCTGAGTTGCAAATTGACATTTTTCATTCATGAGTTTTAAATAAAAAGAGTAACCATTTTTTTTTTAGCTAAATCTAGCTCTAAAGGAGCTGATTTGGCAACCCTGGTCACATGATCACAGGAAAGTTGTTTGATTTATTAGTTATTAAATTAAGAACTTTATTTACAAAAGATCTTAATTAGGTACTAAAAATAACGCATGCAAAAAAAGTACATACGTAGATCTTTATTATAAGTAGGTACTTAAAATAACTTACGAAAAAAAGTGCGTACATAAAACAGCGCAGGTAATTAAAGTATTGCTGGTGGTTCTTTAATATATGGTAATGTTTTTTTTATTTATTTAACAACATGTATTGTATAAACATATAAGTCAACTAAGAAGGATTTAATTTAAGGGTCCACTATTCGAATTTCGACCGATTTCTTACATAACTCCCTTAAACATTTGAAGTTTTTAAGCTCTTAAAAAAATATATGTTATTTTTGAAGATAATATCTAGATACGCTCCACGCCGAAACGCAAATTATATGAAATTCCCTCGATAGAAAAAAATCGCAAAGTATGCTCCGAAAATTATTTAAAACAAGTCTATTTCTATTATTTTACAAGTTATATTTGTGAAAAAATTCACAATGTTTCTTTAAATGATACTTAAGATACGTTCCGCGAGATTTTTGCTATATTTTAAACGATTCGTTTTATTAAGCTTTTTCGCCATTTTCGCTGTGTTAGGAATAATTGTCCCTTCCTGAAATCCTACCCACCTCCCACACTACCTACAGTGCAAGTCAGTGCAAAGATAACCTTCGGCGGATAAGCAATGTATTATTGTGAAGTTGATACTTTCGAAGTGTAATTACATGTGTACGCAAATATTTAAAATAACTTATGGTGAACATACACAATCTGTACAGTTTGGAACATTTTACGTGAGTTTTTATGTGGTCACCAAAACAGCCTGCTACAAAATACAGTGAGTTTTTACGCCGTTCCTATTTCCTACCAGTTAAGAATATTTCCTAACATACCCCAGATTTTTGATCATTTCGAGCCGGATATAATGAACCATTTAACAGAGAAAGTAGTTTGCTTGAAATCAGGATGCGTAAAAAATCAATTAATTTCATGATATGCTTCTAGAATTACCTTCATACTAAAAAGAACAAAATTCAATAAAGTTTCACATTAATAGTGTTGTTACATTTCAATTACCTAGAATTCAAGCTGCAAAGCATTTCAGGTACAATTCATACTGCACTCAATAATAATTTTAATAATTTACAAAGAGCCTTCCAACTTAATTGAAACTTTATTACGTAAATCGATATATTCCCTATTTCTACGCCTTAAGATTCATCATGGATACGTTGATTAAAAAGATTACTATACTAAAAAAGAAACGTAGTAGGATAATTTCAAATTTGACTGTTACTTCAAAATTAATCTCACAACTTGACAATGAAGTTAATATTCCGTTGTTCAGAGCTAGGCTAGAAAAATTAAATGAGCAGTACAACGAATTTCAGAGTTTGCAAGGGGATATTCAGGATTTACTTCCAGATTTGAAAGATGATAAAACACATGATGACATAGGAATTTCTGATTCTAATTTCGAAGATTTATATTTTCAAATCAGAGCAGTTGAAAATAACATGAACAAAGTCGAATCTACTCAGAAAATACTTAAGCAAGAAATTCGTTCTACGTGTGTCAGGCCTCCCGCAATCAGTTTGCCGAAATTTGATGGAAAGATCGAAGATTGGTCTCAATTTTATGCTTTATATACAAGTATGGTCCACGATAAAGAGGATTATACCAGCATTGAGAAATATCATTATCTTGTGTCATGTTTAAGTGGTTCAGCTTTAAGTATGATAAGAGCTTTTCCGATAATCGATGAAAATTATTCGATTGTTTGGAACACGTTATTAAAACATTACCAAAATTCGAGAATTTTATTTAATCATTATTGTGAACAACTTTTAAATATTAAACCAATGAATAGCGAATCCGCACAAGGGTTGACGAAATTTATTGCGAATATTCGAGACAACTTATGTGCCTTACAGACTTTTGATAAGACGGAAATTTTTGAAATGTTTATTGCTCATATCATAATTAGAAATCTGGATCATTCTACAAAACGACAATTTGAACTACAATTGAAAATAGACGAAATACCTACGTCAGGAAAAGTTTTAGAATTTCTTCACAACCACGAAAGAGTGTTACAAATGACAACTCCTTCATTTCGATCTACTGCATCTAACAAGATTTTACCTTCGAATACAAATGTAAAACGCACATTTGCTGTTACAAATAATAATTTCACGTCATCGCAATTATGTAAACTCTGTCAAAGTGATAAACATAATATTATTATGCAGTGTCCGGAATTCACAAATAGTTCAGTTGAAAAACGAATGGAAATGGTCAAGACGTTAAAACTCTGTTTTAATTGCTTAAAGGCGCACAAGATAAAAAATTGTCTTTCTAAATTTACATGCATAAAATGTAAAAGGCGTCATCATTCCCTACTTCATATAAATGATAAGCCTTTAGGGAAGTCCACATCAAGTGAAGTATTATTTGCGTCATCATCATACTGTAACGTAGCTCTTTTAGGCACAGCTATAGCTGAATGTAAAACAGCTACTGGATCGTACAACACAATTCGAATGTTATTGGACAGCGGTTCCCAAGTATCTATCATGAGTGAATCATGCGCAAAACGCTTAGGACTAAAAATCATGCCTTACAAAGGGAAACTTAAGCGAATCGCTCAATACTCAGTACATATAATTGGCGAAGTGCATTGTACAATCAAGCCTAAAAACCAGAACGGTCCAATATTCAAAACATGCGCTATTGTTATTTCCAATATTACGAGTGAAATGCCATCGTCAAGAATCGAGTTAGACTTGCCTTCAATGAACGTTTCTAGAAAAGAATTAGCAGACGACACCTTCGACACTCCTTCAAAAATAGATTTTTTGCTCGGAGCTAATCTTTTCCCTTCAATTCTTGACGGTGGGCGGACTTCTTTTGGAAATAACAGCAATATATCTGGATTGTCAACAATATTTGGTTTGGTACTAATAGGAAATATTCCGAATGAAATTACTACTTCAACATCTTATCATGTTTCACTTGATCAGTCTATCAAAAGGTTTTGGTCTATTGAAGAACCACCTACTACGGAAGTGAGTGATCCTGACGACATCAAATGTGAAGAAATTTTCAAAAGTAAACATACTCGACAAAGTGACGGGCGTTATGTAGTCCCACTCACGTTAAATTCCAAAACTCCTGAATTTGAGGGTTTTTACAATCTTGCTTCTAATCGGTTACATAATTTAGAGCGTAAATTAACTCGTATTCCTGAAGTTTACAAGGATTACAAACTTTTCATGGATGAATACGAACGTTTGGGGCATATGGAGCTTGTGCCTAGAAATATTAATACGTCCTCGTCGTATTTTATTCCACATCATTGCGTATTGAAGCCTACTAGTGTATCTACTAAATTGAGGGTCGTTTTTGACGCAAGTGCCAAGAATCAACAAGGAGAGTCATTGAATCAATATTTATTACCGGGTCCCAAATTACAAAATGACATTAGCAATTTGATTTTAAAATTCAGAATATTTCCAATTGTGTTTACAGCCGATATATGCAAAATGTATCGACAAATTCTAGTATTACCAGAACATCGCAAGTTTCAACATATTTTATGGCGATCTTCATTAGAATCACCAGTGTGTGATTATGAGTTAAGGACAGTCACCTACGGGCTGTCTTGTGCGCCCTACCTAGCTTTAAGAACCTTGCATCAATTGGCACAGGATGAAGGCCCTAGATTTCCTCGTGCAGCGAAGGCCTTGGTTGAAGATTTCTACGTAGATGACTTGTTGACAGGGGCATATTCAGTAGCGGAAGCAATATTACTACGAAAGGAATTAGTGGATTTACTTAATGCAGGCAAATTTACTCTGAGTAAGTGGGCCAGTAATAATCAGGATGTACTTTCGGATTTATCAGAGGGAAATTCGGGGGAGATATTGGTGTTTGGCGAAGAGATGAATACAGTTAACATTTTAGGCCTAAACTGGAATCCTCAGGAAGATACATTTTTCTACACAATCAACAAATTTCCAATAAAGTTTACTAAACGTGAGATTTTATCGAAAATAGCTCAGATATTCGATCCATTGGGATGGCTCTGTCCTGTGGTCTTCAAAGTAAAATGTCTTATTCAAACGCTATGGCGTTTCCAACTCGAGTGGGATAGTACAGTTCCACTTCATGTCCAATCAGAGTGGCAATTTATTGCAGAAAGATTACATCTACTTTCTAAGATTAAAATTTCAAGATATTATAATACAGTTGAAAATGCTCCATGTTCATTAGTTGGATTTTCAGACGCTTCAGAACACGGTTACGCAGCCGTGGTTTACATTGTTGTACATAATACCATTCCCAGTGTTCATCTTTTAATGGCAAAATCAAAGGTTGCACCTTTGAAAACGTTAACTATTCCAAGATTAGAGTTGGCTGCTGCACTGTTATTATCAAGGATTGTAAAATATGTTCATTCTTCACTTCAGGATTCGATAAATATTGACAATATTTATCTCTATACGGATTCGACCATCGTACTTTCATGGTTAAAAACGCCTCCCTACTTATTAAAAATATTTGTTGCCAATAGGGTTGTGCAAATCCATGACAGCGTTAGCAACGCAACTTGGGGTCACGTAATTTCCCAAGACAACCCAGCGGATTGTGCATCAAGAGGGTTGTTTCCTGATCAGATTTGCGACCATCCCCTTTGGTTTTCTGGACCAAAGTGGTTGCTATTACCTCAAAATAGGTGGCCTTCAATTTTCCCAGATTTGTTTACTATTGAAGAACTCCCTGAAGTAAAATCTACGGTCCATGTTAACGTATGTTCAAGATCTGATGATCATAATATTGATATTTCAAAATATTCATGTTTGTCAAAATTACAAAGAGTATTTGCATGGATATTGAGATTTGTGCACAATTGTAAACATCCACTTACTTCGCGTGTAGGGGTTTGTCTGACCTTGAATGAAGTGAAAAGGTCTATGGATGTGTTAATTAAAATGGATCAAAGAACTCACTTTGATCAATACTTAAATGGTGAGGAAAGAGTTTTCTCACGACAACTCCAGAAACTTTGCGCATTTGTGGATCAATATGGAATATTGCGAGTTGGGGGGAGGTTGGAACACTCCAATCTCCAAAACAAGAGCAAACATCCTATTATTCTCTCAAAGGCCAGTCACATAAGTGATCTTCTGATCGATTATTACCATAAAAGTTTTCTTCATGCGGGACCCAGAGTACTACAATTTCTTATACAACAGAAATTCTGGATCCTATCAGCTCGTAGCAAAATTAAATCACGTTTATCGAAGTGTATTGTGTGAACGAAGCTGAAAGCTTCATTCATCCCTCCACTAATGGGAAATCTTCCTTCTATTCGTGTTACTCCAAGACGTCCATTTTCATGTGTAGGGATAGATTTGGGAGGTCCTTTTTTATTAAAGGATCATAAACGTCGAGGGTCAAAGAGCACCAAGGCCTATATATGTCTGTTTGTGTGCATGACTACAAAAGCAGTGCATTTGGAAATAGTATCTGATATATCTACTGATGCCTTTATTGCTGCATTAGACCGTTTTGTTTCCAGGCGTGGAATTTGCTCTCATATTTACACAGATTGCGGATCGAATTTTATTGGCGCTAACCGATATCTTACTGGATTGTTCAAGTTTATGAAAACCTGTTCGAGTAATGAGGAATTCATGAATAATATGATCAAGAGAGGAATACAATTTCATTTCAATCCACCCTCCAGTCCCCATTTTGGAGGTTTATGGGAAGCAGGAATTCGTTCCGTAAAGTACCACATAAAAAGAGTGATAGGAGATACTGCGCTCACATTCGAGGAATTTTCTACTCTCTTATCCAAAATAGAAGCAGTTCTGAATTCACGACCTCTGTTTAGTATATCAAATGATCCCAACGAAGTAGATGCGCTTACTCCAGGTCATTTTTTAATTGGAGATGCTCTCCTTTCGTTACCTGAGTGGGATGTCTCAGACGTAAAGATTAATAGACTAGATAGATGGCAGCATTTGCAACAGATGTCGCAACATTTTTGGCGGCGTTGGAGTATTGAATACTTACAAACTTTGCAACAAAGAGAGAAATGGTTCACTCCCCAAAGAAGTATTCAAAAGGGAGATATTGTGATATTGAAAGATTCTAGATTGCCACCTTTAAAATGGCAATTGGGTCGCATAATTGAAGTAAGGCCCGGAACAGATGGAGTGGTTAGGGTAGTATCAGTGAAAACTAAAGATGGGACTTATTTAAGACCCGTTGTAAAAGTATGTCCCCTTCCAGTTGTTCCATAAAAGATTTTAGTTCATAATTTATTGAATTTTGATTTATTTATTTTTTATTTTTTTTTTTTTTGTTTTCTGCGTGAGTACGTCTATCTTTTAATTTTAAGCAAACTACTATCTTCGTTTTTTCAATTACTTTCTTCGTTTTTCAATTACTTTCTATTTAATGAGTTAAATTTTCCTTCGTAAAATTGGTGGGCGGTATGTTAGGAATAATTGTCCCTTCCTGAAATCCTACCCACCTCCCACACTACCTACAGTGCAAGTCAGTGCAAAGATAACCTTCGGCGGATAAGCAATGTATTATTGTGAAGTTGATACTTTCGAAGTGTAATTACATGTGTACGCAAATATTTAAAATAACTTATGGTGAACATACACAATCTGTACAGTTTGGAACATTTTACGTGAGTTTTTATGTGGTCACCAAAACAGCCTGCTACAAAATACAGTGAGTTTTTACGCCGTTCCTATTTCCTACCAGTTAAGAATATTTCCTAACACGCTGCGATTTCATCACTTAAAATATTAGCGCGCTCTGTCCAACATTCATAATTACACATCTCTCCATATTCTTCTTTTTCAGCCGAATAGCGCCGCCTTAATCACCTAATACCATCGAAAGAAAAAAATTCTCTTTAGCATGCTCGTAATTGACCTTTTACAGATCTATCTCTAAGCGTTTCAATGAATGCTGACTGGGTTCCGCCTGCAGTTCCGTCTTTTATCCTTTACCCTATGGGCACGCGGGGCACGAGCCCAGGGCCCCCGGCTTGAGGGTGCCCCCAAAATCATGCCTATTGACAGGGCCGCCGAGAGGGGGGTTCAGGGAGGTGTAAATAAAGAATTTCAACTTGAGCAAAAACTGAAAGTTTTCTGTCTAAACATTTTGGGTTACTGACTACTGAGGAAAAACATTCGCCTGCTGCGCTTTTGCTGGATCCTTGTGAATGTAATAATTCACATTCCCCTCCCTTCTCTTGGGGATATCATGGAAATAATTTCGGCTGCATCGCTTTTCCGTGTCTTTGTGAAAGTCGTAAGTAATTTTACTCTCCCGTCGCTCTCGTTACTTATCTATCCCTGTTGGAGATGCCATAGATTCACAGGCTCCAAGATAATTGAGGAACTGGGACTACTTTTGTTTCAATAGATACTTTATGTGTAGGAAATATTTTTTTTTCTTTTAAAGAACGTTAGGTCTCTAAACGAATCGATCGAATAGTATTAATACTGCGTCTGCGTGTCTGCGCTGCGTGGTTGAATTTCGGAATCCAGTTTCGAGTGCATGTTGACTCCACGCCGTACGTGAGAGCATATATTATGCGTGTTAAAAAATACACCTAGAAATATGAAAGGGTATTGTTATAAGCCCTGGCTAGTGGGAGTATACGAAAGAATCCATTAAATAAAAAAAATTAAAAAAACGCACGGAAGGAAAGGCTAATGAACAACCTTTGAGTCACATTTAAAAAAACAAACCGACATTCCTTTTTTGTCCCCTTTAAGCTGGGAAAATATCTAGCACAAATCATCACATCATAAATATATAATTTGATATTTTTTGGTCATCATAATAAATACAGATATTCGCTCGGTTCAGTTAAGTGCCAATTTAAAATGTAATGTCATCATTCATAATATTACGCTCACCGGGACCTATTCCAATGTTTCTCCACAATGCGAATGCGTGTTATTTAAATTTTGATTAAAATATTTAAAATTGGTGATTTAAATATTTTTCTTAATATTCAAATGAAGAATGGTCGGGTGATATTGCACTATTGAGTTCACTGAACCGCAGTGCATTATCTAAAACAATTTACAATTTGGCAGGCGGGTATGGGTACCGCCGCCCCGGGAAACGTTTATTGGATAACCAACACCTCTGCTGTAGGTCTCTCCCCAATAGGTTCCCTACGTTTGGTGAACTATCAAGGGTGCCCGGGTTCGTGGGGTGACGATGAGGATTTCCATCCGCCCTTCATACCCTTTTCCTTCCCAAAACTTCCTCTCGTTTCAATAAAAAGACGCCCCACACAGCAAACCATCCCAAAAGATGACATAGGCCCTGAGGGAATTTTATTTAGGAATTTTTTATTTAGGAATATTTAGGTTTGGAATGCGGAGAATTTGTAAAAAGAAACTTATGTCTTGGCGGTGAGTGCGTTTGCCCACCTACTGGCGGGCCGGATCGGGAGAGACTGGTTGACGGAGACCTAACCTAGACCTCTCCAGCAAGACTCTCACGACCCATCGCCTACATTACAGTGAGAGAGATGGGTTCATACGTCCGTCACTTCTGGATACATTGACCCCCAGATACCTAACCACCCCTCATAACCTTTCCTTTCCAGAACTTCCTCTCATTTCACTAAAAAGACGCTCCACACAGCATCTCCAAATATGTCAAAGGCCTGCTGTAAATGTAAAGAAAACTATAATCAGCCACTAACTTGTGGTGGTATTTTTTTCCAATAATAGACAATTTTTCAATTTATTAACACAAGTATTCAATAAATCCACAAATTAATAACAAACCTACGTGTGGATAGCGCACGAGTGGAAAATCCCAACAGCTGAAGTCATCACAAAGTAATGCCCCAAATAACCTACCTAGATCCTTGTGTCACCTTCAGCTATGACCGACGGAAAGTAACGTTTTCACCAAGTCTCGGTGACTTAATTTTATTCTATGCATTGCGATGTTTGAAGCATTAATGTTTACCTAATTAGCATAAACAAAATGCATGGAATTTGACGACCTGCCATATCCCGGTTGGAATCCAAAATATTATTATTAATTACGAGTATTTACCTACCGCTTTACAGTTCTGTTTGAATATCTTAAGTCAGTGGCGTAGCTATTGAGTGGCAGGGCTGATAATATGCCACGGGCCCCCCGGCTCAATAAGCCGCGAGCTCAGAAGTAACCTAACATTTTTAACAAAATTGTGTAAGTACATAAAATCAATTAAAGTTAGACACAACTTAAGACCATACACAAATTCAAATAAATTATTAAGATTTAAACGCATTCAAAAGAAAAAGATGTCGATCAATTTTAGAATGCATCCATTAGTTTCTTAATTTTTGTCGCGGTACTTCGGTGGCGTGGGCGAGCCAGTGGCGCTCGGGGTATTCCCACATTTCGTTAAGCAAGAAAGTACTTTTTTCGTGGCACTGGCGGATTAGCGACGCATGGTGTCAGAGGAATCCCGGATTTTTATTTTTTAAGTACGGAGGACTCCTCTACGCATTCTTCTTTTGATCGTTATGACAATCGGTCATTTGTATCTTTGATTTTTCATAGTTTTTGTTTTATTGAAATTGCAATTCGAGGCAAAGTAAAGTTAATTGTGAAAGTTAGATATTAACATGTCTAGTTCTAGAAAATATCTAAGTGGGAGCGTAAAACGAAAGAGGAAGAGAAAAAAATAAAAAAGTTACCTAAAGTTAGTCAGTACTTTAAGAATGATGACTTCAATGATGAAAAAGCGAGTGAACAGTGCTCCAAAAGTGAAGAATTGGACGTAACTAAAAGTAACAGTATATCAGATGCAGCACCCTACACAAGTGTATATCCAGATCCAGAACAACCACAACAAGGTACTGGCGAAAATCAAAATGAATCATATTTTAGTGTGAACAATATTGCATCTTCACCATAATATTACTGATAAGGGTATTTTAAAGAACTAAATGAATCATTTCGATCGCAATCGAAAACGGACCTTCTAAACCTAACAATAACAATAGATCTTCCTAGAAAAACATTACTATATTGTTTCCAAGTCTGGCGTGAAACTTGAACGTACATGGCTATCCTATTTCTTAATACTTCAGAAGGCTGAAGTATTAAGAAATTGTGAACCATGTTGGTTATTCGCAAATCGGGCATCTTAAAAAAATACATAATGTTTGGATGGAATGTTATGACGACTGAAAACGTATTGTAGACGCCATTGACATCAAACTCGAGAGACATTCACCTGGATTCTTGTCTTACGTATTAACACTAGATGAAGAGCAAGAGATCCAGGAATGATCAAGAAAGAAAATATTTTTGGCAGCAAGTACTCTCTAGACTCTTTGGTGTTAATCTGATACTTTCAACGTGTAATTTAGCCTTTCGTGGCCACAGAAAAGACAGATAGCCATGATCAAGTTTCCGAGGAAACTTATTAAATTCCAATCTTCTCGACTTTTGTTATTACGTTTATAACAATTTTAATGAAAGAACTCAAGTGGATGCCATGCCACAGATTTTAAAAGGGAATTGACAAAGTTAACCATTCTATTTTACTAGAGAAGCTTATATTCACGGTGATCTATTTAGATGGCTTAAATTTTCCGTGGAAAACAGAACACAGTTAGTACTTATAAATGGGCATGAGTCCCTAATTCCCAAAATTGTAACATCAGGTGTACCCTAGGGATCCAATCTTGGCCCTTTTTTTTTAAATCTTCATTATGTCCTTGGCCCCATGTTACGCTGTGATTTTGTTCTATTTGCTGATGATCTCAAGATTTATAACCAACTCCATCGGTTAGTTTTGCATACATATCAAATCAACACCGCCCGCTTGCCAGCCCGCTTCCCGCTGCCTGAATTGAATCTTTAAATTTCTCGGCTTTTCTCTACTATAATATGCTTGTATTATACATACATCTATTGGTGAAAACCGCATGAAAATCCGTTGCGTAGTTTAAAAGATCTAAGCGTACAGACTTACTACTAGACGGGAGCGACTATATTTTATACTATGTAAAGATATGTATCTATACTTACGAGTATACTGACTTAGTAGTAGGTAGTAGTAGGGGTGCCCGGGATCATAGGGTCAGATTTATCCGGATCTTGGTGGCGGATGTGTTTGCACACCAACTGCGTGGCAGGCCGTATCGGAAGAAACTGGTCGAGGGAGATCTTTTGACCTCGCGGGCAGGGCTCTCTGCAGGATTTGAACTGCAGTGGAAGGGATGAATTCATTCGTCTGTCACTTCTGGACACACTGACCCCCAGATTCCTACCCACCCCTCTATGCAAAAAGGTATGGAAAAAATAATTTTAGATTAGCCGATAACCCTAACCTAAAGTAACCAATTTAACCATTTTTTTATATATTTATTTTTATCACTCTAAAGACATCTGAGATTAGACTAGGAGACGATATAGGTAAACCCTACGTCATCGAGTATACGGATTAAACTACTTTGTAGTGATAACGGACATTTAGTAAGCCTTAAAAAAACTGGTCTGCCGGTGCGCCTCTTGGCAGGAGCCCACCGGCAGCCTGGCACATTCACAGGCAGTCGGCGTCAAAGTGGGATAAAAAATAGTAAATTTTACGTCATCGAGTACACTAGTACACGAATGAAACCAACGAATAACTGTAGTCTAGTTCATCCCATTGAAGAATATCTTAATCTGCCGACCAGCAGCCTGGCAGGTTTTTGTGTACGATCTGAAATGGTTCTGAGTTGGTTTCATTCCGAGTTGTCCGGTCACCATGTATCAAGATGTACTTGACAAGCTTTACCCATTGCCAGTGTTTCCCGAGCGTATTAAGAATAAAGATGGCGTTTTGTTCTTCGGCGAAATTTTTCATAATTTTTTTCAAATTCAAACAAAAAAAAATCTGTCTCTGGTCACCAGCTGAGTAATCGCCCAATCCATAACCCCGACCCTAACTGACCAATACCTGCGTGTCCAATTGGTGCCGCCACCATTTATTGGTTAACCAACACCCCTGCCATAGGTCATCCCAAGTGGTTCGCTACGTTTGGTGACTTAGCAGGAATGTCCGGGTTCATGGGGTAAGGTTTGTCTAGGTTTTGGGGGTGGATGCTTTTCCCCGCCCAATGCGTGGCGGACCGGATCACGAGAGATTGGTTGAGAGAGATATTTTAACCTCTCCAGCCGGAGTCTCTCGACCCATCGCCTAGCACCGCAGAGGGAGGGGATTCATACCTTCATCACTCCTGAACATTTTGACCCCCAGATTTCTACCCATCCCTCACACCTTCTCTCATTTTCTTAAAAATACCCTCCACATAGCAAACC
The DNA here is from genome assembly GCA_936435175.1 of Glyphotaelius pellucidus. NCBI lineage: Eukaryota > Metazoa > Arthropoda > Insecta > Trichoptera > Limnephilidae > Glyphotaelius > Glyphotaelius pellucidus. The sequence continues at coordinate 27,555,643 of OW386549.1, forward strand.
ATCCCCAAAGAAGACAAGCTATGAGGGTTTCGTTTTTCCTTAGGGCGTAGGGCTGTATGGAGAATTTGTAAAAAAAACCTACTATTTTTTTATAATGTTCGTGTGTGTGTAATGTTTGTGTGTGTGAATAAAAAAATCATCGGTCCTGATGCAACCAGTAAATCATGTTTTGTTGTGTCTCAAAATTAATATTTTATTCGATTCCCATTATCAGTGCAATGAAATTAAATTTAACGTTAGTTTTTTTATAAATTATAGTAATATTATAGGTACAAATTCAATATATTTTATACATTAACAAAACATGGTAACCGGATCTAACAGAACATGATTTTAGTTATATTTTTATATTTATGCCACACAACATTTCCAACTATTCCCAACGGTCTGGAGCCAGCAAGGCTACAACATTCCCAAGTTATTGGGTGTATCGTGAGGTTGAAATTAGTAGCGATGGGAAGGAGAAGAGGGAGATGGGGTATGGAAGTACCCGGCTATTAAAATCTTATCATCAAACACGTCTAGCCATTGCAAATAACGTTTCGATTCTGAAAGGTGGTCTTTCACCTGGGCGATATTGAAAGGATCTACCACTAAAAACAGTGAAAAAACGGAGCATTGAACAAAAAACATTTAATTTTTCATAAGAAAAACTCTCTTTTTATAACTTTTGTAGGTTATTCCCATCAATGTAATATATCATTGAAGAAGAAGATAACACTTATAATCTAAATGAAAATATGAAATAAAACGAGACACAGAAAAATAGAAAAAGACAATGGTCGCAACTGGGACTCGAACCCAGACCTCTAATATGAAAAAAAGAACTAGTTGAAGATAATATTGTTGATTCTAAATATTTGAAATATGAGATTGACAAATATGGCGGTTTGACAGAAGGTGGCAATAGCGAAATTGGATAACGCGCACGTCCCGGTTAGACGAGAGGTCTGGGTTCGAGTCCCAGATGCGACCATTGTCTTTTTCTATTTTTCTGTGTCTTGTTTTCTTTCATATTTTCATTTAGATTATAAGTGTTATCTTCTTCTTCTTCAATAAAAAACATTTATTGAATATACTTAATCTAATCTAATTATATATAATTTTCGATACACAATACAATTTTTAAATAATGTTTGGTTAGGTTAGGTTTGGTCTATTTTGGTGTGCACATATGAGACCATTACGTACTCATTTTAAATTAATATGTTTTAAAGAAGCCTACAGACTAAATCATGGGTAATTATTTGAACATCCTCCCACCTAAAAAACTAATTGGCAAACCTAACATTTACTTTTTAGCCCCATTGCTTGTACAACCAGTATCCACATCACGTGAATATTTCCTTTGCACATAAGGAAGAGCGAGTTTGCCAAACAAATAGAATAATACGAGAGAAACGTAAGGGACATAGTTCATGGCAGCTGCGTGGAGAAGTATGCTATCGTATTCGAGCAGCCCGAAAGACATCCACACGTGACTGAAGACGTGAGCTTGGATGATCCACATTGCCGCCAGGAACCCTGCTGAGTACTGAAATAACAAACATTTTGATTAAATTCATAATGCTGATTAAAATATCATTTGTATGCAGCGATGGCATAAACGGGTTTCCATCAAAACAACTCTTCCAACACAATTGCATACAGTACTCGTATTTACAAAAACCTCTTATTGTCTTACGTGAAGATATCAAATTGGGTTAAATTTGACGTTATTTTATTTGACGTAGTTCATACGCAGGTGTAAAAATATATAACTGTTCTCCGATGATATATCTTTTCTATTAAAATGAAATATATATATTTTTTAATCACACGTCGCTACTGATCCCGTCCCTATACGTTGCGACGGATCGAGAGATACGCGCGCTGTTTGCTGTTAAAACGAGACGGAGTGCTTTTCACGCGACCCACCGCTACGCTGAACCGGACCACCTAGTTGCGACGTGTGATGGAAAAATATTTTTATTGTTTTTAATTGAAAAAAAAAATTATCAGACAGCAAAATGACATCTATATTTTACTCCAAATATGTTCAGTAATCATCTATGTTAGGCATATATGTCTAAATATCACGAGCAACACCTGTTTTTATAGACTAGGAGTAAAGGTTTAAGTTTAAAGTTTAAGGTAAACCCTCCGTCCTCGATTACTCGGATGAAACTACTTTGTAGTGGTAATGGATATCAGAAAACCTTAAAAAAGCTGGCGTGCCGGTGCGCCTCTTGGTAGAGCTGGCGTGCCGGTGCGCCTCTTGGTAGAGCTGGCGTGCCGGTGCGCCTCTTGGTAGAGCCGCGCAGTTATGGAAATAGTGAGCGATTTTTTTCGAAAAAATTACGTCATCGAGTTCACGAACGGTAATGGTTTCATATGGGTATGTGTGTATATCTACGTGTGCGTATGTGTATATTTACATATATGATTTTTTTTCTATTTTACTGTTAAATACCTACCTATCTTTTGTTTTACACATAAAAGAAAAATTATTATTTTTTCTTTGTCAAATTTTTATTTTATTTTTTTTATTTTTCTTTATTCATTTTGTTTATTACAGGATTGTATTACATGGTATTTCGACTACCAAGCTAGGCAAATGCCCGTATTATGGTAGTCGAGATTCATAAGATATTAAGTATATAATATTAATAATCTTCCATATACATGTAGATGAAAGTACAAACATATAGCATACATATTAAGGAAAATATTCATACTATTATTAAGTACATACTAGTATTGTGCTTTTGTGCTTTACATTCGTTTTCTCCGCCTTTTTCTCGAGCTCTGCTCTAAAAAAGGTATAATACGTATTAATTAATGTACTTTTGAAAGAAAAACTTTATTTAATTTTTAACGACATGTAACCTTTGTACCATTATATTTAATAAATAAAAATATGATAAAGGACTTTTTTTTACCTTATTTGTTTTTGGGGTGTTATGCCGTGTTGCGCTACGTCTTTCTTTAGCCAATGTTTCGGACAGCGTTACAGTGTCCATCATCAGGACAGATGTGTAATACATATTGTATAATTTATAACACAAAAACATATAGTGTCCATCATCAGGGCAGATGTGTAATCGTATTACACATCTGCCCTGATGATGGACACTGTAACGCTGTCCGAAACGTTGGCTAAAGAAGGAGGTAGCGCAACACGGCATAACACCCCAAAAACAAATAACGAAAATACTTTTGGCTGTGAAAATCTAAAAACTTATGATAAAGGCAATTAGAAAATGAGAAAAAAGCAGGTCTGCTAACCGTCAAAGTGGGATAAAAAATAGTAAATTTTACGTCATCGAGTACACGAATGAAACCAACGAAAAACTGTGGTCTAGATCAGTGTTCCGCAAACTTTTTGTGTTCAAGGTACACCTACCAATTCAGAAATTTTAGAGGTACAACAAAGAAAAAATCAACGTTTATTTAATATTTATTATTAAAAACAATATAATATGAAAAGATGTTTATTGAGAAATGTGTGCTTCTTTATCTGAGCACAGGTGATCAAAATTTGAAGCAATCGTTGATAATGTTGCTCTCATCTCTTCGTCGATTGTCCTCAGGCATTTTCTTTTTTATTTTAATCGTAGTGATAGTTGGATACCCTAATTCGTTACTTTTGGGACCCAAAAGTAACGGGACTTTCTTTATACCTTTTTCATTTTTCAAAATTTTTACACCAAAATTTGGTCGCCTTCAAAGTGTTCACCATTAGAGTGGATGCACTAGTCCAACCTTTTTTACACTGTTCAAAACAATTTTGAAACTCACTGATTGGAATGTCTTTTATGGCTTCCAGCGATTGTTGTTTCACTTCTTCAACAATATGAAAACATTTTCCTATCAAGTCATTTTTCAGAAAAAATGAATTCATATTTTCGTAAGTGTAACCTGCAACCTATGGACATGGAATGGGTACGAAATCCGTTCTTAGATAGCATTTCTCTTGAATACTTACCGATAAACCAGCAGGAAGAATTGATGGAGCTAAAATCTGATCGGATATCAAAACTAAAAATTTAAAAAATATACTGCTAGCACTTTTTGTGCTTACGAAAATGAGTATCCACTTCTTTCAAAGCTTGCTGTTGCAATTATCTTACCATTTGCCACAACCTACTTGAAAATCGGGGTCTTAATTAATACTAAAACTCCGATTAAATTTTAAAAAAGAACTGAGGATGATCGACGAAGAGATGAGAGCAAAATTTGGATTGCTCTAAATTTTGATCTCCTGTGCTCAGTAAAGCAGGCTCACATTTCTAAGCAGGGCAAACGATTTTCTCGAAATTTGGTGAAATAGTTTAAATTGTTGTCGCTTGTTTCGCCCTCATCGAATTTTTAAGTCAATTCCACCAAAAGTTATTGTATATTATTACTCAAAACGGATTTGAACCTAGTATCCGCTCGTAAAAACCCAAAGTTACAGCGATCATTCCCGAATACAAATTAAAAAGTGTCGTAATATATTAAAGCCTTCAACAGTCTTACACTTGAAAATAAAATTGAGGAAAACAAAAATAAATTCAGACACAAAATTACAAAATGGATTATAGAACAAAAAAGACAGTATTACCAAAATATCATAAAATAAAATAATAAAATATATACATAAAATATAACACTCAAAACCATTATAAAACACACATCACTCACGAACACACAACACACATATATGCCGATTTTTATTCAATTTAATTATGTTTATTTTTCTTTAATTTTTATCTTTATTTTTAGTTTAAATTTATTTTAATTTTATGTTTTTTTAATCTCCAACATTATATATTTTTTTTTTATCAAAATGTATTATGTATAAATTCTTGTATTATAAAATGGGGGCCTCAGTACGGGTAAGTGAGGCCAACATTACTGGATTATATTATGAAACGTAAACTTCGATTTTTTTCCATAACGGGGGAAATTACCCCTGAGATTCCCTGTTCGTTAAAATTAAATATAACTAGTGGGATATAACATAAATGCATCTAAAAATAAATTATGACAAATATTTTTATAATGTGTTGTTATGTGCACAGGTGACTTTGAAAACATGCAAAACCATAAAAAATCCCTGGGCTCTCGAATAATATTGATTTTCATGATAAATATTAAATAAACATTTTTTTTTTTTTTGGTGTACTTCTAAAATTTCTTGATTTGGTAGGTGTACCTTGAACACAAAAAGTTTGCGGAACACTGTCCTGGCCTATTAATGGATGGTACTGATTCTCTATAATTCATAGATATATATATATGACCAGTAAATGTAAAAGTGAAGTTTTTCCTGATTATAGTCAACTTTTGGTAGGAGAGGGCACCAACAGACGAAGAAGAAGAGTGATCATTAGGACTGGAAAGAAAGCTCAATAGCAAAAGTCGGTTCAGGGATAAAAAAATGTAAAGCAGAATACTAGAGATTCAGATCATTGAAGATTGTTGAGGCCCCAGAATTTCCTTCTATTTTTATTTAATGATTGCCAGAAATCGAATTATTGTTTATGAAGACATTTTTAACAATATGTTTCCGGAAACTCTGGAAGATAGAATTCATATACGAATGAGCGTGAATTTTATAAATGTACGACTTACCCATCCAGTTGTGTACTCGTACATCTTGTGGTATGGTTTCTCTGCCACTATATAAACGCCACACAATACCAAACTGGTGTAGTAACCTAGATCCAGACCATGCCAATATGCGCTGAACAACATCGTGGCCAGAACACTGAAAAACAACGATGATCATTATTACAATTATAATAACATCTTTCGTACATAAAATTAATATAAATTATTTGGAATGATTGAACTTTCTTGGAACGATGAAACTACGCCAAAACACCACCGTGAAAATGACAGTATCTACTGAATAATATCAATAGGGAAGAGAAGATGTATTTTGGCTGTTTTCGAAAGAAAATTTTCTAAGTCGCTTAAAAAGAGATTTAGGCATAATTTTTCAGCGAATTTCTGGTGGATGATGACAGTTATGACAGCCTGTTTTTTCTTTTCAGTGGTAGGTCATCAGTATATAACATTACAATTTTATTTATTGTTTATGATTTGATCAGTATATAATATTACAACTGTTTCACTCACCGATTATTGGCTGACAAATTCTTGAATAGTTCCTTGTGCATATATCTCCCCAAGAAGAATTGGATGATCTTATTCCAGTACCGCCAGAAGTCCGAATGCCAGGGCGTCCAGTAAATCTTGTACAGAGGTTGCGTGTTGACCGTCTCAAAATCATATTCCAACTTATCTGCTTCTTCTTGAGTTCTAAAAATAAATAGTTTCATTCATAATAGCTGTATCCAACGTGTTATGCAATCTAGATGAAACATAGCAAACTCTTCTTGAATTATTATTGAAAACGAAAAATTCCGCCGTCACCAAAAATCAATTTCACAATCGATTTCCTTCAGCGTGAAATGATTCATGCTCCCGAAATAGAAATTATTTCAATATATTACCACTTGAAATAGTGCTACCGGAGATGAGTCACACGCCAAAAACAGATATTACAAAATAATTAATAATTACAAAGGAATAGCAATTATTTCACAATCAAGTCTTGTGAAATAAATTGCGCTGCCACTATAAAAGGATTCCAAAAAGGCCAAAATTACAGCGTTATTCAGGCATCAGCGGTTGGAGAAACATTTCTGCAACTCGCCTACCTGAACAATCTTGGACGATTCAAGACGACGGTCTCCCGTCACCGGTTGGAACTCCAAAACTTCAAGCACCCGATGGAACATCACCTACAAAACTTTTTTTTTTATTTCTTGGGCATTAACTATGTAACGATTTCTAGACATTTTGTTTTTGAATAGTTTTATTTTCCAATGTACATTTCTTACTTGAATTTTTAAATTTTTCCGCGACCGGTTTCGATACAACCGTATCATTCACTAGCAGGATTAAAACTAACTTAAAAATTCAATGCAAGTACCAAAGATTAATTAGTTGAGGGTAGTGGGAGGGATGATTTTGGGGGAGGGGAAAGCGGTGGGAGGGGTCAATATTACACGGAAACATAGTTAGTAAAGGAGATTTGCAAGGCGCTATTATTTTATTTACTAAATTAATTTTCGATTTAATTTTTTTGTTTATTTCGAGGGTTTCTAAAGCGGCGTATCCTGCGCCAGAATACACATGAACACTAGCTTGAACAGCACCCAAAACATTGAAAATTTGAACACTTCGTGTTCCAAAACCCTGTGTTCAAGCTTTACCACAGGCGACGGAAAACATTCATCTCCCGGGCGAAGGGGGAAGGCTGGCGGGGGGAAATGTGTTCATATTTTTACAAGAGCCGCGCGATGCGGTCATGTATGGAGAATCAAACCGAACAAGTTTTTGAGGTTATGCGCAATGATTGAGCTTAATAATCACTACTTTAAAATATTATGATACCTAAATACAATATAATAAATATATTTGATAATAAAATTATAATATAATAACGAATATTAACAACATTTGACAAACTTTCGTCAAACAAATGGTTGAGTATTGGAGAATTGAGCGCAGAAATAGAAGGATTTATGCTTGCCATTCAGGATAGAGTCATTAATACTAAAAATTATAGGAAGTATATAATCAAAGATAGAAATCAAATTGATGATTTATGTAGAAAATGTTTGGCTTTTCCGGAAACTATAGAACATATTATATCGGGATGTTCTATATTAGCGCCTTCCGAATATACTTTTAGACACAATCAGGTTTTAAAAATAATTCATCAAAGTTTGGTAATTAAACATAAATTGATTGACTGCCGTAATGTAGTACTATATTATGAATACGAACCAAATTCGTTTTTAGAAAATGAATTTTATAAAATATATTATGATAAAACTATACTTACAGACAGAACGATTCGTCATAATAGACCCGATATAGTTTTACATGACAAAATTAAAAAAATAACTTATATCATTGATGTCGCTATTCCAAATTCCTGTAAAATTCAAAAATCTGTTTCTGAAAAAATTAGAAAATATACAGATTTAGGAAATGAGATTAAAAGAATTTGGCATTCTCGGACTATAAAAATATTACCATTTGTTATTTCGGCTACTGGCATTATACCTAGCTCTCTAATTAAAAATTTAGGCTTATTAGATTTGTCAAATCTTTATATAAAAATGCAAAAATCAGTCATATTAAATATATGTAGGATTACGAAAGATTTTTTAAATATTTATATTGAGGGATCGATAGGGTTTATCGGTTCAGTTAGGAGTTCTATCGAGCCGAACCCTCTGATATGAAAATATCTGGAGTCGGTGAAGTATTTTCCCATATGGTCTCTGGTAGGTTGACGTGTTGTTCTTGTATAGTTTTGTATTTAGTATACTTATACAATGCAATTACATCGCGTGAATTGACTAGATTAGCATTTGTGGAAAAGTGTGTGGAAGGATTAAGTTTTTCCTGTGAGGAAGATTTAACCCGGACATAAAATCTAGAGAACAATTAAAAATTAATATTATTTTTGAAGTGGGTGAAGCGGGAAGCCTGAAGGCAGGCGGGGCCGGCGGGGGGGAAATAAGTTCATATTTTTACAGGAGCCGTACGGAGCGGTTGGTACCGGAGATAAATCGAATGACGTTTGGGGTTATGTCAACCGCGCGAGCCTAATACCTAATTATGACTTTAAATTGCAAATAAATACTGTCGTAATGGATGATTATATCTTTCGTGAACTTACTTGTAAATAAAGTCTATTAATTTATAAATCGATTTCAGAGACACGGAAGAAATTGACCAATTAAAATAGGTATTCTATTCTTTCCCTGATAAATAAATACCTAATAAAAATCTAGTTAGGTAGGTTAGGTCTATGTTGAAATCTGCGTGTTCTCCTTTATATTTCGTCTACAATATCATCGCTAAATTTCTTAACAGAACTCGACTTTTGACGTTTGAATTTCGAATGCGTAATTAATTACGCATTCGAAATTCAAATACTAACTTTAGGTCATAATAATTGATATTAGTCGGAAATCTTTCCTGGTAAATAAACATCTATTAAAATATCTCTGTTTTCTCCCTGATGTAGCATCTCTTCTTCATCGGAACATATTTTAACATTTATTTAAACGTCAAACGTCAAGTGTTCAGTTGCGTACGCGTGGAAATGCCACTAGCAAAATTGTCGGACCGCGCGAACTTCACACCTGTTCACACCAATCTTTCAAACCATGTTTCAAAAAACGCAGGAGACGGAAAACAAAGAACGTTTATAGTGTGGTTCAAGCTAGTATTCATGTGTATTCTGGCGCAGGAGTTCCGCCTTAAAGCACACAGATTAAAATATGAATTTATATTGCAATGTTTAAACTTTGTTTTTTTCTTTATTGAAGCTATGGCCTGACTCTATTAAATGATTAGCAAATTCGGAGTGATTATTATTTCGTAAACAAAGTTCATGTTCCCTGATTCTAGTTTTGAAATTTCTAGTTGTCATACCTACATACTGTGCGTCACAATCGTTACATTCTAAAGTGTATATCCCATTTTTTCAAATTTATTAGAAACATCCTTTTTATTTATCAAATTTTTTATTTTCGAATTAGTATAGAAAGCTGGAGAAATATGATCTGGTAATATATGGGATATTTTTAAAGATAAATCGCCTGTATAAAGAAGTTTTTTTATATAGTAGGTGGTTACCAGGTTTGCTCATATTATTACCACTGTAAATGTACTTTTTTGTTAAAATTTTTGCTTGTTTCTTATTAACTAAGCGGTCAATTATTTCAGGTTTATATCCATTGTTCAGAAAAATTTAAGTAATAAATGTACATTGGAAAATAAAACTATTCAAAAACAAAACACCTACAAAACGCTGAAGCTTGAGCCCTGGCCATCCTCGGGCACCTCTGAACTTGCTGATTATTACCAAAACCTTGAAGTCGCTGCACTACCCCTGGCCCCCCTTGCACCGAGCCTGATCTGATGCTGACGCCTGAGTCCTGGCCATCCTCGGCCTTATTGTCTGAGACTGCCAAGAATCCGTTGAATGAGGCTATACAATACGAATAAACTGAGGAAACACTGCATGCGCTATGCCGAATAATGCGTCCTATGCACCCGCAGCACGCCCAATAGAATGCAGACCTATTACCCTGAAACCAGTCTACTCGTGAGCATGCTGCGACCGTCCCGGCCTTGGATGCTGGTGCCGGATTTGTAGCTGCCCACGGAGAGCCAAGAAAGTGGCAGTCGACTGGCAAACCAGTATACTCGTGGACTTACTGCGACCGTCCCGGCCTTGGATGCTGGTGCCGGATATGCAGCGTCCCGTGACCTAGAATGCAGACCTACATAAAGATGACGCCACGTCTGTAAAATGATGACATAAGAACATACAACATCTGGAGCGCAGCCCGTTACGATTACTAGCAACCAGCGTCAATCAAAGCCTACATGCTCCGATGCAATGGCATTCCATCTCACAATACGCGGCGGAAGATGCCCGTTCAGCATAGATGCTTCAGTAACCATCTGGTTACTCTCTCATTACAATTCAAATATGCATTCTACAGTAACCGTGCCACGGAACTTCAGCAGCTGTCAAGGCGAGAAAACATCTCTATCAAGACATTGCAATAGTCGGGCGTCTCTGTGTTCCGGCGCTTATTATTTACAGTTTTGTGCAGGGCTAGAGGTCTCGTACAATATCCGTAACGTAACATAGACACATATAACTCTTTCCAAAATAATCCTTACATGTTCTTGAGGTGAGTGTAGTTCTTGGTAGGTCCATTACCGGGCTCGCTCCGGAGACAGGCGGGATAGGCACCCACTCCCACGATGCTGGCGATGCATTGCACCATCAACAGGCCGCACGTCGCCAACATCTTGTACTTCATGAGGTGGATGAAGTTAAAGAAGTTCTTGAAGAGAAAGTTGCTGCTGGCGAACTCGGGGGTCGCGAGATACTGGATAAAGCAACAATTAAATTACAAGTTTTTGTAACATAATCATGTTTAGAAAAATTGCTTTCAATAACAGAAAGATGGATTCAACAATTAGAATTTCTGAAAAAAAACACGAGAACTCAAATAGAAGCTTCCTATAAAAAAAACACTGACTTTTTTCAATTATTTTTTCTCAATAAGTCTAATTCGGCTGATACAGATTTGACTTTGATCAGAGACCTCGCAAATAATATAAAAGGTCACTTTTTGTGCAGGCGTGAGACTTTCAATTCGAGAGGTGGGTATGGGTACCGCTGCCCCGGGAACCATTTATTGGATAACCAGCACCTCTGCAATAGGTCACCCCAAGTGGTTCGTTACGATTGGTGACTTAGCGGGGGTGCTCCGGTTCATGGGGTCAGGTTTGCCCTGACCTAGATATTGGCGGCGGATGTGTCTGCCTACCAACAACGTGGCAGGCCGGATCGGGAGAGACTGGTTGAGGGAGATCTTTTGACATATTCGGCAGGACTCTAGGAACATTGCCTTGCACCGCAATGGAAAGGATGGATTCTTTCGTCCGTCACTCCTGGACACACTGATCCCCAGATTCCTATCACCCCTCATACCCTTTTCCTTCCCAGAACTTCATCTCCTTCCTTTCCCTAAAAAGACCCTCCACACAACATTCCCAAAGATGACATAGGCCCTGAGAGGAATTATTTTCCTTAGGGCCTCCTATGCGGAGCCAGTGTATACAAAAGGTGACCAAAAGATGACCTAATGGGATATATGAATTGGTAGTATGTGACCAAAAGATGACCTAATGGGATATATGAATTGGTAGTATTTGACCAAAAGATGACCTAATGGGATAAATGAATTGGTAGTATGTGACCAAAAGATGACCTAATGGGATGTATGAATTGGTAGTATGTGACCAAAAGATGACCTAATGGGATATATGAATTGGTAGTATTTGACCTATAAGACAAAGCAATATCATTTTAAATTTTGAGTGAAGACTCGTGAAGTCTTTTATTCTTAATGCGCTAAATATAGAAAAAAATTGAATAAGAACGTTTACTTTGAAATCAAACAACACACATAATTTATAAAGAAATGTATTTAATATTTAAATGACGCACGTACCTTGTAGAATATTTGAAGTGACTTTGTATAAATTTTATTCGATGATAAGTACACAAAAAACCCGATTCCGCACAATTTCAAACTCACATAGATACAGCGCATTTCTCTGTTCTGTGGCTAATTACGGAGTTCGGATGTTATTTTTATGTGTTATTGTTAATTTTTTTTAGTGGTTAATTGAGAATTCATTAAGAAAAAAATCAGAGTGTGCAATTCATACCGTAGAAGTGAAACCTTCAGAAAACTAAGGAAGATAAGAGCGAAGCACTTTTTTGATCAATGGGAAAGATGATTTTTTCCTTATTTTTGTCGCCGAATTCCAGTGCACCTTTTCCTATTCATTTGGTCATCTTATTAGTATTTGTGTTTTTTTCTTCGGATTTGCTAGATTTCGTTTTCTTTTAGCTGTTCGTTTTGGAGTGGTTTGAAGATTAGTTGATTTAAGAAATTTTTTATTTTTTTTTGTTTTTAATTTCGTAAGAATTGATCCTTGGTACTGTAGATGTCTGCAGAGGTTCGTCAGGCGCTTTATACTTATACCACTACACCAAGGAGACTTGCGTCGGACTGTGGATTTATCGTATTATATACGGAACCGAGTACCCGTGAATTAAACAAATATTTTATTGCTATCTCATTCTCTCGCAGGCTAAATCCTACAGATGTATGTGATTGTCTCTTTTTACTTTTTTCACTTCAAAAAATCATTTCCGGAACATGTCGATCAGGGCCAAATTGCGCCAGCGCTCAAACTTCAGCCAATAATAGTACCCTTTAGCGCCTCCGTACATGGAGCTACTTACAAGCTATTCGAGCCTGATGCGCGTAGCACGCGCACCGCTCGGGGGTACCCGCCATACAATTTTGCTGGTGTTCGTACACGGCGGTACGCGACGGATGTCGAGTTGAAGTCGGTAGCGCGCTACCGACGATGCTGGTAGCGCGCTACGCGTTGCAGCATTCGTGTACTACTTTCGTTTGACATTTGACAGAAATGGCGTCTGAACATGAAAGTAATGTTAGATTTGTTCTGGAAATGGAAAAAAATGCGTGTTTATATAACTTTACATTACCAGAATACGCAAGAAAGGATTTAGTGGAGAAGGCATAGATTAATGTTCGAGAAAAAGTCATTTGACATCGTTTTAACTCCACGGCTGCACGTGAAAAATGATCAAGTTCAGTATAATTCGGGTAGCGCCGTGTACGGAAACCAGCTTTAAAAAGTAGTACATCTGCAGGGTACTTGTGGTTGTGTCACAATCACGTACAGTTTGGCAATTAAGGCCCTCAGTTCATGGAGATACTTACAAACTACGTGATTGTGACACAACCACAAGTACCCTGCAGATGTACTACTTTTTAAAGCTGGTTTCCGTACACGGCACTACCCGAATTATACTGAACTTGATCATTTTTCACGTGCAGCCGTGGAGTAAACACGATGTCGAACGATGTCAAATGACTTTTTTTCCAACATTAATCTATGCCTTCTTCACTAAATCCTTTCTTGCGTATTCTGGTAATGTAAAGTTATGTGAACACGCATTTTTATTCACTTCCTGAACAAATCTAACATTACTTTCATGTTCAGACGCCATTTCTGTCAAACGTCAAACGAAAGTAGCAGACACGAATGCTGCAACGCGTAGCGCGCTACCAGCACCGTCGTTAGCGCGCTACCGACTTCAACCTGACATCCGTCGCGCAGCGCCGTGTACGAACACCAGCAAAATTGTATGGCGGGTACCCACGAGCGGCGTGCGTGCTACGCGCATCAGGCTCGAATAGTTTGTAAGTAGCTCCATGTACGGAGGCGCTAAGTGTAGAAATTAAATGATGGCGCTGCAATCGTTTTCTAGGTTTTAAATGGCAGCATAGTAATAAGCAGCATAATAAGACAATTAATGTATGTTTAAAAAAACACTATTTTATTTCATAACGGATTTGTATTTTCAAAAAATTTGTACAAACAACTGTAATTTAATAGAAGTAAAATATAACAAAACAGGTTTAAGTGGGCGTTTACTTTGTTATAAAAACCTAGGTGCAATAGGTATTTAAAAATCTGAGTCTATTAATTCAACACCCGACATGTAATTTTGTCTTCGTCCTCACGTGATTCTTCTTCTGCCGTATCTTTATCTTCATCTAAACGTTCATCGATATCATCATAGAGTACTGCCTCGTGCATAATATTCTCCACATCGTGCCTCAATTTTCATCACGTGTTTGCAACAATTTTTCCAATCATCAGCCTTATGCTATTAAAAGCATTTTCTGTCAGCTCTTTTATATTGACCATGTTCTTAAAGTTGGGACTTCTTTACGCACTATGAAAAAAATGTTTTTTTTGTCAAATGACACAAATATCAAAATCATCCAACTCTTTTTTAGGGCGCCCCATTTTCTGTTTTCCCGGTGTTTCAAATTTTCCACCTTCCTTTTCCCCTTCCTTGACGATTCGTCTTACCGTTGATTGAGATTTGTTGATTGATACCGTTGATTGAGACCTGTGTGTGAAAAACATCATTATTATAATATAAAATTATTATTATAGAAGGTAGTTAAAAAAACATACTAGATAAAATTAATTTAGAAAGAAAGAAAGAAAGAAAAACAAAACTTTTCTATGAGTTTAAAGAAGTTGCATATTATCATTATTTTTTTTTTAAATTGAGTTATTTCCTTTTTCTTGTGGCCTCATATGAACTGTCAAATTAGGATTTTTAAGCATAACCTCAAATCATATTGTAATGGTTATAATCGCTCGAAAATTGGCATAAATCTTATAATACTAATGAAATTTATTAAAAAAACTATACTACATACCAGTCATTTCTGTAGTTCGTTTGTAAACATCCTTCAAATTAGATAGGAGCTTCTTCGCGCGATATTTAACTTCTCTTTCACCACTACGTATTGGTTTGTTAATTTTAATTCAATTCAAACAATGCAAAGGCAAACAATGAAAAAAATAATTAATAATTAAATGAGCAATTTTTAGTATATTCTACACGGATTTAAGACAGTTAATCGGAGCAACACAACACACAACCATAACAATAGTACCCTTTACACGTAGAGTTCGGAGCGGGACGTGCCCCGCGCCACTTCAGGCCGCCGTGCAGAAAAGTCTCACAGTGAACTGCGCTGTGAACCGTTATCTTACTTTCGGTCTTTACTTTTCTGCGCGGCGGCCTGAAGTGGCGCGGGGCACGTCCCGCTCCGAACTCTGTGTGTAAAGGGTACTAATGACAGCCGTACAAAACGTCTTAGACAAAGCGAGTAATTCGGTGTTGCCACAGTAATGAAAAATTTTAGTTCCAATTGAATACATTTAGGGCGGCTTGCACCAACTATCGCTAATTTTACCTTAAATTGTATTTAACTAAACGAATTTAAGTCACTAAGGGCGGCTTGCACCAAAAGTTAAATTTGGTTTAAATATCAAGTTAAACACATTATTTGATTTAAGTTGACTTGGCGTCTTGCACCACAAAATTTAAGTCGTTAAATGCATTTAAGAACTGTCAAAGTTAAATACCCAAAAAGGGCCGTTTAACTGAGTTAAACATGTTTAGCGAATAAGTTCTGTCAAAAATTTTTAGGTTATTTCTTCGATTTCCGATTGTCTAATATATGAAATATGTCTAATTTATTAATTTGTATTCACGATGGACATTTGGGTTTTGTATTCTGACGTTGACGAAGAAATTATAGATTTTATGTAGGTAGATCGTTTATAGTGAGAGAAGTAAATACAAGAACAAATTTATTTGAAACACTACAGTAAAACAATCTTTGTGAAAGAAATAATTAAAAAATAAAAAATATTCAGAAAATGGTTTTATTTTTAAATCTAACAGTAAAATCTCTTTTTGCATCATTTCATAGTTATGTTTGTTTCTTTTATTTTTTCTTCTAATTCTAGATGATTCATTTGTGCTCAATTTCTATTTGTGGTGACTTTTTGTTCCTATCTGAAACACTCCATTACTTTCAAAAACAAAAATTGTTCCTCCTTCGAAAAGTTATGAGCTCCACATCGGGATTTATTTATTTGGGCACTCATTTTCTAGATCAAAATAAAATAATAAATTACACAACCACAACATAACCTCAAAATATTTTTATTTTTGACACTCGTAAATTTAAGCACCCCCCACACGCACACTTCGGAGCAAACGTGCCCCTCGCCACTACAGGCCGCTGCGCAGAAAGTACGTGTGGGAGATGCTAAGGAACTACGTAACTGTTTTACCGACGCGTTAAACGGCGGTAACTGTTTTACCGACGCTTAACAACGTTTAACTAAATAGCCACTGCAACTGTGTGGTGCAAGATGGAGTTAAACGAATTTAAGTTAAATGTATTTAGTGACTTAAATTCGTTTAGTTAAATACAATTTAAGGTAAAATTAGCGATAGTTGGTGCAAGCCGCCCTAAATACATTTAACTTAAATTCGTTTAACTCCATCTTGCACCACACAGTTGCAGTGGATATTTAGTTAAACGTTGTTAAGCGTCGGTAAAACAGTTACCGCCGTTTAACGCGTCGGTAAAACAGTTACGTCGTTACTTAGCATCTCCCACACGTACTTTCTGCGCAGCGGCCTGTAGTGGCGAGGGGCACGTTTGCTCCGAAGTGTGCGTGTGGGGGGTGCTTAAATTTATGAGTGTCAAAAATAAAAATATTTTGAGGTTATGTTGTGGTTTCGTAATTTATTATTTTATTTTGATCTAGAAAATGAGTGCCCAAATAAATAAATCCCGAGCGAGAGCTCATAACTTTTCGAAGGAGGAACAATTTTTGTTTTTGAAAGTAATGGAGTTGTTTCAGATAGGAACAAAAAGTCACTACAAATAGAAATTGAGCACAATAAATCATCTAGAATTAGAAGAAAAAATAAAAGAAACAAACATAACCATGAAATGAGGCAAAAAGAGATTTCATTGATAGATTTAAAAATAAAACAATTTTCTGAATATTTTTTATTTTTTAATTATTTCTTTTACAAAGATTGTTTTACTGTAGAGTGTATCAAATAAATTTGTTCTTGTATTTACTTCTCTCACTATAAACGATCTACCTACTTATAAAATCGATAATTTCTTCGTCAACGTCAGAATACAAAACCCAAATGTCCATCGTGAATACAAATTAATAAATTAGACATTTCAGAAATATTAGACAATCGGAAATCAAAGGAATAACCTAAAAATTTTTGACAGAACTTATTCGCTAAACATGTTTAACTCAGTTAAACGGCCCTTTTTGGGTATTTAACTTTGACAGTTCTTAAATGCATTTAACGACTTAAATTTTGTGGTGCAAGACGCTAAGTCGACTTAAATCAAATAATGTGTTTAACTTGATATTTAAACCAAATTTAACTTTTGGTGCAAGCAGCCCTTAATTGCCAAACTGTAGTTTGTAAATATCTCCATGAATGGAGGGCCTGTGTGTAAAGGGTAGGTACTAATGTGCGACGCGCGACGTCCTGATTGCACGTATTGGTATATCTATTAGTGAACTATTATTTTTTTATATTTACCTCAATTGGGTAGAAATACATAATGGTTTGGTAGCCTATAAATGACAGGCCTGTTTCAAAAACTCGTTTTATTACGAGGGTTCTTGAATCACCACTGTTGCAAAATGGTAGATTGAGGTAATCGTCCCAGGTTCTGTATCGCAAATGTGGTCCTGAAAACATTAGTAATAATTAATAATTAAAACCGGAAATATGTCATTTTTAAATCAAATTTCAGATATATTGACTCTTTTCCACAAAAAATTATTAATTGATTTCGAAAGACTGTTATTTTATCTAGTAAAGCTATTTTTTATATTTTGAGAAAATATGTTTATTTTTAGTACAATAAGATTTTACCGTGGGTCATTGGCAGATTTTTTAATTTTTCAAACAAAATTTGTATTATACAACATACTTTCAAATTTAAATCATAAAATCATGCAGTAAAATAAATCAATAAATTATTTGGGAAAGCTACTATTCAAAATTTTAATTTTGGTTCAATTAAAATCATAAAAAAAGATCCGCGCCCTTGTTTTGTGACGAAAACACTTCAGTTAGTCTATTTATTTACGGTCTTACGAACATTAATATGTTTAAAAAAAATTTGCATTCTTATTTTGCTTAGACATTATTGAAAAATTATAAATACTTATGATCAAAAAATAATTACAAAAAGTACATAATTTTAACGCTTCCGAGTTTGAGTATTTTTGAATGTGAATAGGTATTTATCAAAGCAAATTTGGAATGAAATAAAATCGATATTGAGTTATTATGTTAAAATGCTGGTTTGGAGAATAATTAATCTTTCTCATCGAAACCGGCCTGGTCCGTTGCAAGGGTACGATCGCAAGATCATTGTTCGACGAAATTTAAATTCTCGGCCGCTGGTCAATGGCTCTTAACAAATGAACTTTTAAACGTTGACGCGTACGGGACAACCCATTTTACAAAGCGTGGCGAACTCCTGTTATAACTCGGACTACTCGAACGTTTTGCATTGCATCTTTCTGTAAATTTGTTTGTTGTTACGTTCCCGTTCCGGTTAAAAATGGTAGCCGTTTTATCCTGTTGTGCACTGCACTAGCCCGTAACCACGATCAAAAATCATTTCTCTGCTTATTTAACTAAGTATCTATTCTAGAGAAAATATTTCTAGCAGGTTTCAATAAATTTTACTACTTTTATAAAAAAAATATATACATATTAATGTGGTAAAACTGTAAAGTTTACAAAAACATAATTTTTCAAAAAACCAGCAATATCTTGCAAATAAATTTGGTTGTCTGTAAAGTCGGTTTACGGACGATAATTTTACGCGATAACATCACGAGCCAAACGCTTAAGCCGAACGCTTAGGCCGAACGCTTGTTCGGCCTTATCGCTTGTTCCGCGCTCTCGCTGAAAGCTTAGGCCGAACGCTTGTTCCGCGCCCTCGCTTTTACGCCCGGCTCAGATGGAACGTGACATCGTGACATCGTGATCGTGACGTTCATCGATTTATAAGACGTTATCACGTCAAAAAGTGATAAAAGTGCGTACCAAGGATCATTCCAATAAAAGAAAAGACAAAATGAAAGAGATCCATGAAGCTGGGGTCTATGGGTTCTTCTGCATCATGTTTGGCCCTTTTGCCCTCTCCCTCTGATTCCTTGTCTTTGTTCCTGTTGGTGAGGTGGATGTCGAATGCAACTCCAACTAGCTTGGCGAAAGTCATCATATGTTGAATGTTATCTGCCCGAGAGTAGAATTTTGTCGTTGGCTCGATTAAGCGATATACCAGTTGGTAAGTGAGAAGGAATACCAACGTAATGGTATGACAATTTCTGAAAGGAAAATAAATAAAAAAAATGTATTGGAGTTCACAATTTATCATTACTTCCTATTCTGACTGAAATCATTAACATATATTTATTGTCGCTATTACCTACGTCCTAAAACAATCCCTGTGTATATTATGTAATTTTTTTTTTAAGTTGAATCAATCACGCATTTTGGTAAATTAGGTTTAAATTTACATACATTTTTTCCTAAATTTATTTGCTTTGGTATTATAAAAATAATGACGTACAGTACGTTAAAATATTATGTCCAATGACTCAGTTGAAATATTTAATTATATAAACCTATGTATTTTTATCAGGTCATCTACCGGTTTATACGATCACTTTTTCAGAGGTCAAAGGTACCGAACTCGGCTAAAAAACCACTGTGTCGTGAGGAGAGCGCCGGTGGCGTTATATGATTTAAAAAAAACCGATTCTTCATCACGTTAAGTAGGTAGATACCTAATGAAGATGTTTTTAAAAATAAACTACCTTTGGAAAGTTATTATTACAATATCTTCATATTAGGTACCTATGTTAAAAAAATATCCGAGTGTGCAATTCACACGCGAAAGAAGTGAAACCTTTAGAAAACTAAAGTAGACATCCACCCAACGAGTCGAGGGCACCCACCACTTTCCCGAACCGTTTTAAGGACCAGATTGGTCCCTCTATCTTTGTAAGACCACCATTCAGAATTGAAACTTTGCTTGAAATGGCTTTAGCCGTGTTTGGAGACCAGATCTGAATAGCCAGGTACTTCCCCACCTTCCTCTCCCCATCTCTCTCCATCCTCACAACATACGCCAGTTGGGACTCTTTTGCGGTATTCACAAAAAAAAAGTATATTTGAAAAACTCTACTAACATTATGACAAGCAGATACACTACCTGCTTGAAATGATCGAGGACTTGGTGGATTTACACTTTTCATAGGTGTACACCACTTCATTTTTGCCGTCTCTATCTACCTATCATAATCACTCACTTGTTGGCTGCCGCCTCTAGACCGCGGCTTATACGGCCTATTGACAAATCCAGGACTGACTCACTGACCGGTTGTTAAGTTTATTATCTTATATATGTATGCACAAACATGGTCAGTATGCACAAACTTTTATTTTCCACTTAAATAATTCTGGGATATTTTTCATTTCGAAAGAAGCGAAAAATCCCTTTCACTCACCTCTTCTCCACCGATCTCATGAGGACGATGCTTGAGATGATTACCAATATGTGGTGCCAAGATTGGTAGCGCATGATAATCACCGTCATCACCAGGCCCGCAATTGTTGAAGTCCATTTTCGGGCCTCTCGTCCCACCACTCTTCTCTGGAAGTATGACAATACCAACGCACCCACAATCAGGAAAGTTACCGAATCTAAATAGTAAATAAAATTACAATATTAAAATATATTATAATTTTTCTTTGTGGGTAGGTGGGTAGATAGGTATAGCCTGTCAAATAAGAGGAGAAAATATTAAAAATGGAATTAAAAAATTTGTAGGCTGGCAACACCAATTTACCTGACAAATTTTATTTTAAAGTGCAATGACACTGAATGTATAGAACACAGTAAACCACCTTTTAAAAAAACATTTTTTGATCTACACTCGAAGAAGTACTGTTGTTAAGGTACCTACTTAATGACATAAATTCGATTAAGCTGTTTTACAAAGTGATTTGCTTTCATTTAATTTAACATAAATTTGAATTTGACAGTAGATAGAAAGGAAAAATCACTAATGGTGAGTTCAGTTACACTAATTTTAGATCTGAATGAGTTAAATATATTCAGATCTAAAATTAGAGACATGACCTAAAGCCAGGGCAACGCTAGGTACATAAGCTAGTATTAAATAAATGTGAAAAATTTCTAAACTGTAGTTTATATTATCGTTATTCTTCAATGTTAACACAAAATTGCATAGATATAATAAAAATATACTGCAATTCTAATTTTGAGATCAGAGGGTATCTATAGTGCAATGAAAATTTTTTTTTCACTTTTTATTTTTTTATAAAAATGTAGGTTACACAGCTTTAGATTAACACCATACGTTTAGTATTGCCATTTCAACAACAGTGGCGCCCTTCTATTTCTACTCTTATTTGACAAACTGTACATAGGTATGAGCAGGAACTTTTCAAAATTGGAACTGGGGATGGGGTTCATCGAGGGGTAGAGCGGTGATCGGCTAGAATTTCGTGATTTAGCTAGAATTCCATTTTCCACTGGGAGATTTGAATAGACTGCAATACGAATGGCATTAAGGGGTATTCTAGTCTAGAAAGAAAAAAAAATGTTCATCACAATCATTTCAATACTTTGGATATTCAAGAATATCTTCTTTTAAAAGCTATGGCCATTTTAGTTCGACCGGTTTAGACGGAATCTAACTAGAATATAAATAGAGCAAAACTTTAAAAGCGTGTGTCTCCAAACTACTTTTTTCGAGATAGTTGACACGACATCGCAAGTTCTACTTAGCCAATTTACTAAAAATTTGGTGTGAGCCTTCTCTATACATTACTCTATCGCGCTAACTAAAACTATAACTTCAAGTTTCATTATTTAAAACATTCGGAAAAGTAAAAAAATGTGGTAAAAAAATGTCTTTTTATTTCAGACAGCCGCCATTTTGCGAATGAAATTTCTTTTTACTTTTCTTTAGTTCGGGCCATAGCAGCATTTGTTTGGATTAAGAATTAATTTGGTTTCTTTTTTTTTTTAAATTACTAGGACGGTTGCAATCGTGTCAACCAGGGGGCGCCATTTTTTTGAGACCCCCCACTTCAACACCCTGTAACTTTTCGAATTTTTATTTTTTTCGTTTGTTTTTTTTATGTATTATTTTAATGTTTAATAAATATTTTGTAAAATAATGGCTATTAAAAATATTATTGTTTTTTTTTATTGCACCTCAATTCATGCTTCTAGACTAGAATACGGGGTAAGGTTTTAAAACTCATTTTTAAAATGATTTTTTTCTAAATGTCGAGAGTATTGTGTCAAAATTTCAAGTAAATCGGAGTAAAACTAACGAAGATACAGCCTTTCAAGCGACCAGCTCTCTTGCTCGATTCAAGTATATTTCAAGTATAAAAAAACTTTAAATCGATTTTCTGGCAAAAAATTTTTTTAAGTCCGTGAACATTATAACTCAAAATCTACTAAACTGATCTTTTTGAAATTTTGTACACTATTTATACACATAAATTAACAGGTAGTGACGAAGAGTTTTTTTTTATACCACTTTTTTCCATTTTATAATAACAAGTTCACCGAAAATTTTAGCAAAAATCGCATTTTTGACTTCATCATGCTGCAAAAAAAAAAACGCTTCGTCACTACCTGAAAAACATATCACTTTTAAAACTCACTCAATTTTTATTTTTATTTTAAATGATTTGTTAACGAGTTATGATGTTCACCGCGTAACACCTTTTTTTCGAGGCGCCTTCGGAGATTCGCTCTCACAGACTTATTTATTGATATTTTTAATTTAAATTTTTTTCAAAGATTTTTCAGATGTCATACTATAACAAGTATATAAAATAAATAAGCTAACATTATTCATATCTCAAAAAAAAAATCATGAAAATATGCCTTTTTTAACGTTACCCCCTCCTTAAGCAAATCATTTGCAATGCCCCTCCTTAAGCAAATTTTATTTATAATACTTGGTAATACATACTACACTAATTATTGGTTTAAAACTAATTTCGGAATGAAAGGAGAACGTCCGAGGAATATTTGCAGTGTTACTTCTGCATAGATGATAGGTACATAATCGAGGTTATTAGCGCTTTACAATTTCTGCCTTCGAGGACACACAAATTATGAAATCGAAAATCTCATTTAGCAAACTATCATGACGATGAGATGACAACGAAAGGGTTGATAATAATTATATTCATAAAAAGAGTCGTACAAGATATATTCATACAAGAGTCGCACTAATAAATACGTAGATACTCTCAATATTTATTACCTTGGTGAAAGTCGTGAATTAATACCATTCGGAATCGAATCGTTGCTTGAAATGACTTTAGCCGTATTTGGTGACCATATGTGAATAGCCATGTACTTCCCCACCTCATCCTTCCATGTTTCCTTCCCCTCTCCATATCAAAATAGCCCAAACTCTTTTCATCACAGATGAATGGAATAGTACACAATTATAACGACATAAGCCAAATGTAATAAATGAATAAAGGTACAAGAATTTTTGTAACTAAAACTCCACACAAAAGGTCCCGAGGAAAATTTGCCGCCTATTTCGATTAACGCAAAAAACACCGCCAAAAAGTTTTACTAATTTTTGGAAATTAAAATTTAATTTGTCCAAAAACTTAATTTACCAAATAATACAATTATTAAAACAAATCCGATAAGCAGAAGATGTTATTTTTTCTAGGCTTCCAAATGACTGATCAAAAAAATGCCCGGTTAAAGCAAGGCCAAGAAAGTATTCGTAGTACTTGTAGGCGATCAAATTATTAAACTAAAAAACACTTGATTTTGGATTATTTCTTGGCAATTCAAATTTTTTTAAATGTTTTGTAAAACTTACTTTGGGAAACCTGCGGACTTGCTGAATAACACTGTATAAATATAATATCTATCAATGTACGTTTGCCTATATTTCCCTGCTGGATAACACTGTATAAATATAATATCTATCGGTGTACGTTTGCCTATATTTCTCTGCTGGATAACACTGTGTAAATATAATCTATCAATGTACGTTTGCCTATATTTCCCTGCTGGATAACACTGTATAAATATAATATCTATCAATGTACGTTTGCCTATATTTCCCGAAATATTTTTGAAAGGCTGTCCACCGTTTCTCGTAATGAATATTCACAGTAATTTTATAAATCAAATTGTGAATAAAAGCTAATAACAATGAACAAAATCAAACTTAGCACACGCACGTAACTTGTCCTCCTTATACATGATGGTGGTTTTAGCACTTGCCGAGTTCGAGAATCAGCCACTACTGAAGATTCGCCAGGAAGAATTGTTTATTTTATTTGAATTGAAAATTCTATTTTTTTATTAAGTCGTACCATCGAAATAATGTGAACACATTTCCTCAACCTGTAAGATCTAATAAACTTTTCAATGAACACTTTGACCCTCAAGAGCGAGCAGATCTACAAAAAATTCCATTTCGATGTTCTTTGTTAAAAAAATTGTCGCTTATTTTACGTAGTGTCGCCCATGACGCGTTTTAACCCTCCGATGGGCAACGTACTTTTACCCCTTTGGATGGGCAATGTGGCCTGGCCAAGCTGTGTGGGCTGCCAAATTAGTTTTAGATAAAAGTAGGTTTGCAAATAGTATGTTATGTGTCGGTATATTGTATGCTGCATTTGTTTGTGTATATAATAGATAAAAAATAAAGATTCAGGTATAATTTACAGGTATTTTTATAGGTAAACTTAAAAGGGTGAAAAATAATAGGTATTACTGAAATTATATTTAATAGAAGAACATTTATTTATCTGCCAATTCACTGGCCACACAGAATGGTACACAGGCGTACACACAGGTGTACGTTTAAGTTTCCGTGCCGTGTGTCAAACACACTGGATCATTGCAACGGTGGCAAATCAACCGGATTTTACGTTAAAATTTATCAATGGTTGAACATAAATTGCATGATGATTGATACCGTGAGCTCACTAGTCTTGCAGCAACTGTTAGTGTTGATGCCTGGATAGATAGTAGTAAAGAGATAGAACACATATTAGATATGTGCGTGTGTGTGTGTGTGTGTATATTGATAGCACTTGCCAAAAAATCAACGGAAAAAAAGATAATCACCTTTGAAAATCAAAATGGCCTAGCCAGGCCACATTGCCCATCGGAGGGTTAAGAGCTTATTACCAGCAAACCAGAATTACGATTTTGTCATCAGCGAGTGATGGTATGTCTAGGGAAATTTTCCTAGATCTAGGGGAGAAAAATATTTTTTAGGGAAAAGGGGAAATCAGTTCAAAATCTAGAAAAATTTCGAACTCTGGCAATTTTTTTTACATATGACAATGTTATTTTTTTTTTGGACTTCCAATGAATCTTAAATATTGTTAATGTACTTTAAATCAAGAAATGTTGTTTTTAACACTGACAACCAAAATGACATTATGTATCTAACTAAACAGATAAATGGGGACTAAAAAATAAAAATTTAGGTTTCAAATTACGCTTTAATCTATATTTATTACAAGAAATTTTCTTCAGTTTCGGTGGTTGATTTTTATTTTGCTAAGTGATTTTTATTAAGAATTCCGTTTCTAATTCAGCGGTTAGTGAGATACGTTGAAATTATTATTTCACTTCAACACGGAACGTTAAAATCTACCCCTCTCCCTTGGCTCCCGTACTTGCAAATATAACCCCGCCAATATCAGGCGAGAGATTGCAACACAAGGGAGTACAAGAAGGCGCTGCAAAAAAGCGCAATACCTTTGCACGATGAAATCGTCTCTCACCCGGCATGCCGCTTGAAGTCCTGAAAACCCTTCTGGACAGAAGGAGGAAGACTCCTCCAATCATCTCTCACCCCAGAAGATAGGTGGAAGCTTGAGTGGCAATCGGCCAAGGTGAAAAATGCCCATCTCGTACAAGACCCCACTGAGAGACAGCCTGGGCTGTCATTGCCTCGCAAACTCTGGTCCGCCATCAATAGGATATTGTGCCCATATGATGAATAAATGGGGCCTTAAAGAGTCGGAGATGTGTGAATGCGGTGAGGTGCAGACCACCGAACATGTGGTCAACGAATGCCCGCTCCATTCATTCCCCGGCGGGATTGATGAGGTCCACAGGGCAACGCCTTAGGCCCTAGACTGGCTCGCAGACCTAGATGTCCCCCTCTGACCCCCCCCCCACCATACGAAAGAAGAATTATTATTTCATTTATCCAAAAGTGTTTTATTTGGAGAAGCACAGTATTTATTATAAGTAGGTACCTACATCTACCAAGTTCCGATATCTTTCCAATTAATAAACATAAACAGGATTATTTTTACACAATCAGCAAACAACAGGATTATTGTAACAACATTAGGCATAAGTTCAATGTTCAGCTACTAAGTTCCAAAATTTTATGAGCTACTTTCCAATATATACTGTGTTTAACATTTAATAATTTACATTGTCGAATTAATATAATTTAATGGTGGGTGTTTGTTATATATTCTAAACCACACGGCCACTTTGACGGCCTCTGTGGCCGAAGGGTAAGGCTCTTGACTCATAATCCGAAGGTCGCGGGATCGAATTTCGACGCACGCAAATAAATTTTATTTTATTAATTTGCCTTATTTCACAATTAATTTATATAAATTAATATATTGTATGTTTGTGGCAGATACTCTCAGTATCGTCCTGGTGTAAGACCACCATTCAGAATTGAAATGTTGGGGGCCATCCATAAATTACGTCACACCCTAAGGGGGAGGGGAGGGGGGAGTAGAGAAGTGTGACATGGGGTATGGGGGGGGGGGGTAATCACATGTAAAAATCAAAATTATTCAAATTCAAAAAATTTTTTGATGTTAAATTGTAAAATATGTGACGTGACACTAGGGGGGGAGGGGGGTCTCACAAATGCGACGGTGAGTGACAGGGACGGGGGGCGAGGGGGGAGGGGGTAAAAAAATCGTGAAATTCATGTGACGTAATTTATGGATGGCTCCTTGCTTGAAATGGCTTTAGCCGTGTTAGGTGACCAGATCCAGGGGAATAGCCAGGTACTTACCCACCTTCCTCTTCCCCTTCTACTTCTCCTCCCCACCACAACCTCACAACATACCCCAGTTGGGGATGCCATAGTCTCACTGACTCCAGAGCAGCTGGGACTCTCGCGAGGTATTCACATTAAAAAAAAATGAACAACAGCTTTTTTCATTGCACCAAACATATATTGTTCACTTTATAAATCTAAAGGGATATTTCACCATCCTCCTGATAGCTTATCTGTACGATAACGAATATTAATAAATAAACAAATAAATATTCGCAGCGATAAAAAATGCGGCTAACTTATGCTATAAACAGCCATTATTCAAATTAAATCTATTTAATTAATCGTAAATGTACTTATCGTATAGATAATCTATGAGACGGATGGTGAAATACTTACAAAATTAAGTGTGTGTGACGTACAGCACCTATAAAAATCTTGAATACAAATGCGTCAAAAAATATCATAATGTTTTTATCATTAGAAGGTCGGCCCATAATTGTTTAGGTTCTATGCCAACTGAGAATAAAGCCAACTCAGCACCTCTTTGAAAAGTCATTAAAAGTTATGAAAAATATAATTTTAAATTCGGCCTATT
Organism: Glyphotaelius pellucidus; assembly: GCA_936435175.1. Lineage (NCBI taxonomy): Eukaryota > Metazoa > Arthropoda > Insecta > Trichoptera > Limnephilidae > Glyphotaelius > Glyphotaelius pellucidus. The sequence continues at coordinate 27,583,472 of OW386549.1, forward strand.
TAACCAATTTTTATACATATTTTTTATCACTCTAAATGAATTATCTGAGATGGTTCTGGGTTGGTTTCATTCCGAGTTGTCCGGTCACCAATTATTTAGTGTCAAGTGTGTTGGATCACAACAAAACTAAAATGTTGTAAGTTAGTTCACTGTATGTATTAATAAATTCAAAAATTGTAAAAATGGATAAAAAAAACTGTTTATGCCAAATTAATTATGTATTTACTAATATAATATCTGTATTATAAGAGTCTGACTAAAAGCAATGCATTTGGTGCCATCACAATAATTATTCATAAAAAATAAAAATTGTCAAAATACCTGTTTGGCATTATCCTCACACGAAAATATTCAACATAAGTTCCCGAAGTTTATAAACTATTAATTGCATAGGTATTCCTGTACAAAATATTGATTATAATTACCTACTGGATAAAATGTCCCTTTTGAAACTTTCAGAAAGTAGAATTAACACAGAAATAATATTATTACATAAACATTTATTACTACATTACAAAATTGACTGCCCTGAATTACTTCAAATAATCAACATCCATATTGCCAAAAAATTTTGCCGACACATCTACCCTTTTACTTTAACAACACGAATACTCTCTTACCAAAATTCCCCGATTCTGAGACTTCACAATCTCGGAAATAAATATTTTGATCTTGGAGATATATTTCACCTTAGAATAACCAGTATAAACATTGTTTATTCCAATTCTTTTATACATCTAGACACAAATAGTCGTGGATAAATTCTGCAATTTTTGTTTCATAATACTCATGGGAGACTTCTTATCATTTTTACCAATGTATTTTATTTCATGTTATATGCTTTTGTTTATTACATTTTTTTTATTATTTAATATTTGCTTTATTGTTTTACTTTTAAAGTATTTAAAATAACTGTGATACTTAACTTATAAACAAAGAATGTAAAAGCCCATTAAGGCGTGTGATAAATACTTAACCCTAATAATTTTTGTTTGCTCAAAACTCATATTTTAATCATTTCCGGTGAATTCGTAACTATAATAACTCTTTTACTCCAACCGATACCTGGGGATGTAAGTTTTTTATATTTAAAATTAATAAAAACAATACCTTACCATTAATATATTTTACGTACAACTATTTTAAAACTTTAAAACCAGTTTTTCAACTATAAAGTTAGCGGTAAGCACCAGATTTTATTTTTCTAGACGATGAATTAATAATTTCGGGAGGCATTCATCAAGAAACATCTTAAATATTTGTAACACATTCTTCAGAATTAATTAAAATCAACGCGGCGGAAAGGTCGAATCTCCAGGCCGCGGGCGTATATTTGTTTACACGCTTTCTTCACTTCCGTCGTTAAGATTCCCACATAATTTGTCTTCTTCTTCTTTTATTTGATAGGGAAAATTCGACAGTAGGTCCGTCCAATACACGGGTCGCAAGTTGCAATTTGTATACACGGCTTCTTTACTTACGTCGTTAAGATTCTGAATATATTTTAGTATATTGTCGTCTTAATGCAATATTTTGATGATGAATTTTTGTGAAAATGACACATTTATTCATTTTTGCGTTCCTTTACTGTCGATGTACCTACGTCAGATGAAGTCGAAATTATTAATTCTTTAATTCACCGCCGTGGAATTATATATATTTAATTGATTGTTATTGTGGAATAAGTAAACAAATTATTAATAAGACCCATATGTAGTGACGGACTAATCCCGTCAAAGGCCCGGGGCGGCAAAACCGAAAGAATTTTTTTTTTTAGATATCGAAATTCCTCTACATGGTGCCATAGACACTGGATTTTCGAACAGTTTAAGAATCGGTGTATGCAAATCGGATGTGTAGTTTGTTTAATATGTTGTCAACCAGGTTGAAAAACGGGTTAAAAAAGTTAAAAGTGTTAAAAGAGAAAAATGTATTCAAAGTTTTGCTGAAGGATAATTTAACATGCGAACTGTTTCTGCGCGGCGGCCTGAAGTGGCGCGGGCACGACCCGCTCCGAACTCTGTGTGTAAAGGGTACTAATGACACGGACGTGTCGAAACCGGTAACATAGTGAACCTCTCATCTTTGTTTTTTTTAAATGCGATTTTAACCCTTATGCATAAAGAAACTGTACGAAGATTAAGGTCAGAATCGCTTACGTCAATATCAATCTAGGACCTAGGAACAATTTGATTATTGTAGCTACTCTGAATTATTTGAAAAGAATTTTCTATGAAATTTGCTAGCATTTTTTCGAAATACCATCCAAGGTTCAACAAGCCCAAGAAATAAAAAAAAATGTGGAGGCTTTTACAAGCTTTGGCAGCCGCCAAATGAAAAATTGCAATTTTTACTAGCTGTGTACTATCCTACTAAATAACAAAAAAAAAAAACTTTAAATCATCACCTTAAAATTACTTTATTTATTTTAATGAGGATACACTTCTGCAATGCTAAACTTCTTGTGTATGATTGGCACCCAGTCATCAAAAGCAGCTTGAAAGAAGTTTCCTGCCACCGGATTCCCCAGGTTGTATTTCTCTGCAAACTTGGCAATATGGAAATCACTCCTGCCAACTGCACTCCTGAAAGGAAAATAAATAATTAGAAATAAACAGATCAAATTTGCTTTGTTTTCCTGCGGGTAACGGATCTACTTAATAATAATATCTACTAGCAGATATAAAGATTGAAGATTTTTCCAATGCAGTAACTGTGTAAAAAAAACATTATTCAATGTTTAACAAACTATATACATGTGAAACATGGTGTAACTACCGAACCACCTCGATGGAACGACTCCGGATTCAATATAATGATGCCTGCAGAATTATATTTGGATTCAGAAGATATGGCAGTGCATCGACAATGTTCACTGAACTAGGATTGCACAGATTCGCCGGACTGATGAGACATCGGATCACTGGACTCAGGATGCGGCTAATGGCTTCTGACAATACAGTGGTGACTGCAGCGTCCCAGCACCAAATCCAACTCCTAAGTGAGCGCTGGGCCCGAGCTCCCCACAGACCACGCCCTACATAGAATTGATTATTTATTTATTATTTTTTATTTTAACTTTTATGAGTAAAACCTCAAATTGTAATATTTAATTAAATGAAGACACTATGAGCGAAACTCAATCGAAAATCTGGAAACAGAAAAATCAGAAAAAGATATTGACACCTCTGGGACTCGAGCGCGTTTGCTCGGAAAGCGAAAGTACCTAGATTCGAGTCCCAGAGGTGCCAATATCTTTTTCTGATTTTTCTGTTTCCTGATTTTTGATTGAGCTTCTCTTATATTGTCTTCATTTAATTAAATAATTTTTTATTAATATTGGCTCAAATCTTGCTTCTCATTTACCAAATTGTGGGAATGTTCAACCTACTGAAGCAGGGCTTCATTATTTCAAAAGAAGATTCATTTTTCAAACTGCGTCGGGGGAAGAGTTTCTAAAAATAATTAATTCCCTAATAAACACTTCTTCTGCCGGAATTGACGGGATAGCAACCAAAATTTTGAAAATGCTGTCTACAGAAAATGCATTACTCGGCCTCGCCATTGACCCATATCTCAAATGAAACTTCACACTCAAATAATTGCAAACAAAATAAGAAAAACCACGCACTTTTTCAGAAACTTTCTCTTCTGGTCGCCTCGTAGATAGACCCGTGGAGGTCAGGACAAAATACCACAAAATCGTTGGCATCATAAAAAATCCATCATTTGTAAGATAAAAAAGTTTATTTCTCACATATTGGTCAACCTTTCCTCGGTGAATTCAATCTTGGCGGGCTGTTTGTAGACGAGAAACACTATGCGATGTAACCCGGTGTCTTTAGGAGGCCCGATGCCGATATACTCTGCCAAATGGTCGGCACTGGCAATGTCCGTGCCGGGGATATTGCCAACCAGCCAGTGCATCCACTCTCGGTAATATGGATCATCGCGAGACGGCCCATCAGGGTCTGTAAAATTAAAAAAATAATTAAAAGATTCACTGCCAGCCTAGGATAGTGAAGGCTTGTAAAACTCCAATATGTAAACCCGGAAAGCTCTGTTATTCAACATGCTATAACACTTAAACTAGAGTAGATAGACCAAAACCGCGCACGGACAACAATGTTTCATTTATTCAAGCACACTGCCAACATGAAAACAACACGTGGCGACAATTTCTGGATTTTCACCATAAATAAACCAATACCATTGAAAGTTATTCTACTAATTGGCAGTGAACCTGATAGTAGAGTGCCTTTTTGGATGCATTTGTAATCTATGAAAATTTTTATAAAAATTGATTTGTAAAGCAGCGAAATACTAAATTTATTAATTACTTTAAGTACCTATCTGCTTGCTTACTAGCTACAGCTTAATCACATCGATGGCTTGCAGGCAAGATATTGTATCTCCATAACACAGTATTCCAAGATAAACAAAGTTGAAAATTAAAATAACATAAATTTGAATTTAACATGTTGAAATGCATAAATCTTTGAAATGGTGAAAGCTACTACAGATACCGTAGTTTACACATAAAGATTAGGATTCGCATTTGTAGCGTCTGGTTCATAAATCATTTGTTCGCTGGAGACCTGAATTTAGAAATACAAAATGAATTGATTTTACCACACATGTAGAGAGTGTACAAAGCGCCATCTTCTACATCCCAATCCACGGTGGGTTCATCCTTAGCCATCCTAGGAGTCAGCTCATTACCTTCCGCAACCTCAGCGCTACTTGGGTAGGTGAACTTCAATGAAAAATAAATTTAACGTGAATGTTCGTGTTTGTTTCATTTTAAAATATTTAATTATTTTTATAAATACGTCATCACCTACATAGATTTGACATAATATACAACAATTGAGAGTATGTGATAAAAGTAGTTACGTACAAGTGTATTAAAACAACAATCTCCCTTTTCCAAATATTTGAAATTTTCTACCTTGGCAAGTTTTTTTGGCGCAACAGGTATCATATCGGAAACAATTCCATTTTTTTCAAACATCTTAACCACATCCTCCGGAGCCATGGCAATATTCTTCGCTATACAACCTGCGATAATTTAAAATCGTATAAATATTTAAAAAACAATACTTTGACAATATCAAAAAAACGTCCCAGAGCCCCATGTTGTAAAATATTAAATTTTGAATGAAGGACTTTTCTATGACATGTTCTTGTCACCTCGATTTCGACTACGGACCGTAGTCGTCGAACGACTAGCAGCATACACTGGGGTAGTTTTCTGCCTTCGCCGGGCAAGCAAAGGTAATTCGTCGATCAAATGTAAGAGCACCCTCAGACTTCGTTCTGAATTGATATCATAAATCGATTTATATTATTACTAAACCAGCAAGGAGAGAAATAGGTTTAGACTTTTTTTTCATAAATCGATAGTAGAGCTATTCAAAAATATATTCTGAAAATTTCAAACCAAAATTCCACGCCGTTTAAAGTTATAAGCATTTGATTGAGTGTCCCTCGGTCGAACGATTGGAGCACTTGGCATATAGTACGGAGCGGTCGAGCAAGTAGTCAGTGGCGCAGCTAGGGGGGGGGGGGCGGTAAGGGTGGCCTGCACCGGGTGCCACCCGACCGTGAAAAAAAATCTTACGAAAGTAGAATATTGCCACAAAAATATTTTACACATGTACACCGTTTGTTATTTATATTTTCTTAGCTCTATGGCTCGGTCGGTCCGGGATTCCCCAAAAATTCTGTTTTTTTTTTTCGTTCCTAGCTTTAACTATTGCTCGGTTGGGGATTATCCTGAAATATTCCTTGCTTATCACCCGTATTGTTTTCATTTCTTTTGCACATTGTGATTAACTCGTGAAATGAATTGTTACTTTCTGATTGACGTGAATTAGTGAAAAAGTTGTTATTCAGTTAGTGTTTTTAAGTGTTGAAATACATCTTTCAAAAAATAAGGTAAGTGGATTGGATAGTTCATTTTTTGTAATAGACGATAACTAATAAATGTAAAACCTGAATACAATTATTGCAGAATCGATCGATTACTGACTGAAAAAATTATCATCTGTATGTTTTTTTTTCTCTATTTCATTGTTGTGTGTACATAAATGAAAAATTAAAGAATAATAATAAATAATCCTACTTTCATACAGTCAATAGTTCCATATGAATAAATTCGGATACATTTATCCGAGACGCTATTCAGGTTACAAACCAATTCTTAGAATGATTGTTCCAATAAAAAGAGTAGTTGCACATAATATGGAAAAAAAGAACTAGTTGAAGATAATATTGTTGATTCTAAATATTTGAAATATGAGGTTGACAAATATGACGGTTTGACAGAAGGTGGCAATAGCGAAATTGGATAACGCGCACGTCCCGGTTAGACGAGAGGTCTGGGTTCGAGTCCCAGTTGCGACCATTGTCTTTTTCTATTTTTCTGTGTCTTGTTCTCTTTCATATTTTCATTTAGATTCTTATAATCTTAACACTTATTGTTATCTTCTTCTTCAATGATAAATTTTGAAGGATTTCGAAAAACGTTTTTACACGTTTGATTAGCTAGTAATGATTTTATTTTTTATGAAGTCGAAATTTCCATTTTGTCGTCTGTCACCTTCGGCGAGCGACTGGCCGCTTACCGCAGGCGACAAAAGAAGACTATTTCCACTGATTACTGAATATGATTGCAGACAGTGTTTACACCTGAGGTCCTAGCACGGGCGATCGATAATGATTGATAGCATAATTCATGGTTCTCTAGGACAACTGCTGATGGCTAATGTACAAACAACAGTTGACGTTGAATGTATTAAGAACACTCAGTCATTGTGAACGTTACCTATTCGTTAGCAATCTGCAATCATGCTAGGGAACGATGAGAAGGTACCGAAAGTTATCCTATCAATCCTTATCGATCGCCCATGCTAGAACCCCTGATGGACTGACTACGGACCGTAGTCGTCGAACGACTAGCTGCGTACCCTGGGGTAGTTTCTCGCCTTCGCCGGGAAAGCAAAGGTAATTCGTCGACCAAATGCAGGAGCGCCCTCAGACTTTGTTCTGTTGTTGATTCTTTAGATAAGAGGTCTGACGATCTGAAAGGTATTGGAAAGAAAGTGGTACAAACCAAAAATGATGCACATGAAGCTGACGAAGGACTGCAATATGGTGCTGGAATAGCTGATTAACCAGTAAGTGGTTTAAATTGATTCATTACTGCCTTAAATTTATCATTTAATCTTATTTTCAAATGCGTTTTTATCGAAACTACTTTTTTCGAATTTGTGTACACTCTAGCTCCTACAGTTTTTAATCAATCGTTATCAAACTCGGCACATAGTTTCTTTTTATAAATACGCTCCATTTGAACCTCAATCCTAAACAATATCTTTATTTTAACTATTTTGTTATTGCAAAAAACATACAAAAGAATGGTATAAAATCATATTATATTTTCGCATTCCTCGAAAAAATATTAATTTTTGATTTTTTTGTGAGAATCAAATAAATGGAACACTTATGAAAACGGTAAATTTTTTGGAAAAATTGATTTCAGATGAAAATTGTGACCTCTAGGGTGTACACAACCAGCCGGATGGCGACTTACAATGCGCTGCAGCTGATATCTCCGTTATTTTTTGAGGAAAAAATTTGAAAATTTTGGAGAATACTGTTGAATATATATTATGTAAAATGACCCCAAGGTGTAAATAAAATATAAATATTCCTTGCATGTTAAAAAAAATCATTAAAATCACTAAAAAATTGCCATCCTACACCTACTTCTTAAATCTGTAGTTTATACAACATAAGTAGCTCTATAACTGTCCCGTGCTCTAACACCACCACAACCCCACCATTTTATAAATATATTGGAATGAAATGTTTTAACCAATTACCTGCTAATTTAAGATTGGAAACTAAATTCTGAAATAAAGTGAAGCAATTATTTCAATAGTGTATCTCAATTACTAAACTTTGTAAAATATACATTTTTCTCAAAAATAATATTAGACATTCTTTTTTCTATTCTTATTTTGCCTTTTTTTCTTCCTCCGTTTTCTGCCCTGTTTCATATCAATTATCTGTTTTTTTTGTTGTCTCTTACCCTTTCTGAAAATTTTATGTTAAAATGCTTTTTACCTATGATTGATTCTCAGCGCATTGCTCTAAAAAAGGAGTCTACTGTTATATATTAAAAAAAAAAAACTTTATGTAATGTATATGTCATTTGTACCAATAAGATTAATAAGAATTGAAAAAAAATAATTTGTAATAAAAAGCAAATAAATGCTTTGTTTAAAATGATTTTTTTTTGGTATATTTATCGATCAAAACTGGCAATAATGCGAATTCACGACTTTGGCATTGGACAGACGATATTTATATTTTACTTAAAATTTAATTGAAATGTAGAAGCAAACCTGTGAAAAACAGCAACGTAGATTAAACGCCCCTTCCTGCTGAGATAATGCTAATACATTCAATTACTTTTGATGACAATCCCAACTGGAATGGGCTTTTATGTATTAACTCGGAACGTCATACGACCCTGGTGGATGATTAAAAATGAAATTCATATCAATTACTGTAAATGTTGTGGATTAAATATTGAAACAATAATATTAATCATCATAAAATTATTAGCATTAGAAAAAAACGAAGAGAATAAGGCCCATCGCACATGGGAATATTCGCAAGAAAATCAAAATGAGTAATTCATTCAAGGGTTTCCTCCATTTTGCTACAAAGCGACACGTCGACTAAGAGCTTGACGTTACTGACAGTGCACACTATATACAAAGTTAATATTCAAGGTAACAATGATGTTCATATTCAAGGTGTTTCAGCACATACCCGAAGGATTTTAACCAGCAATTCCTGAGCATATTTGGAGTAAAAAAAATTTACGCCGCGTTGGGCGTAATAATTTTTACGGTGCTGGTCGCCGCGGCAGCCGCGTTTCAGTTGCCTTGTCGACAGGTTGCCATGGTAGCGGCTCACGACCTGCCAAGTTTTGTCCTGTTTTGACATGTCAGATCAGAAAAATATCAGCTTTGTTCAGGTTAATTGCGATTGCATCGCCAACTGTTTTTTTTTTGTTTCTCCATGAGCGGATGGCCTTATCATGCACAATAATAATTGATGCTTGTTTAAATGATTAACATTTTTATAAGTAGTTATTTGCATGTTAAATTATCTAGATGTATGCAATTAAATATTTAAGAGAAAATTGATATAATTATTTATTAAAGATGTACAACAGACAAGGGTATTTCAAATACACAGGAATTTGCTTATTTTCAAAATTTTAAGTTGTATTACAATTCTTGGCGCTTTTTAGGTGGCACCTTGTGCTTTCCTTGCAGGTGGAGATTTTCTTTGCTACTCACTTTTGAAAATTAAACACGTCTTGCATTTATCTGATAGTACTTTATATATTTTTTCATTTACATCCAAAATTATTACAATCTGGCTTGGTATTTTGAATGGAACACAATTTTTTTCTAATCAAGTAAAGAAGCAGTTAATGCTTTTGTTGTAGAACAATTTGAATTTCGAATTTGAATTACTAAAAAATATTAAAATAAACAAAATAGTACTTATCTATGACTGTAATTACCTACCCATAGGATATAAAATAACAGTACCTACCTATCAATTTTAACCAATTCTTCAAAATCAATTTTTTGTTTTCTGACTTCTTTGGCTACGGACCCTCTTTTTCCTTCAAATATAAATAAAATATATGTAGTTTTATTTATTTGTTGATACATGAGCATATATTTTTGGGCGAATATGGTGTTCAATTAACTAGGTCCGAAAGGACAGGAGCTTTTTCATCTATGACGAGTACATGTAAAATAAAGCATTCAATATAATACCTAATCAACACCTGTTACTTGGAAAAAATATAAGTATAGAAGCCCCAGCAAGAGGTTGTGTGACGTAATCGTTCTAGTATCTTTTATCTTTTTCGTTTTCATATAAGACGTGTGAGAAAGAAGAGGATGATCGTCGATTACTTACATACATATACATATAGTAATATTGACTAAAACTTTATTTTAACCTTCCCTTCTGATTTAATTTTTGTGCAAACTTATCCTGAATTTATTAATCTAGTAAAAATGGCATAAATTTTTGTTTTTGTATTTATTTAATATAATTTTATTTATGGTGTTTTGACGATGAACCACTCCAGACAGGGTAGATTGGGGACGATTGAAACACGTCGTGATTGAATATCTCGTTTTTCTCGAAAACTATGTTACCTAAGAGTGTGACACTCGAAACTCCGTCAGATCTGTTGGGACCTAACGTCAATAGGGCTCTAGCCGGCGAGTGACACAATGGTGCATAGAAGACATTATTGGATTTTGCGCTCAAAGGTAAATATTTATGATATCTTAGTTTATGTTACAACTCATTTTACTCTCCTAGCTTGACCAAACTTTTTGTTCAATTCTCTTCTTTGTCTATTTTAGAGTATTTCTATTGCATTGCATGGCTTTGATGTCTATTGAAAAGGCTTATTTTTTAACATGAAGTAGAAAATGCTGCGAGGGGACCTTTGAAACAACTTGTCGTGGAATGATTGCAACGTTTCAACCGCCCACACTGAGAGAAAATTTCAAAGTTTTATTGAAAATACATCAGAAATTCAAATCAGTATTTTTTCCCACTAGATGTACTTCTGTGATCTGGAATATAGTCAATCTACATGATACAGTCAATCTCATTTGACCACATTCAACATCACACGACCTCACCAGACCAAATCCATATGCTTCAAGCAGTGCCAAAGGTGACGCAGTGGCAGTTCAAAGCTCAAAGTACAATCAAGTTCTGCTGCAGTGCTTGAAGCAGCTGTTCCGTCTACTTCAACATGCTTAGTGACTTTGCAGACAATTTCTGCTGTAGGATATGGAACAGTTGTTCCGTCTACTCAGAGAGGCTCGGTGATTCCAGAACCAGACTTTTTATGCAGGGTCTGAGTGCCCGTTTCTAACCTAGCCGACTAATACCATCATTAAATTGTTAAATAGATAAATTTATAAATATTGCAAAAGTTATTATTTTATAATAATCATAATTTCGGGGAGCCAAATGCTGGGGGATCAACTGTCGGGTCAGGTGCTAATAGCTCTACTTCATTTTCGTTACTTAACTAAATTCTGCAGAATCATTACTAATTTTGATTATTTTTTATACTCGTAGATTACCCATACAAGTGTTTATTTTTACTTATTTTTCTGAGTGCATATATTTATCACAAAGCACTTGAGATTAAAAACTACATACTCTACGACCTACGTAATAATAATAATGTACATTTTATTAGATAAATATTGATTGCCTGGCGTTATTCTTCAATTCGTTTTGAATTCTTCTCCAGGTAAGTCAATTTCTGCATGTTTTTTTATAGAATTTTTGTTATGAATTTCAAGATTTTATTAAAAGTCAATAAATAAAATTGCGCCAGTAATATTTTTTAAAAATATATTTTAAAAAGTTTAATGTACTTAAAATATAATTTACAAACAATAAGAATCAAAAAATGCATGAGAGGCTGCCTTATTTATTTGTATTTTTACAAATCTTTTTGTAGTTATTCATAATACCGACTATTAAATTATGTAAGGAGATTGCAAACTATGTTAAGTACATAAATTAATATATTCATAATCATAATGCATTCATAGGTCAGTTACTCCTAAATATTACTTGCCAAACAGGTTTTCTTCTGGCCTTTTGCAATTGAAAAGCAAACATTAACTTTAGTATTGTGAAGGATTTTGTTGAAAGCAGATGACTTTCATAATGGAGAGCATATATTTTAAGATGCTGTTATTCACAGGTTTGGCATTATTACTTTTACGTAATTATATTTTTGATCAGAAGATTTCTAAATATTTAGCCATGCTAAAAGTTAAAAAAAAAATGGTTATTACAACCTTTAAAAAAAAACGATTGGCAGTTTCAAAACATGTTGTATATTAAAAACAGAACAATAAAAAGTTGGAAAGTGAAATTGAATTTGTGAAAACATAAATTTTTCTCAAAAATTAGTTTTTTTTATTTATCGGATTGCAATCTTTGGGGCAGAAGCATCAGATGGGAAATGCTGTTATCTGGTACATTACATATCTTCATATCGATTGCCCAGTTGATTGATTAGACATCACCGAAAAATCGAAATTTGGGTTGAGTACACAGTCGTATGCAGTTAAAGTGTACCTTCTATCTGGTACAACACTCAGATTACTCATAAACATCACCAAATCAATTATGACTGTGGTGAATTAAACTAAATGATGTTTTGAAATTGATGCTTTTGGGTCACTAGTAGGATATTTCAAAATGACATACTAATGTACCAAACCTTTATGCCTCTTGGTGTTATTTTATAACATATTTAATATGTAAAACACGGTTCCATGCTAACTGAGAATAAATTCAACTCAACACCTCCTTGAAAAGTCATTTTAAAAGCTATAAAAAAATCATTTTAAATTAGCCGATAAGGGGGCATTCAAGTATTATGTAACTCAATTTTTAAAGATTTTTGTCCCTTCTTCCCTCCCATGTAACGCGCCATATAGTTTTTCTGTACCCCCCCCCTTCCCCTCCCTAAACGTTTCGTAACATCCAAGTGACTATTTTTACCGATTTTGAAAGCGAAAATAAAATAAAAATGACGTACAATACAGACGAGGGATTCCCCATAAAACATAAACAAAAAGGGTTGCCAACTTGGAAGATTTTAATTCCCTAGTTTTTTTTTTAAATAAAAAAAACATGTTACATAACGCGTTGTTCGAACCCCCTCCCGCCCTGGTAACGCACAGTAACGTTTTATAAGACCCCTCCCTCCCCCCAAATTGCGTTACGTAATACTTGAACTGCCCCTAATGTAACCTATTTAACCAATTTTTATATTACTCTGAGTTGGTTTCATTCAGAGTTGTCCGGTCACCGTAAAACACAGGGACATGTAAATAATATTTGATTTACGGTGAGCATTCGAGTATTGCTTTCTTTGTTATCTCAAAACTTAGTATTTGGAGATATCTGACTGGTCAACTGGACGATCGATGTGTTTTTTGTTTATCCATATATTTTTTGTTTCCACAATATCAGTAATGACGCCCCTGACTGCACAAATAAGTTTGTGGATCCATAAACAATTAACATTTCCTCAAATATTTTCATTTCAAGATAATAATTAAATGTTGTAGGCACTAAAAGTTACGCTATTTTAACAACTGGGTTACACAATTTTTTACACATGATCGATTTTTAGTTACCGTGCAAAATGATGTGATGTTTTCACCTTGACATATTGAAAACATTATTGTTATTAAAACCCTTTCACCTCAAATGGCAATATTATTGTTATGACTTAATATTGTTTAATGATACTTCATAACATTTTCATATTTTTGCAGTGCTGAGTTTAGCCATTCTTCCAGAAGCCATGTCTTCCTCCATTGTCAAGAGTTTTGAAGAGAACCAGGTCGTTCCAGATGTGATTCCTGTTGCCCCCAAAAAGGCACTACAGGTAAAACAGATTCGTTCAGTTATGTATTTTTTTATCATACGTAATCTTATTACACGCATAAACAATGTTTCCCAGTGTTTGTGTTCTGCTTGGAAATAAAATATTGCAAGACATATATTTTTAAAAAGACAATTTTCTATAAATATACATGGTGTCTGGATACTAAGTGGAAAACTGGTGAATCTATGTCACAAAAAGAACCCAAAAAAACACCTTTTTTTTCAATTTCGGCATTTTGATTTATTTTTTACTTTTAAAATTTTTTTTCGGCATAACAGGGGTTAAAAAAGTTTTTTGTACCGGATCTAAGCTTCAACGCATTTTAAAAGACAAACAACTGATATTAACCCCCTAGCCCCTGATTATTTTTTAGATTTGACCTAATAACTTCAAACATTGAAATCAATTCATTCAAGAACGAAAGCTAAAATCAGTAATGATATATTTTAAAATCGACTCCAAATGTGATGTATGTAGATTTACCAGTTTCCCGCTTGTACTTCGAGTTTCTGGATACTATCTATGTATATTAGGTATGTGTGTATATACATATATGTATGTACATTGTACATACATACATGATAACATATTATCTCTTTTTTTAAAGAGCCATAATGTCAACTCACTTACTAATATTTTAAAACCAACCATTTTTCTGTTATATTTTTGGAGTACATTCATACATATCACCATTAGTTAACTTGAAAGAACCATAAGAGAGAAAATTGTTTTTCTTATTTTAAAGCAGAAATTAAATATCCACTCATTTTATGCCTTCTGTTAAAAACATGACAATAGTTATAAATCTGTATTCTTTTAAATTTTTGTTTTTTTTTTTAAATACAACAATCTTTATTAATCCAGATATAATGCAGTCCAGTTCGAAAAATGTTAACTACTTTAAACTTGAACTTTACATGAATGACTATTTTCACTATTAAAAAAAAGAGTAAAAAAATCGCAGTAAAAAAATCAAGCTGATTATAATATTGTCATATCAAATGTTTATTCAACCAAAATAGAATCTTTCTTTTCCTAACATCCATAGTTATTGGAAAACATTAAACGATGAATTCTTTTATTGGTCTGGTCCGTCCGGTCTGTGTACCTACATTTTTCTCACTGTAAAGACAGTAATAAAGATTACTGGGAGTGAAACATAGAAGAAGGAAAATAGTGGATATATAATCAAATTTATAAGTACAGGTGACTTTTTTTTTGTAAAAACTCTTTAGAACCGTTGTGATTTAAAAATTGATGAAAAATAGTGACACTAAAAAGAGACAAACACGTACATCTCTAGGATTTAGTCTGCGAGAGAATGAGATAGAATAATCGATCTTTTCTTTGTGAAGTGCTTTGTAGCCTCCCCACTCTTGTCTACTTTAGTTTTCTGAAGGTTTCACTTCTACCGCATGAGTACTGCACACTGATTTTTCTTTTATGAAATAGATTATCTACCCCAGTGGCATTGAGGTCAACGAAGGAAGGGAGCAGACTCCAACCAATGTGAAGAACATTCCCTCAGTAGATTGGGAGACTGAAGATGGATCCTACTATACCCTCGTCATGACTGGTAGGCAGATGAACAAATATAAATTATTTTAGATTACATCCCTTTTTATGACATTACACGAAAGTCTCTCCGTCCGTCTCCCTGGGAATATAGCACTGTTGAAATGTTACAAGGTCAACGAAAATGAGGACGGGAAAGATAAAGATTAGTAGCTGGGTAAGTATATGGTTATTAAAAAGTAATTTCTAGCAACTTTATATTCTGAATGATGTTCTACCACCAGCAGTAACCATGCTACACATTTTTCATTCATGTAAGTTTCTTTCACTCGTGCAAGTATCTTTCAGAGCATTCTGAAAATGTTATTATTTTTTTACAAAATCCTGTGTAATAAATATCAAGATGCCAGAGCTCACCGTTCGAGAGTTTGTAGTGTGACATACAAATAGATTGCTTTATGTGAAAACACTCAAATCAAACAAACTTTCACAACCATAAATTTGATAAATGGTTCCGCTAGCATGATGCTCAAAGAGTTGAGCGGCACCCTATTGGTAAAAGGACAAAGTAAAGTTTACAGGCTTTCCCATCAATGTTCAAGTGTCTATTAACTACTTGCTAATTGGGAGTGGCTCAGTGCATCTTGCGGGTGTCGGCTGAAGGGAACCAATTAATTTTCCTGCTAAAAATTAATGCACTCCAACGTACCAAATTTTTGTTTTTAACTTCTATATCACCAATTTGAATAATTTTTTCAGACCCCGATGCACCCAGTCGCGCTAACCCAATCCGCCGTGAATTCCTTCACTGGCTGGTCGTCAACATTCCCGGAAGCGATGTTGACAACGGAGTCACCTTGGTGGAATATGTTGGAAGCGGACCCCCGCAAGGGACTGGACTTCATCGCTACACCTTCCTGGTATACAAGCAGGAGCTGGGCAAGATTGAGTTCACGGAGCCAAAAGTCAGCAAGACGTAAGACGATTTGAATACTGCATACTTTCATGGTCGATATTCACGATTTTCCATAACAAAAAATTTTTATAGCTGAAAATTGTTTTTTTTTTTTGCGGAAAATGCTTGAAAATATATGTAAAAAGCAAATTTCTGCCCCTACGGTCTTCTTCAGACAAATGAAGTCTTTAATCAAAAACTCTTTTTTTACGGAAAATTGCAAAATTCGTTGTAAATGCCATTTTTGAAAGTCGGGGATGGACTTAAAAAAAAATAAAAAGTTTCTAACTGTATCTTACTCAAAGATATTGAAATACAAAAGAGATATGCTGTGATGTCCTTGCGACTGTCGGCGGATTACTACCTAATCGGAGTAATTTACATACAAAAAGAAATTGTTCATTTCGTTGATGTTTTGAAGGTGTGCATTAGTATTGGTTAACAATATAGTTTGAATACGGAAAGAATTTGTTCATTTAGTTTAACGTTCGTTTAGTTTATTCGTTAATTATTCATTCAATTAGTTTATTCGTTAATTGGTAAACAATATCGACAACACCCGGAAGCGCAGTCCTACCCAGTAATAACTGCGAATAGCACATCACTTGTATTTCAATATCTTTGATCTTACTAGTTTGTCTGCAAATTTTAACTTCAATATATTCCTGAATCATCCTAACCTAACCACAAAACTGATAATGGCCTTTCTTTAGATACTTCTGATTTAACAAAGAGATATGCATTTGGAAAAAGTGAAAAAATTTATTGTATGAAAATTCGAAAAAACTAATCTCCTTGAAAAAGTAATCAGTGTCTTAACGCCAACAAAAAACTTTTTCTTCTGGAAAATTGCAATAAAAATATTAATTTCACACATTTAATTTGCCTGTTAGATGGAACTTACAAAAATTACTTTACACTAATGAATAAAACATATTTTTGAACAAAATCAGATATAAAAATTATTCTGAAATAAAAATGATTATGATCTTAATTAGGTCTGAGTGATAATTTATGACAAAATCATGATTGAAAATAAGGTGAATGACGTTCAACATGACATCCGAGATTAATAAACTAAATAAATTCTCAAATCAAATATCAATCGTCCAGTTGATTGGTTACTACATTTTGAGATAACGAGAAAAGCAATATTCGAATTCTCACCATAAATCAAATATTATTTACATTTCGTTTTACGTATTAAATATAATCTAAAATAACAGGGAGGCACCACGGTCTGGTACATTAGTGTGATATTTTGAAAAATCCCACCAGTGACCCAGAAAACATCAACATTTTGTTTAATTTACTATGAAATTTTCTGCATTTTAATTGATTTGATGATGTTTATGAGTAATTTGAATATTGTACCAGATAAAGGGAACACTTTTACACAATAATTGCAAACTCAAATTTTGATTTTTCGGAGGTGTCTGACTAATCAACTGGACGATCGATATCTTAATTTGGAATCACATTAAAACATATTTTTAATGACCAGCGTTTTTTGTGATTTTTCACGTATTATATTAGAAATAATTCAAATTTTGAAAATGACATTCTAAAATAATTTTCTGTTAAAAATATTATATTGTGGGTAGGTACTTTATCGTTTGTCTGAAATTTTCACATAAAAAGTTCTAATTATGAAAATGACTTATCAAAACAAATCCGAGTTCCTGAGTTACGCAGGTCAGACACTCAACCGAAATTAGTATATTGGATAAGAAATTTTTAGAAACATTTAAAAAATGTTCATGTTTAGGCAGAAAACGTTAACTAAATAATAATAAATATGAATAATTTATACAGCACCATTTCAGTAAAAAAAAAAAACATTAATTTTACAATAATAATATCTACTTTATTACCTTTCAAATATAACAAAGAAGTTATCAATAAAATGTAAAACTATAAAAAACAGTAGTAAAACTTTACATTATCAAGTATGATTCAGTATCCTGAATAAGTGCTTATGTACTATACATGTTACTGAATTTTAACAAAAGGTTAATTTTACCACTTCAGTTACGGTTTTTTTTGAAAAGCCATGTAGAATTTGCTGTTTAACAATAAAGTTTGTACCCATTTGTATTTGTTCTATGGTCCATATCGGCCACAACACAACAGAACAGGAATGTTCTTGTTGAAAAATGATACTGTGCTATGCCAACAAGGCCATAAATTGCCACTTTGAAAGGTTCAGAACTTAACCTCCTTGTTTAGAACACAGAAGGTAGAATTATTCTATTAGCAGCGTAAGATGGCAGTTCAATTCCTACCCACATTCAGTATAAATAATAACACTGAATGAGCTCAGAGAACAAGCCTACAATGGAATCTATTGATACTTCCGGTCTTTTATTACAAACACCTTGTTTACATTAACCCTTCACTAGCAGAAATTAAAATTTTGCCATGTTTTATTAATTTCTTCTTTATTCTCTTGTTCAATATTTTATTTTAGTTTTTTTAACTTTTATGATTACAAACAACTAAGTTATTAAAACTAAAACTATAACTATAAACGAAAAAGTTATTAAAACTATAACTATAATAACTCTTGTTCTAATGACTTTTGAAGGTTATTATCATATCATATCCCATATAAATAAAAATCGGAACTGTTTATCCAAGACACTATCTAGGTAACAAACCAGTTCTTTGAACATTGTGATCGTTTAAAAAGGTAGCTGCCAAAAAATGGAAAAAAATTATTCAAAGATAATATTTTTAATTTTGAATTTAAAATATGAGATTGACAAAAATGACTTAAAAATATGAGATCGCAATGGCTGAGTTGGTTGAGGTGCTTATCCCGGTAAGACGAATGATCACGGGTTCAAGTCCCAGTTGCGACCATTACCTTTTTTATTTTTCTTTGTTTAGTTATTTTTCATATATTTTTTAAAATTTATTAGTATTATCTTCTTCTAGATATATGAAATATTTCAAACTAAATATTACAATTTCACTTGTTTAAAGTGATTCTTATAATCTATTTTAAATTTACTTAATCGGTGTAGATTTTATAGTTTCCGGCAGCTCATTGTAATATATATTTAGAGTAAACTCTTTTGCATAACGGCGTCCCTTTTTAAATGATTAAAGTGACAAAAGTAAAGATTCAATAATAAGAGGGTATTTTTGTGCTAACTTGCTGCATGAAAACATAAAATATGGAGGCAAGTCTTACAATGCAATATTCACCGTTTTGGTTTTCCACATAAAATCAGGATGGTGAAAATTACATTAGTCTAAAAAGCCTCTTTTAATGAGCAGTTTTTTTTTTCCCACTTTGCTATAATATAACTTCTCCAAATTATTCACGTATCGTTCAACATTCTCAAAATACTTACTGATTTTTGTTTTCAGCACCAGGGAAGGAAGGCCAGAGTTCCGAATTGCTAAGTTCGCTGAGAAGTATCACCTTGGTGATCCCATCGCTGGAAACTTCTACCAGGCTCAGTATGACGATTATGTTCCTACTGTACACAAGCAATTAGGATTGTAATAACATGATTACAAAAATGTGTGCTTTAACTTGTGAAGATCTTTAATTAAATTACAATTTTATATAAAATGTTTGTTTTATTAAAAAATCACATAGAAAACTTTGGGTAGGTACTTTTTTGGAGATCTTCCTTAATTTATAAGTGTGTTCCGTTTTTTTTAAAATGACAGATGGTTTACGGGGGGAAAATATATTTTTGGAAAGGAAAATCATACAGTTTGTTTAGAGAGGGTTCTTTATTGGGTTCCGTGCCAATTCAGAATCAACTCAAGTAAACACCTCTGTGAAAAAAATTCAAAACTAAAAAAATAGTAATTTTAAAATAGCCCATAACCCAACTAACGTAACCTGTTTAACCAATTTTAAAAATATTTTTTTGATCACTTTTAAATGACCTTTCAAAGGAGGTTTTGAGTTGATTTCATTCTGAGTTGTCTGGTCACCTTTTATTGATTGGGTTTGATTATTGGTTAGATGTGAATATTATTACAAAATGAATGCAATAAGTATAGTTTTAGGTTAAAAGGTAAAGAAGAGAACAGGCCACACTATAGAATTTCCCCAACCTATGTAATACAAGATTATTTATTTGAAAAATAATTATAAAATAACCTAGTTGAAAATAATATCCATATATTAAAACTTAGCTTAGAGTAAGGTAGAAAAGTAAGAAGTATAACACTTTTTTTAAATGTTACAAAAAAATTAAAAATATGTATTTTTTTATTCTTTATTTATTTGTTTAATAAATATTATTACAATGGATTCACTTGTCGAGACCTATTCATATTACTTTGAAGATTATTATAGTTTTATGGAAATGTGTTTTCGATCTTGGCATCTGAAGGGTTTGCAAATGACAGGATTGCACATAAAACTACCATACAGAATTTTGTACCAGCATTCGTAATCTGCATCTCGCTGAGAATAGTTTACAAATTGAATAATAATTACAGGTGATTGATTCATCATGGGGAAATATGTCGTTGCAATACTGATGTGCACAGGTATGTAATAAGTATAATTTATTCAATTAAATATCATTAAAAACGAGTTTCATTCCCTGCATTTTGCCAGCTCCGTTTATACTTGTACTAAAATCTCGGCAAATATACTAACGGCCGTTGTTCCCAATCCTACTGATCAACTGTTGAGCTGAAATTTTGGCTCAACACTCCACAAATGAACAAATGCGCTCTTTCCAACGCAAATATCCCACCAATAGGTGAATTGAGCATTACTAAACAAATCACTTAGCTGATTGGAGACTCAAATTGATCGATCCAAAAGTTGAGAACAACGATTGTAAAAAGAATGTTTTAAAATTTAATATTTTGATAATATTGTTTGGTAGCATAGACAGTCCTGGTTTAACTAGCCTCATTGAATTTCATATTCCCATGAGAGCCACTCGTTCTAAAATCCTATTTAAATGCAACAATAACAAGACTGAGTACACGAAACACTTGCTTGTACCCAGGTTACATGAAATAAGTAATAGATATGCAGATGCGGCAGATTTATTTAACTGCACGGAAGGTAGGTACAAGAGGGCTATACTTTCAAATCTTTTCAATATTTTTACTATAGATTTTTGTATGTAATTGTATCTCTGGTGTCATTTCTCATTCAAATGCCATAATTATCTGTTATACTCTCTTTTTTATTATTTCTAATATTTTTCCTATGATTTTGTGACATGTAACCCCTGCTTATGGTATATGTATACCGTTGATATTAAATAAATAAATAAATAAGTAAAACCCAGTAAACAATAAAAATATAATAATCGGCAGGTACCGGCAAATTATTTAACGGAGTGCACATTTGAATGTGTTTGTGCACACTGATAGTGGTTCAAATTGGTTTTAAATAGTTTGGAACACCCGCCCGCCGTCCCTTCTTACCCCGTAGCAGTCATATGATACAATATACCACTACACCAGCTAGAATCTCTTTAAAATGTTTCCACTGCACCCTATTTACATCTTTTTTTATCGGTCTTCATAACCCTTTGCAAATTTTTTTTGCTCTTGTAGTGCTGAGTTTTAGCCTGCTGCCTGAGCTAACTGCCAGTCTTGTTTCTCCAATTATAAAAAGGGCCACTCTGAAGGTAAGAAATTCTATATAATATTTGTTGGTATCTAGCATTCATCCTTTTTCCTTTTTCCAAAATTGTAATTCCTACCCACTAATACTTTTTTTCCATACCTGCCTTTTGCTGACTAAAAAACAATGCAATCATGTGTCATCGTGTTTAGTTGAAAATTATTAATCGTCCTTTCAACACATATTGTGAGTCTTGATTACGGAGCCCTTGTTCGACTTTATTGAAACAGATAAGAACAATTGTGAGCCAGCAAGTTCAGTGGTGTAGACAAGCAAAGGAAGAAAACAAGATAAGTCGGCAATTCTTGATTATCCCCATTCTTTCTGCTTTGCGAGTATCTCTTTTAAGTCCCCGACAATATTAAATAACAGATCTGCTTATTGAATTTACCCTGTTTTAGGAAGGTAGCTTCTTAATACATTTTTTAAAACTACGAAGGTCTACTAGACCTTCGTAGAGAATTTTACTAAAATTGAGAACAAATGCATAATTTGAAGTATTAATACGCTAGCTTCTGTATGGTTGAAATTTAGGAACCCGACTTGGAGTACATCTCTGACGCCGCGCCTTATGCATAACCATTTTCGTACGTGAAGTTTGTTACAAAGCTAGCAGGGCCGGCAGCAAAAACCTACTGTGCGAGTTATTAAGAGGAATATAAACGCTAGAAATATTTCGATTCTCATGCCTTCAAAATTTAAAATCTAGCGTCTTATTTGCACGAGGCAAGTAAGCAAAAAAGTTGTTTTTATTTATTTCATGCATAATTTTATAAGAATGAAAAAAAGTTTGAACATACAAAACCTCAAAAATAGTCTAAGACGTAAAGGGGTAGGAATTTGATTAAAATTATTTCTTTTATTACACCACTGTTAAGTCATGGAAAAACATTTTTTTTAGTGGTTTACGCTTATATTTTTTGTTGTGTAATTAATAATTTTGTTGTAATTCCAATACATAGAAAAGGTAGTAAAGCTTCAATTTATCCATAGCATATTTTTTGATGTTCATAATGTAAACCGATTCGTCGTAAAGATTAATCTAAATAGTATCTCAATAGGATTTCACGTAAAGCTTCACCTTAACTGCTAAGTTGTGAATTATTTGCTTTGCGCAAAGTTTAATTTTTCAAGTACCCACATAGGATTCATCACATTGATATTCAGATTCAGAATTATGGTCGGGAAAATATATTATACAATATACCTACTGTAATCATTACTAATTATGGGATTTTGAAGCAATTAGTAATAAATTATACACCACATCTATAAACATTCGTACAGGAAATAATATGTGATTCATTGTGCTTTTGGAGGCCATCTTGCAATTTAGAAATCATCATAATATAAAATAGAATCACAACAAGATAATTTTTATTTAATGATTATATGTGTTAATGCTATTTATGAATTAGATTTATGTAATAAATTATCAACATTACAATAATTTGAAAGCACAAACCTTAATTTGATTTATTTGGGTTAATAACATCAACATGTTTGGGTTAATAACATCAACATGTTTGGGTTAATAACATCAATAATCATCGTGGGAATAACCCAAACTCGTTTAAATATTATTTATTGAAAAACAAATAAAAATGTGTGAGCAAGAGAATCCACCTGTTGTGTAGTTTTCTTAAAACCTATAATTTGGAATAATCTGACAATATTTGAAAATCTCCTGCTACCTACGATAATTATTGGAAAAAGCGGAAAAAATTGCTTGTGCAATGATGAAGGATAGGTTGCAGGGGATTTAATCCATGATTCGATTTCGATGAAATGCAAGTAATGCAAAATCATGTTTGACATTTATTTTATTAAAAAATGTGCAATGTACATTGGTGTATTATTCTTTATTAGATATTCTTTATTAGGTGCCTTATTCTTTATTAGATTTTTTCATTCTTACATTCTTTTCTTTTGTTACAATTTTTTTTGATATATTTTATTATTTTTCTCTACTTGCTACGCTAACTTAGGCCATGTTGTAGCAATTAAAGCCTTCGCTCACGGAGAAACTGAAATGAAACCAGTTGTCAACGCAATTCGAAATTCGTGAGCGCTACCATGGCAACCTGTTAACAAGACAACTGAAAAGCAACTGCCACACAAACAAAAATGCTGGTGCTTTGACAACTGGTTTCATTTCAGTTTCTCCGTGAGCGAAGGCCTTTCGTCTATGACTTCATTTTGAGTTTGATGAAAAAAAAATTAAACATGCTTATTATTATGGATATAAAAAACGACGTAAGAATAATGTAGAATAAAAATAATAAAGGTAAATAAATAAAACAAAGACAGGGAATTTTTTATATATGCATTATATTATAATATCTTAAGATTTTAAATAATTTATTGGCTATTGAAGAAGAAGATAATACTAATAAATCTAAATGAAAATATATAAAAGAACAAGACACAGAAAAATAAAAAGCTAAGGAAAATTAACTAATAAAACTTGGTTGAAGATAATATTGTTAATTCTGAATTTGAAAGATGATATTGACCAAAGTGGCCGAATTGGGTGCTTGTACAGGTAAGATGACTGATCCTGAGTTCAAGTCCCAGTTGTGACCGTTAGCTTTTTATTTTTTTTTATATATATATATTTTTTTATTCATATTTTTGTTTGGATTTATCAGTATTTGACGGCCAGCGTGGTCTAGCGGTTAGGCTCTTGACTGGCAATCCGAAGGTCACGGGATCATATCCCGGCGTGGCAAATAAATTTTATTTGAATATTTGTGTTATTTCACAATTAAATCATTTAAAATAATATATGGTATATTTGCGGCATGTTCCAGAGTGGCAGATACTCTCAGTATCGCCCTGGTGTATTATAGACCACCATTATAGAATTGAAACGTTGCTTGAAATGGCTTTAGCCGTGTTTGGTGACCAGCTCTGAATAGCCAGGTACTTCGCCACCTTCCTCTTCCCGATCTCCTTCCCGTCCCCAGTACTTTCAGTCTCACAACATACTCCAATTGGGGATGCCATAGTCTCACTGGCTTCAGACGGGAGCAGTTGGGACTCTTGTGCGGTATTCATATAAAAAAAGCTTTTTATTTTTTGTGTCTTGTTCTTTTTAAATATTGTTTTATAGTCATCAGAGGCATAGGACGATTGTGGAATTATCTAATATGTGTCTAAATATCGCAGATGTAACAGATTTTTTTTTAGATTCGTTATTTCTTCTCATATAATTTTTTTTGACAATCTTTATCATGTATATATGTGTTTTCAGGTAAAATACCCGAACGGAGTAGAAGTTAAAGGAGGAAATGAGCTGACCCCGGGCAATGTGACTGCCTTACCTTCTGTTGACTGGGTGCCAGAGCCAGATACCCTATACACTCTCACTCTGACCGGTAATATTTCATTGCTTTGTACTTCTATCAGCCTTCTGTAAAGTACTTTCCAAATTTTCTAATCCGAAATTCTTTTACCTAGATCCCGATGCACTGCCAAACACCCCATTCCAGTTTGTGCACTGGTTCATTGGGAATATTCCCGGTAATACTGTTACCAAGGGTCAGATTATCGCCACTTACCTCGGGAGCAGCCCGCCCGCAGGCACTGGCCTTCACCGCTACATCTTCAGTCTCTACAGACAGCCAGGCGCCATTGATTACAACGAGGAAAAGACACGCTACACGTAATCTATTATATTTTAAATTTCTTTGTGAGAACACACCGGGGTGATAGCGCAATGAGCGTAACGGGACATTGCTATAAGTTTGATAGAATGCTAGCAAATCTCTCTTAATTGACTTCTCAATTTCTGTTATAGCGAAATGGTAAATTGACACTTCTTCCATTGTGACAATATATGAAAGAGTGTTCCAAAAACACTTGATACATAAGATTGGTGTCAATGATGTTTGTAAACATGGTTTTTGACTCGGGTCACATTTGATGTAGTCACAAACACGTTTGTTGCCATTAGGTATTGTATGGCATTTAAGCAGTCTCAGTTAACTGCTGATTCTCGACGCACCGTGACAATTCACGGTTGCGGTACCGTGACGGCAAAAAAGGGCAATAAACATACGTTCCTTATCACTATATTGCTGCAGCTCTTTCTTACACATTAAATAATGGTGAGACACACAAAATAAGTGCAACTGTTTCCTCCAAAATAATACTTTTTTGCAACGGGAATTGCTTTTCATTATCTTTATATGTGTGAGGGAGATGTATGATAATGATTGTATATTTTCTGGTGCAGACGTATGTTTATCGTTTGTCTCATTGACTGCTGTTATTTAGTGTGTAAGAAAGAGCTGCAGCATTGTTTGTTTATTCATTTTTGAATTTTTGGATTTGGTCAGGATTTGGTCAAATTTTTGGTCAGGGTCCACTGAGGCACAGTGAGTTACAGTGCGGTGTGTGAGAGAGATGAAAGAAAATTATGACTTTTTTCTTTTGGAGGAAACAGACCTACGTAACTGTATATCTCATCTTTTGAAAGAGCTGGAGCATTATTGTGTTAAGGAACGTATGTTTATTGTTTTTTTTGCCATCATGATACCGTAACTGTGAAGCGCACAATGGTTAAACTTCGATACCATTATGCTTGATGACTTAATTATAATGGCTGATCAAACAACCAAACAAAAATTGACAAACAGCTGACAAGCCTTCCGATAATAGACAATCAGGGACCATTGAAATGTTCAAAAAACATTTTTGTAGATAAAAAAAAATACAGCTCAAATTTGTGGCTTCAGAATCACTAAAATAGCATCAAGATGTTTATTGTAAAACAGGCACTAGATCATAAGATTAATTATGTTTTTGTTTTCAGGGATGTCGAAGGTAGAAAGCAGTTCCCGCTAAGTTTTGCAACCAAATACAACCTGGCTTTGGCAGCTGGAAACTATTTTGAGGCTCAATTCGACGGCAACATGCATTTCCCCCCCACTTAACAAGTCAACATATTTTTATATCTTCATATTTTCCACCCATTTCCATTCCAGAGAGTTAGTTTTAAGTAACCTTGATCATGAGAAATAAAATGAATATACATACCAATAATATAAATACAGATGTGTACATAATAATAATATTATATTCTGAAATATTTAATATTGTTCATTCATCCCTATTATTTCAATTTGTTTTTCCTAGGGCAACAATGAATTACTCAAATTTTTCACCCTTAGTTTAGTTTAGTGTCCTGCCCATTTTCATTTTATAATAAATAATAAACATCATTATTAAATTTTAATATGTTTCATTAGCTAAATATAATGAAAGAGTGATTTACTTAGTGATTCTGATCCACTGGAGCGACAGCGCAATTTAAAACTTGTGAATTTTTTATTAATTTTTTTAAAATGAAGCTTTAAAAAAGTGAGGTGACGATAGCGTTTGAGGTAAATTTGTCTAATAAAATGTGTGTTTTTTTTTTCGTTACTGTTAATTTTAGTTCGAATAAAGGTAAGGTGAGACTTTTTAAGGTTCTTAAAACTTTTTTATGTTTGCAAAAAAAAATTGTATTTAAAATATTTAAAGTTTATTTCTAATAATAAAATTTTAAAGTTTATTTCATCACTTTTCAAAAACAGTTTTCGGATTAGTTCAGAAATATTAAATTATTTGGATTTTATTGCAAAGCGGAAATATTCTGACCTTCTGACAGATTGTGCCCGAGGCCTGTGGGGTTAAAATGTCTACAGTGGCGCCTTCCTTGACTGCAAAGTTAAGTGTGCATTACATATAATTATTGATAACATAATTAATCATCTATTGATATGATATACCTGTATAGTATGTAATTAATTATTATCTATTTGTTACATAATACGACTGCATTAAAAGGGAGACACAAACAGCGATTTTAATAGTGTTTATAGATTTGGTGAAAGAAGACTACCTACTTTTAAAATGGAGATTTTATATTTTAAGGTGCTGTTCATCACAGGTCTGTTATTATTGAATTAATTCAATATGTGTAAATAATGTAAACTCTGCAGAATAATAGTGTTTCAAAGGTAGTTTAAAATTGTTTGGAGAGTAAATATAAAAATGCAATGCACCATAAAATTTATTGTGAACACATAAAGATTCTCCTATCTTTTAGAACAGTGGTTTCCAATTAGTGGACCGCATACCCCCATGTGTACGTGAGCTTGCTTGAACGTGCACGCATCCAGTGGCGGCTTGCGCACTTTTTTGATGGTGGGGATCGAAATTTTTGACCGTGATCTCACCACCCGTAGAATATAATATAAAATTCAACTCAAAAAAAATTTGATCGTCTAATTGTAAATCTAAACACAAAATAATATAAAATTTCTATAGATATATACCAATTTACAATAAGGTATAATAAAAATAACTCTTTATCTTGCAAGATTATTATCGAACTTAATTTTAATGCGAGCGATTTCCGCCCAACACTTCGCAAAGAAATGGTTCATTGGTTTGTCGTGGGGATTTATTGAATGATCCCCACAGTGTTTGAAATTCACATACGAGTGCGCCTGCGTTTCTCGGATGGTATACAATCACGTAAGAAATGTTGGAGTACCGCTCGGATTGTCCCCCAAGTGCACAATAGATTCTGCGCATTAGAAATGGACTCATAGTTCGTGTACTCAGTTCGCTGTCGGCCAGACTGGGCGGTCATTAAAATGATCCCGAATGATTTTTTGTATTTTATTTTTGCAAATGTTAATTACTTTTATGTTTAAAGAATTCATTCATTTAGTGAAGACAAAGCATCGACTGCTATTTCCTCTAGTAGGTTTCAGGTGTAACTGGTGGGGACTGTCCCCATTTTCCCCCCTGTGGAGAACTGCCACAGCACGCATCCAAACATTAAAATTGCCAAAATATATTTTGAGTTAATCGATCTGCTCATGAAAGCATAAATATTTACACTGGTGGTGAATTCGACCGACACCAAAGGGGTCGAACTACTGTGGGGAAGTATATTGTTGTTCACACAATAATATGTGATTTTCATTATTATTAGAATTGTTATGCCATTAACTCCTCAGGCTAATTTATTCGCTTTTGAGAATAGGAATATAGGTCTCACAGAAATTGTTGTGTCTCCCTTACTATCATGGTGAAAAATATAATCTAAACGTCACATCTGCCCTGATGATGAACACTATAACGCTGTCCGAAACACCCCAAAAACAAATAACGAAAATAATCTAAATGTGGTTAGGATGAGAAAACACTAAGCTTTTTATTCAAATCTAATAGTTAACTACAAAATAATTAAAAATAACATACAAATCTTATGGTTAAACACAAAATAAATATATATACCTTTATGAAACCAAAGTTTCAGACCCCAATTTGAAAAAAAAAATTAATATAATAATTTATTAAATATTATAATCTTGAATTTATAAGTAAAAATTATTTTTACACGAAACGACAAAATAATGAGGTGGGAGTAACGTTTATAATGCGTTTATCTAATAGAACATGTAATGTGTAATTTTTTTTTTAGCTTCTGACCAATTTTTAAAACTTTTTATGATTGCATCAAAAAATTTTATAATTCAAAATTTATTTGTTTATTTCAAATTATAAAACTTGAGGGCTATTTAATCACCCTTTAAAAACGATTTTCGGTTTTCGGATACGTTGAGAAAAATTTCATTTATTTGGATTTTATTGCAAAGCGGAAATATTTTGGCCTAGACAAAACATAGCCGAGTAAAAATAATTTAAAAGATAATAAAAGGTTGAAAAACTTATTTAATTTTTTATTTACAAGGGGTAGATTCAGAGGGAATTCATTTATAGTAAAAAAAAATTCCGCTCTTCAGGTGGAAATGTGACAGAGTGGTAAAAGTTATGTAGGTTAAAAAGAAGATCAACCCAATTGCAATTTTATGAGTTTGGGCTCTTTCTCGAAGGAGTACTCAAGAAAAACTAATTGGGAACCACTGTCTTGGAGCTAAACAATTTTTATGATCTATATATACTTGATATAAATTTGAATTAACACTTAAAAACGATCCTTGCATAAAATGTTATATTTTGTTTTATATTTATTTTACATAAAATATTTGTTATAATATGAAAATGATTTTACTTTAAATACTTAGTTGCTTTTAAAAAATAAATTAAACAAACATTTGTCTTTAGCAAACTTATTTTTTTATAGTTCTAAGCTTAGCAATTCTTCCGGAAGCCACATCCTCCATTGCCGATAGTTTTGAAGAGTTTGAGGTAGTCCCTGATGTGATACCTGTCGCACCTGAAGAGGCACTAA
Organism: Glyphotaelius pellucidus; assembly: GCA_936435175.1. NCBI lineage: Eukaryota > Metazoa > Arthropoda > Insecta > Trichoptera > Limnephilidae > Glyphotaelius > Glyphotaelius pellucidus. The sequence continues at coordinate 27,613,380 of OW386549.1, forward strand.
AGGTAAAACAGATTACTTAAGTCTTATTTTGTAAACTTTCAGAAATATGGCAGTTAGAGTTATGACATATACCACTCTGTCCTGATGTTGTAAAGAACATTCATTATTAAGCTTACAAAATTGTTTCCCAGGGTATTCCTCAATCCTTTTTCCTGACAACTGTCAAATCATAGGTAAATGAAGCAAGCAAGATAGAATTTTTCTCAAGTCGGTTCCTCATCGCTGAGGATCGTAACCCCTAATCCAATTTCCGTGATGGATAAGGCTTCTCCACTCCTTGCAGTTCTGTGTTGCATGGAGAGATGTACTTTACTGTATAAGTACAAAAAAATCGACACTGTATATAAATTCCTTTGATATTCATACCAACTTATTATTAGGGGTATTTTTGAAGTCAAACTTAATATCTTTTACTGTGGAAATTTGTAAATAATACACAAAAAATTATAATTTTATACTTAGTAAATATCATTTCGGGGGATCAATTGTCGGGGAATCAACTATTGGGTCACCGTTGTAGGCAGATTGTGGAAAGCGTATTGCGGATGCCTAACTTCCAGGATGGACACATTTATGCATCTGTCTGACCATGAAATCCTGAGCATTTTTCTCCAGCACCACATTTTGAGGGCGTCTATCCATTTTCTTTTGCTGGCTCTAAGGGTCCATGTTTCCACAACGAACAGAAAAATGGGGAAAATTTGAGGATGATAGCAGATTATCAAAAATGTATTGATTTTGTTGTTATTTAGGTTGTCTATCCAGGCGGCTTAGTGGTCAACGAGGGAGAAGAACTGACCCCAACCAATGTGAGGAACACCCCGTCAGTAGAGTGGGTGGCAGAGCAAGACTCCTACTACACCCTCTCCATGTCAGGTAGGTTCTGAACCATTATTATAAATATGCATTATCAAACACAGTTCTACCTCCTTATAATTACATACTCCATTGAAATGCTTGGAGTAAGTATATCAGAATGCCTCAAGTATCGGGGCTAAAGAAGTACGAGTAAATCTGTCTTCCAAGAAACTGGGATAGCAGATTCTTCTATAGTGAACTCAACCCTGTACAAATCTCAAGTATGCCCACCAATTGAATTTTAGAGCTACCTCTGGGCTGGAGCCGCACAATACTTAATAAACCTACTAGATTCTGTGCAAAAAAGGTTGGTACGTCTGTTTGACAATCTGTTGTTAACAGACCGATTGCCATCTCTAATACACAGACACAATGTAGGCAAGCTGATTTTGATCTACAGGTATTTTAATGGAGCCTGCTCTAAGGAGCTAGCAGCATTGATCCCCTATGCACGTGTGTGAAACTCGATGGACACAAGCAGAACACCTGATGTTGGCTTCACGAAAACGGGTCGATTATGGGCAATACGGCACTCTCAATTAGGGTTTCAGATTCAAGTGTTTCTCTCTTTCCAAAGCCAGCTAGACTATATTATGGCCATAATTTGGAGATGTATCATTAAATATAACAAATAATATGATGTTGTATACATATCATATAACAAAGTAATATGATTACATAATAATATGTGTTGTGATTTATTTTTATATCGCGACCACAGCACTTATAAAACGGTTCCATGCCAACTGGGAATAAAGTCAACTCAACACCTCTTTGAAAAGTCATTAAAAGCTTTGAAAAAAATTATTTTAAATTAGCCGATAACCCTAACCTAACATAACCTATTTAACCAATTTTTTAAATATATTTTTTTATCACTCTAAATGACTTATCTGAGTTGGTTTCATTCCGAGTTGTCCGGTCACCCTATAAAACATATGTTGCTTCTCAATGGGAATAATAGACAAATCCTGTAAGTCCAAAATCAGCAAATTTAATTGCTAGATTACCAGTTTTCATCGATTTTTCAGATCCTGATGCACCCAGCCGTGCCAACCCAACCAACCGTGAGATTATGCATTGGCTGGTTGGCAATATTCCCGGAAGCGACGTTGACAGCGGAGTCACGCTAGCCGGATATATCGGCAGTGCGCCGCCCCTGGCAAGCGGAATCCATCGCTATGTGTTCCTACTGTACAAACAGGAGCTGGGTAAACTTGACTTCACAGAACCAATCATAAACAGCACGTAAGAATATTGAATACTTTATACTTTAACTAGGGATGAGAAGGTCAATGGGACCAAGCCAATACCATTCGATTGATATTAGCGATTTTTAAGAATATATTTTATAGTAGAAAAGATTTTAGTGGAAAAAAATTTTGTACAATAAATCCTTTCGGAGGCAAAAATGGCTGTCACATAACAAAACATGTTGTAGCAAACAAGCGCAATTAAATATTTGAAACAATTAGCTAATATGAAAATAATATGGGGTTCTATTGTCATATTAAATTTAACTAATTTCACCAAGAATTATTATGATCAAATGAGGCGTGTTAAATCAAAGGCGACAGTCTCCAATTCTTTTCATTATGAGTTATATGAAATAATGTTTTTTTTTGTTTTTTTCCCACACTCTTACCACAAAGTACAATTTTAGTTAATGAATATTTCCCAGAGTTAGTTCTGTGTAAATTTTATTAATTATTGGTAAATTACTGAGTTATTTTCAATTAATATATGGAGATTGCAACTTTTGTTGTGCAAAGTTGGAGAATGCCGCTTTTGTTGCAAACTCATGCAGATTTTGCCAGTTTTGTTAAGAACTGAAAACGCCTTTTTTTCAGGTTCACTCTTTGTTTGGGACAGCCATTTTGAATATTATATTTTTGGGTCTCCGATTGGCCCAAAAAACTACTACAGTTTTTGATCTGTAACCTTTAACTGTAATTTAAAGAAGATTGACATTTTGTGACAGAACTAATTACTTCAAATCAAAAATGTATGGGATACTCTCATTTATGCTCCGAAACCTTTTGAAGTTGTCGATAGTATTTTTGTTTCTCTATCCATCGCCATATCTAACTCATTTTACACCAATGGTGAAGATTGTCGTCTTTGTTTTAACATGCCTTACATATCGCACATCCCATAGAAAAGTGTCGTAAGTCAAATTTTCTATTTTACGTTTTATCTCTGAAAAGTAAAGTGATTGTGATTATCTATGCCCCATGAAAACCATATTTGAGTTAGATCTCTCCACCTCCGCAAGATGCCACTAGTATCTCTTTTTGGACTGTTTGTTAATCATTCTTTCATTTGTTTTCGCTCTCCTGTAAAATTAACTTTTTTGACTTACCTCACTTTTTTATGGGATGTGTGATATAAGTTTATTAAATCAAGAAAAATGGACGAACCTGCAGAAAAGCTGTCATGTCAGGTTGGCTCTACTTTTTTGTTGATGTAAAATTTTTGTAACATCTATTTATACAATAAAAATAATGTATAAATCAAAAATTGGAAAGGAAAGTATCTGAAAAAGTAGTCTCTTTCCTAAAAGGGTTTTATTTTCAGACAGATGTAAAGATTTTTTAATAAAATCTCTCTACTCTGGAAAATAGCAAAAATCGGTAGAAAAGTCTCATGCTCAAATTTTATTTAAAAATTCCCATAACTCTTACTTAGTATTAATTCTTACTTATTGTAACTTCAGTATTACAACAGCTTATTTTTGTGGAAATAAATTCAACGCCCACTATTCATTCAAATTCACCTACATCCATCTCCTAATTTATTTATTTATTTATTTATTAAAAGAAGTTTATACAATGAACAAAAAAAATTGTGTTAATTCATCCGCCATGCTAGGGATGTCCCTGTGTTATGGTGGATGAAGTTTACAGATTGGGTAGGTACAGTGTACAGTCATTAACTTATGCAATTCATTTAAATAGTTTAAGTTACAAGATGTATTAATTATATTCAATTAAAATAGCAAGTTTTACACATCATCGTTACTGAATGTAAGGATCCATTTTGATAATTTTTTTTAAAGATATGGGGTTGGGTTTCGGATTTTAGGTTCTCGGGGAGAAGGTTAAACATTTTAGGAGCTAGGTACATGAAATGTCTTTGAGCTGATGTGGTGCGTAGTGTAGGAACATTGTAGTGTCGTTTGGTTATTGTTCTGGTGGTGTAACTGTGATGTAAGAGAGTTTTTTTCTTGTATTTGAACATGAAATGTGTTAGTGTAAATTTTAGATGAAGTTGCCGTATGTTTAAGATATTATATTCTGTGAACAGTCTATTGGAGGAATATCTTGTTGGTTGCTTGTTGATAGCACGTAAAATCGTTTTTTGGGCTTTTTGCAGAGGATCAATAAATTAATCGCAATGATTTATTTTTTAAATTCATATTAAAATATTACATGAAATAATAATAAATTAATAATCTTCACAGTATGTGGTGCACAGAAATGTACTTCAGTAAGGAGGTGGTGCATTTAATTACCATTGCAGCACAAAAATACATGACTTTATTTCGTTTGTTTGATGGATCTTTCAAAAATGACTGTCATTTAAATAAATAATTTATCACAGTAAAGATAATCTAAATTAGAATGAGTTGAGTAATTTATGACACAATATCAAGATGAAATAAACTTAATTAAATATTCAATTGTAATCTACTTAAATAATCGCAAGTTTTTAATTACAATGTATAATTGATGCAAATCAATAATCATATGTAGTTTCCCCTCTTGTAGACATTAAAAGTAAATAGTAATAATAATAAACTATGACTAATTTACAAAATATCATTGGGCTAAAAATAACTCCTTACGCATATGTGCATCTTGTGCAGATTTTTCAGTCTTTGTTAAAATAAAGATTTGCCGAGGTAGTATTGAATACCTGGATTATTGGATAGTGACCGAATGGGTCAAAGCACCAGGTTTGCACAGAGCCATTACGACACGTAGCACTCCGCACCCCAACCTCAGGGTGTTCCAGTGTAATGTAAACATTTGAGATGTAAGTGTGGTGACAGGGCTACGTAAGTGCGGTGACTGCGAGTCGACCATGCACTGGCTTATTGATTCAAATATTGCCGGAATATCCACAAACTGAAAATGTATCCATTCTTTAAAATTAAATAAGTTTTTTTTTTGCAGAACTAGTGAAGGAAGGGCTCAGTTCCGAATTGCCAGGTTTGCTGAGAAGTACTCCTTGGGGAACCCAATAGCTGGAAATTTTTTCAATGCCCAGAATGAAGACAATGTTTAAAATAAAATACCTATGCTAATTTTTATTTTTTTGAAGTTCTTTAATAAAATTCTAATCAATTTGTGATGATTGCCTTACTATTTATTTAAAAAAAAAGTTGGTTCTTTTTTGTAAGGATTATCCATCCAGCAGCAGGCTATTATATATATTAAGTAGCTTATGGTAAAACGGCCGTTGTTGAGCTGAAATTTTGGCTCAACACCTCTCTGAATCGGTGAGTGAGATTGTCATGATGACACACAAAACTGTCTACTCGCTCAGTAGCGACAGTAGCAGCTAAAATAACGACTCTCGCGCGAACCAATTTGGTCAAAATTTTGTAAAAAACTTGAGCTCGCATCTAGTACCACACGCTAGCCAGTAGCGAGAATTACGGCTGCCGCGCGAACTAATTCTGACAGTTACGAAATCAGCTGTTGGTAGGCCGCCACCTTGAGCGAGTAACGAGTAAAGTTGAAAGGTGGTAATCTTTTCGTAGATTGTCCACAATCTGCTAGTTAGCAAGTAAAACGATGACACTGGGCGAGTTTACTAATAGATAGTGAATTTCCCATATAGTAGCTTGTAAACTCGCTCAATGTCATTGAGGCTTTAGATTGACCAATCAAAAAGTTGGGAACAAGGGCCGTAACAGCCTTAAGCCCTTTTTTTGCCGCAGAGCAATCATATCTTGCTCCGCCCAGTTTCCAAGTATATTTTTCTTCAACGCCCCCCCCCATTGGAATAACCAGACCCTGAACAGTAAAGTAAATTTTGCTAAAGCAAGGCAACAATTTGCAGTGCAATCCATGCGCAGTCATGTGGGACTTTTCTGCGCAGGATCTGAATCATCTTTTTAAAAAAAACCGCCTGGGAGATCGGTAAATTATAACACATTAGTAAAAGCTTCTTTAGTGTAACAAAATATTCAATTTTGGAAATAAGCCTGAACACTTGTTTACCTGATTTGTAATTGTAGTTTTTAGCGTATTTGCACGCCGTTGTAAAAGGACTAGTAATTCACATGCAGATTTTATTTTCCAGGACTAAATAGTGATCTTTACAATGCGAGTTGCCTGTATACTGTCAGATTCATTTAAACAAATCACCGAAACAGAGTCATGCCATCTCTCCACGCAACTAGGTTTGTTCTCCTTTCCCTGATTGGCTGGCCTAACAATTTGGTTGCCTAAACTGCCTATTGAGATTCTTTATTGCTGTACCAGCTACCATTAAACAGTCAAAAAACATAGGCAACTGAAATCAAGTTATATTTATTATACATATATCGATTCCAATACGACGACTACAATAGGGTTCTTGTTTTAGAAATAAACAAAAAAACAAGATTAAAATTGGTTTACAATTTAGTTGACCAATGCGGACATGCTAAAACCATCAACTTAACCGCTAATTTTAAAATTACAAATGCAAAACTTGGAAGGCTGACCAAGTATATTTATTAATAAAAATATGTCGTTTTGTAAAATTGTGTTGAATTTAATAAAAAAAAATGACAAGCATAACCAAATAGGAATTTTTCACATTACAAGTGTTAGCGTCGGCGTGGGTGCTGACGCTAGCGGCAGGGTTGGGGAGCTTGCTCCCACATATTTAATACAATTAGATGCTGGATTTGCCCCAAATAAACTAGCTCAGGTTTTGCGGCGCAAGTATGTTCCTCTTAACCCCAAGGCTAGTGCCTGTGGTTCGGAGCTTCACGCTTCTCATCCTCCCAGGGCCTCTTTCGACAAGCAAAACACGGTATGTTATAACATAAATAGTTTATTCAATTCTAGGAGTCACAATAGTACATAGGGATGAACAATCCTAGCTGAAAGTTAGTTTGGACGTCAATCTCTGCTCTCTACACGCTTTTTAGGGGCTTAAAACATCATTTGCACACATAGGGTAAAACATTGTATTGACTCACGTTTTTTTATGGGCTAACAGCGCTTTACGCGCTACTTTTCCTGGTCCCAGCAGCGTCCATACGCGGACACGCGGAGGTGCGCACTCGGCGAAACTGAACTGGTCTCACACATGTTCACACGAGAGGCGTGAGATCGGGGAGCTTGCTGCCCGTTGACTGATTTGAATGGCCGTCCGCGGCGCGTCTGCTGATGTGTGGGTCGCGGGAGGGGTGATGCGCCTGCGCATAACGGTCCCGCGGTGCAACAGTATTTTAGGGCTCGATTCGCTGACTGTCGTAACATGACGGTACTTAAGACTCGATTCCTAATTCTTGTAACGTAACACAAGGTAAAAACAATGAATTATTTTTTTAAATGTAGGTACGTACAATGTTCATATCCTCAGTAGAAAAATTTACTCACATTGATATTTTTAGCTAATTAAAAATAAATGTAAGAGACTCATAACAAGAACCTATTTTTACTTATTATTGCTAGTCCATTACTGTTTATCGCAAAGTTTTATTACTGTTATCGCAAAGTACCTATTTGAGATTAAAAATATAAACAGTTTGACAAACTTATCTTTGCAAGTTGCCAAAAGACGTACCATCGAATGAGTGAAATATTTTTTAAATCAATCATTTTTCTGTATTTATCAGGCTAATTTGTTTGGTCTTATAGAGATCATAGTGTCTTCCAGTGGCGGTTCGTGGTCTTTTAACTGGGGGTTCAGAAATTCAAGAGAAGATATTTGTAATCAAAATTTACTTACTATTATTATTCGTCAAACCGTCGAATACAGCGGCACTCATACAACTTAAATAAAGTTAGTGGGAGGGTTACCTACATACTATTGTTTAAATCACTTGCCACTAGACACAATTATTAGATAACGAGAAAAGCTTTAGAGGAATTAAACTGTTTAATGTTTTTCACAGCACTCAATGTAGGTTGCTAATAATTATTGTTTTTTCAACAAGAATAATTAAGTAAAATATATAATTGATATTTTAAAACATAAAAAAAAACATAAAAATAAAGGTGGCACGAAATAAAATTGGTTTTTTTCACTTACACAAAAAATCCATGCGCCAACTTTTTGCATTTGAAAACCCTTCAATTATGCGGGTATCAAAATCAGGTAGAGATGTTATCAGTAGTAGTTCCTTCTCTATACTAATCATTGTAAATGTAACTGAGATATATAATAACTTATCTAAAAAAAAAATAATTAATACGAAAACTAAGCGGCCTCGACGGCCTCCGTGGTCCCGAGGCAAGACTCTCTACTCACAATCCGAAGGTCGCGGGTTCGAACCCGGCGTGCGCAAATAAATTTTATTTGATTAATTTGTGTTATTTCACAATTTATTCATTTAAAATAATATATAGTATATTTGCGGCACGTTCCAGAGTGGAAGATACTATCAGTATCGCCCTGGTGTAAGACCACCATTCAGAATTGAAACGTTGCTTGAAATGGCTTTAGCCGTGTTTAGTGACCAGATTTGAATAGCCAGGTACTTTCCCACCTTCCTCTTCCCTATTCCCCTCCCTTACTACCTTCAGCCTCACAACATACCCCGATTGGGGATGCCATAGTCTCACTGGCTCCAGACGGGAGCAGTTGGGACTCTTGTGCGGTATTAACTGTAAAAAAAAAAAAAAAGTTAAAATCTAGGCATTTGTAAATCTTTTATAGTAGATTTACAAATGCCAAATGCCTCTTGATCTACTATAAAAGATTTAAAAATGCCATTAGCAAACGGTTGGATATATGCAGAACCAAGAAAATAAAAAAATCTACAAAATGACTACAAAGTTAAATACCATAATATAACATTTAATAACTTCAAAGGTCAACGGTCAATCTGCGACGATCGGTGACACTCGTCAATGTTCGGACATCATGACCCGGGATCGACGCACCACGGTGTATTAATTTTGCATAGAAAAGCCTAGTTTTGTTCAAATCACCATCAGAGCGATTTGTATGTGATAGGATTTTTTTGTATAGAGTATTTGGTGAGGGTTTCGACACGCACAAAACGGGAATAGGTTAATACGGTTTTCCGTGGCGTGGGTTTTAAAGGCAGAATTTTAGTAGCTTTAGCTATCTGTAAAGCGTTTATTTTCGCTACCATTAATTTTGGTTAGAAAAAACTTGAAAAAGAGTGAGCCATTTTCAAAACTTTTATATGTTTAAATATCCACAGTGGCGAAGCCCTAGGCTGCAAAGTTAAGTGTGTCGTTCTGTACTTTACTACCTGCATATATAATTATTGATAATCCATGTACATAATTAATCATCTGTTGATATGATATATCCTGCGTACGTAATTAATTATCTTTCTGTTACATAATGTGACTGGCTAAAAGGGAGACACAAACAGCAATTTTAGTAGTATTTGTAGATTTGGTGAAAGTAGAATACTACTGTACTTTTAAAATGGAGATTTTATATTTTAAGGTGCTGTTAATCACAGGTCTGTTTTATTGAATGAATTAAATCTGTATTTATTAGAAAACCTAGTTTTCTACTTCATTAGTTTTTTATTTAATTTACCTATTTATAATGACTATTCAAATACTGTGAAAAAAATGTCACTCTGCAAAATAATGATGTTCCAAATTTTTTGCTGATTCTTAGCGGTAGTTTAAAAACATTTGGCGAGTAAATATAAATATGCGATGCAACATAGAATTTATTGTGAATACATAAAAAAAATTTCCTTTTAGAGCAGTGGTTCCCAATTAATGAACTGCGTTTCCCCAGCAGTATGTGAGGTTGCTTGAAGGGGTTCGTTAGTGTTCCAAACATTAAAATCACTGAAATATAATTTGAGTCAGTCAATCTGCGTATGACAGCATAAATACCTATTCTGACAGTGCCTTCGAAAAAGGGGTAGCCTTCACCAAAGGGGTTGTACTACTGTGGGGAAGAATATTGTTGTACTGTTTTGTGCACAACAACAATACGCGATTTTAATTATTAGAATTATCAAGCTCAGGCTAATTTGTTCGCCTTTGGGAACAACTCGTATAGGTCTCATAGAAATCCTTTACTGTCATGGTGAGAAATATGATCTAAATGGTGTTGGAAGGAGAAAATACCACACTTTACATTAAAATCTAAAAGTTAACCACAAAATTGAAAAAAAATTATGAAAGTTTGGGAATTTTTTATTCATTATTTTTACATGAAATGACATAATTATTTTTACATCTAATAAAACAAGTGAGTGTTTTAATTTTTTAGTTATCAGTAATTTTTGTTAGAAAAAAACTTGGTGAGCAATTTAAATTTTTTTTTTATGATTGCATTAAAAATTTCATTTTTCAAAAATTATATGTTTATTTTGAATTATAAAATTTGAGGGGGTATTTTATCACCCTTCCAAAACAGTTTTTAGTTTTTGGATACTTTCAGAAATATTCAATTTTTTAGATTTTATTGCAAAGTTTTGGCCTTCTGACAAAACCTACCCGAGGCCTGTGGGGCTAATAAGGATAATTTAAAAGTTAATAAATGTCGAAAAACTTATTTAATTTTTTATTTACAAGCGGTCAAGAGTTTGGGCTCTTTCTCGAAGGGAAAAGCTAATTGGGAAACACTGCCTTAGAGCTGTACAATATCAATGATCTATCTATACTTGATTTAAATTCACACTTAAAAATTGATCCCTGCATAAAAAAATGTTGTATTTTGTTCTATATTTATTTAAAATATTATGTAATATGAAAATGATTTTTTTGTAAACTGTTTTGTCCTTAGCAAACTTATTTTGTTACAGTTCTAAGCTTAGTGATTCTTCCGGAAGCCAGGTCCTCCATAGCCGATAGTTTTGAAGAGTTTGAGGTAGTCCCAGACGTGATACCTGTTGCCCCTGAAGAGGCACTAAAGGTATAACAAATTACTTCAGTTTTATTTTGTAAACTATCAGAAATAAGGCATTTAGGGCATTGACACCCACCACTTGGTCCTGATAAAATAAAGAAAATTTATTATTCTGTTTACAAAATAGTTTCCCAGGGTATTTCTCAATCCTTTTTTCAGACAACTATCAAATTATAGGGAAATGAAGCAAGCAATACAGGTGATTCTTCTCAAATCAGTTCCTCAAAGCTGAAGATCGTGACCCCTACTCCAATTTCCACAGTGGACAAGGCTCCTCCTCTCCCCTGCGAGCTGCGGACACCGATGTACCAGACGCCAGTGAAACTTGGTCACTCCAGCGCATTCCTCTGCTTCTTCTGCCTTTCACTTTGCCAATGACTGAGTTCCTCCAATTTAGAGTCCTCAGTTAGATGGATCAACGTGTCCAAAGTACCTTAAGATACATTTTAGGCAGATAGTTGAAAGCCTATTGTGGATGCCTAGCTCTTCCAGAATGGACATCTTGTGCATCTGGCTGTCCATGGAATCCTAAACATTTTTTTCCAGCACCACATTTCGAAGGCAACTATCCATTTTATTTCGCTGACTCTACTAAGTGTCCATGTTTCAACACCGTACAGAAATATGGGGATGATAGCAGATTATCAAAAATTGATTGATTTTGTTGTTAATTAGATTGTCTATCCGAATGGCTTAGTGGTCAACGAGGGAGAAGAACTGACTCCAACCAATGTGAGGGATACCCCGTCAGTAGAGTGGGTGGCAGAGCAAGACTCCTACTACACCCTCTCCATGTCAGGTAGGTTCTGAACAATTATTATAAATATGCATTATCAAACACAGTACTTACAATTACAAACTCCATTGAAATGTTTGGAGGATGTGTATCGGGCCCGAAGAAACCTGTGTAAATTCCAGAAACTGGGCGTTTTATATAGGGTAGTTTATCTTCAACAGTGAGTGTTCAAATTTCAAGTACACCCTACAATTGAATTTGAGCTGGAGCTCCACGATCTGAGCTGGAGCCCCACAATACTTGAAAAACCTGCTTAATTCTGTGCAAAGGAGGGCGGTCCATCTGATTGACAATCTGTTGTTAACAGACCGATTGCCATCTCTTACGCACAGACGCAATATAGGCATGCTGAGTGTGCTCTGTAGATACTTTAATGGAGCTAAGGAGCTCTAAGGAGCTAGCAGCAGTTATCCCCGGTGCACCAGTGCACTAGTGCATAAAATTCGACGGACACGAGCGGAACACCCGATCAAAGTTGATGTTGGTTTTATGGGAACGGGTCAATTACGGGCATTATGGCACTCCCAATTGGCGGTTTCAGATTGAAGTGTTTCTCTCTCTCCAAAGCCAGTTAGACTACGGTATCCCCATTATTTAGAGATATATTATTAAACACAACAAATAATATGACGTGTATACATATCACATTATTTTATAATGATATTATGTTGAGATATATTTTTTATATTAAATAACCTGACATCAATTTAATAAGCTTTGGCGACCACTGTACCGAGAAAATAAATGTTGCTTATCAATGGGAATAAAAGACAGATCGTTGAGGTAAAAAATCTCACAAATTTAATTACTAGATTACCAATTTTCATCGATTTTTCAGATCCCGATGCACCCAGCCGTGCCAACCCAACTAGCCGTGAGTATCTGCATTGGCTGGTCGGCAATATTCCCGGAAACGATGTTGACAGCGGAGTCGCGCTAGCCGAATATATTGGAAGTGCGCCCCCCCTGGCAAGCGGACTCCATCGCTACGTGATCCTAATGTACAAACAGGAGTTGGGCCAACTTGACTTCACAGAACCAATCATAAACAGCACGTAAGAATATTCAATACTTCCATCTTTCACTAAGGTTAGATATTGTTAGTCGATGGGAATAGACCAGTACCATTCAACCGATATTAGCGATTTTCCAGAACAGATTTTTACAGCAGAAAAGATTTTTGGCTGTCACGCAATAAGCGATGATGTAGAAAACAAGCACAACTAAATATTTGATACAATAAGCTAATATGAAAAAAAATATGGTGTTCTACAAACTAACCATCGTCATATCAAATTTTACCAAAAATTATTATTTTCATACACACCTCCAAATTTTATTTAACCCGGTGTTCACACAGTCGGGTCAATTTGACCCGCGCCATTTTAAAATTGGCTTATTTCTTTAAAAAAATTGTGCGACGTTGCCATACTTCTCAGTAGCTGGAACTAACAATCTCCTCTCCCCGTGGGCTATCGCTGTTCAGTGGTTTAGTGGCCGCAACGGTGGATAGACGTGGCTAGAAACGAAAAAGGTAAATATGACCCAACCATATACTTCGTGTCGTAATTTCGGGACATGAAACATATTATCATGAAAATGATAACATGTAAGATTAACTCATGGGAATGATGTATTATTCTTAGTCCTACTACAGATCTCATTCTTATGTATGATATTAGTTCACATTTTGAGAAAAAGTTTGTTTTATTTAAATTTTATAAATTTAAGACAGAGGTTGTCTATTTTGCTAATATTTTACTATACTTTTATAAAAATGTCATTAACAGATAGTTTTATATGAAGTTGTTTTGTTTTACCCAAAATCTCACAACCAATATAGTTGTTTTATCAAATAATTGCAATATGTTATTAAATTTATTTTAAATCTTGAAATTATAGCGAGTTTTTCATTCGGGTCTCCTAGACCCAACCCAACTACCGATGTTACATATTTTGACTGTGCTGACGCCGGGTTAAAAAGTTACAAAATTCCCAAAACACCAACTTCTAGTCCGCAAAAATTTCAACTTCAAAAATTACAATAGCATATTTTTGTGGAAATAAGTTCAACCCCTAATATTAATTCAAATTAGGTTCCTACTCTCCTAATAATTCAAGGATTTATTTCTAGACTACCTTTTTAACATTTAGAAGTATTTTAAAATATTACTTGAAATAATAATAAAATGACAATATCCATAGCATGATGGTGCATCTATTTCGTTTGTTTGGTGGATCTTTCAAAAATGACCGTCATTAAAATAAATAATTTATCACAGTAAAGATAATCTAAATTAGAATGAGTCGAGTACTTTATGACACAAAATCAAGATGAAATACACTTAATTAAATATGCGCACTAAATTAAAATCTACTTAAATAATCGCAATTTTTTAATTATAATATAAACCTAATTGATACATATCAATAATCACATGCAGTTTCCACAATTGTAGATATTAAAAGTAAATAGTAACTCCTTACATATGTGCATCATGTTTTATGTGCATAGTTTTTTCGGTCTTTGTTAAAATAAAGATTCGCCGAAGTAGTAATAAATCAGTCAACATACTTGGATTACTGGATAGTGACCAAGTGGGTCAAAGCATCAGGTTCTCACCTAGCCATTACGGCACCCAGCAAACCGCGTGCCATCCTCAGTGTTCCATGAGATGTAAGTGTGGCGAAAGGGTTACATAAGTGCGGGGTCTGCGAGTTGACCACGCACTAGCTTGTTGTTTCAAATATTGCCAGCATATCTACAAACCGAAAATGCATTCATTCTTTTAAATTAAATAAGTTTTTTTTTTTGCAGAACTGGTGTAGGAAGGGCTCAGTTCCGAATTGCCAGGTTTGCTGAGAAGTACTCCTTGGGGAACCCAATAGCTGGAAACTTTTTCCATGCCCAGAATGAAGACAATGTTTAAAATAAAATACCTATGCTTATTTTTGTAAAGTTCTTTAATAAAATTCTCTTCAATTTGTGATGATTGCCTTACTATTTAAAAAAAGGTTGGTTCTTTTTTGTAGAGATTATCGGTCCAGTAGTACGGCAGGATATTTAAGTAGCTTATGAGTATAATAGCCGAAATTTTGGCTCAACACTTCTCAAATGCACAAATATTCCTTTCCCAACGCAACTCACCGAGTGTACTAAAAAAATCACTTAACTGATCGGAGACTCAGATCAATCGATCGAAAAGTTGGGAACAACGGCCGTAACAGCTTAGGCCCTTCTTTTACAGCAGAGGTTCCCAACCTTATCTGATTCACCGCCCACTTTCCGAGTATATTTTTCTTCAACGCCCTCCCCCCATTGGAATAACCAGACCCTGCGCAGTAAAGTAAAATTTGCTCAAGTAAGTCGTTGGCAGCGCAGTCCATTGTGGGACTTTTCTGCGCAGAATTTGAATGATCGTTTTTAACGGAACGCATGGCATAGCAACCCCAAAAATGAGTGAGGTGGGTAAATTATAACACATTTGTAAAAGTTCCTTAATGGTGTAACAAAATATTCAATTTTTGAAACAAGCCTGAACACTTGTTTACCTGATTTGGAATTTAGTTAAGTTTTTTATATAGCCAGCAATTTGCATGCCATTGTAAAAAGGACTAGTAATTCGGAAGCAGATTTTATTTTCGAGGACTACATAGTGATTATTACAATGCGAGTTGCCTGTATACTGTCAGATTCATGTATTGACAAATCACAGAAATGGAGACAGTAATGCAACTTCCCCGCTCCGTGCAACTTGGTTTGGCCCCCATTCCCTGGACTATCACTTTGAATGTGTATGGTCCTTCGCATTGCTACTTAATTTATGTTGTATCATCACCGCCTATTATTGTTGTATTTTAAAAATGTCTATTATGCTTTCGTATTTGCAACCAAACAGTTGCTGTAACTGTCATTTTTTTATCTTGTCATTCTGTTGTCATAGCATTGATGTAAAGCAGAGGTTTCCAAACTTTTTTCTCTCGTAGACCACTTTCAAAATTTTACTGGTCACGGTAGACCACCTGCTGATACATTTCTACCAAATTCCCAAATCTCGACAAGCGTTGTACTGAATATTGAATGGCGAGGTGTGGTCTGTCACAACGAAGCAGTACCGGATCTATGACTTTTCAAACGGGGGCAAAATGGACCAGTATTCGAGATTGTATTTGCCACGACGGAGGAAGCATAATGGGACAGGGGGAGGAGTATGAGTATGTTCCCAGTACAGTACACCCTTATCCCATTATGCCCCCCCCCCCTTACCTAGCTGGGCGTTTTAAGATCTCATGCATAACCGGCACAACAACATGCGCTATACGCCAGTCGCTTTGTTATGGAGGGGGCGTAATGGGATATGAGACAGGGGGTAGGATAGGATATGGATGTGGGGCACGGGATGGGTCTCAATCGAAACCAGTTTGTGGACCCCCAATTACAACTTTTGAACCCCCATTTCTTTATCGCGCCTACGTGGACCCCCGTCGGGTCTCCTGTGGACCACCTGGGGGTCCACCTGGACCACTTTGGGAATCACCGATGTAAAGCATACACATGGTTAGAAAATTTCAAACAAGTGATGCCATGTTTAAAGTCTGGATAACGTGAGTGGGAACAACCTTCTGGCAGGCTGCGGGGAACTGGAGTCGCCGACGAGTTTACGAAATGTCAGCAACGTGTGGACCTCCTAGGGGACCTCCTAGGGGTCCACCTGGACCACTTTGGGATTCACTGATGTAAAGCATACACATGGTTAGAAAATTTCAAACAGGTGATGCCATGTTTAAAGTCTGGATAACGTGAGTGGGAACAACCTTCTGGCAGGCTGCGGGGAACTGGAGTCGCCGACGAGTTTACGAAATGTCAGCAACGTGTGCCTGTGTACAAACCTCTGTGCAGACGTACTGCGGTAGTCGACAAGATACTTGAATCGTCTAGAATAGGATACTTGCGTATCCCTGGGAAGGGCCTCATTTATGTTTGGTTTTTCTGGTGTCCCACTGATCGACTATGCCTTTTCATTCTTCCAGCCAAGCCCATTTTCAATTGGTTACAAAAAATAACAAAAAATTTATCATAAAAAAATATTTATTGCAATAATATATTTTTGAGATGTTCCGTAGACTAAACATGAGTGAGTGATTTGTAACTTACATTATTTATAACAAATATTATTTATATAGCGATTCTGTTTATACCAACATCGATATTTACATAAATACATCATCTCTTTAGTACATATTACAGTGTGGTTATTTTAATATATTTTTAAATTGTATTTCTTAGTTTAAGTAATTTACACATCTAGCTTTATATATACAAAAAGGGCATTAATATATCATATATACATAAATATATAAACACAACAAATGAAATAATACAGGTGTATATTAAGATATATTTAGAATAAATGCCACGCTATAATTACATTTACAAATATGAGATTAGTGCTTACTGCTTAGTAACTTTCAGTATCGAAATTTTACAAAAGACAATTTTAGAATTTCTTATTTCTAGCTGCAAAATAATGGAAAAGGCCACATTGATTTACAATCAAATAAATTATGACAATCTAATTATTGAAATGTAGATTTTTTGATAAATTGCACAGAATGAATAAAGATGACTTAAATAAACTGGCAGATTATTCTGTTTCACAAATACATATTGTGATTTACTGTGCATATAAGATTTTTTTTATTATGTATTAATAAAAAAGAAAGTTAACCCAACGAAAAGATGGCACAGTTTTAACTCTAATATAAACCAAATGATATTCATTGAGTCTTACTTACGCTGTATAATAAAAATACTCTGATTTATATATACAAATAATCTTAATTGATTTGATACATTCAACCTGGGGCTCACCAATCTGTCAAAAAAAAATAAGTCACTTATGAAAAATCCATCTATTAAATAATGAATTTAAAATTATTATTATTATTACTTATTAGGCATCCGTACAGCTTATAACGAATTTACTGATAAATAAAGTACTAGGATGGGTTGCTTCACAGAATTGAACAATTGATCAAGTTCAGTAAGGGTTAAATTAATATCGTCCATTAGCTTACAACACCGCTCAAGTCGAAAATTGGCAGTTTTCACATTTTAATGCCTTTAGATGGAGCTGCTCATTGCGCGTCTAACCATTGGTCACGTGATAAAGATTTCAGTCAATCAGAAGCCGTAATTCGAAAAGTAGTGACAGCGCGCAAGTCGGTTGGCCTCTCAACACCGCACAGTTTTTTCGTCTCCTGTAAAGTTGGTAAAAATGACTTATGCGGTGTTGTTAGCTAAGGGACGATATTCAAGTTATGTTAATATATTATTGGCCAGTTGTTTCATATAACTGAAATGATAACAGAACTTTCACGGAACTTGGAAATTAACTTAGAAATTTTATGAATTGATGTTTGTGAAATTCTGTGGAACAACCGGCTCTTAATTAATTAATTAATATGACGGTTGAGTTTGTTTTTAATTTCAAAGCTTTTTATATTTGGATCGAATTTGATACACATTTAAATAAATTATTTTCAAATGATTAAAGACAATTTCTGTATTTAGTTTTTAAAGCTACCATAGACCAGAAGAAGCCTTTTTCGCACAAGAAGTGGCAAATGGAATCACAATGTTTGAAAGCATCCGTATTCACATCCTCGTGCAAATCAAAACTTATCTAAATCTCTAGATGTAGAGTTTTGTCAGCCGATATTTCAATAAGTTGTTTGTGAGTCTTTCACATTCAAAACATTTTTTTCACATTGTTAGTATAAAACTTTGATAAATGTTAAAATACGTAGTGAGGGGGTCGTAAGGTTTTTTTAATTTTTAGCTTTTAAGATGGTTGCTACAATAAAAGGTTGAGAAACAATGCTTTAAATAGTAATATTAGAAGAAAAAATTATTGAAATCTCCTTTTCATAAACTTTATCTGATTTTTACAGATTTGCCTCCGGTATTAAGATGTTATTTAATATTCAAACAATATTTATTATAAAATTAAAAACCATATGCATTGGAAAACCACACAAGGAAAATAGGATTATTGTAAAATTCATGACACCATTTAGCAACAATTATTATATGAATAAGAAATTTGTTTGCAGGAGTAGTTGCTGAGTAAAGAAGGTCCCGGAGTTCAAATCCTAATGGTAAAATATAAGGTAATAAGATTTCATAATGCTTTTATTTTTCATAATAAACATTGATTCAATATTTAAATACGAAAATAATCATTGATAAAAGTTTTATTTTTGTTATTCCCTCACGGATATCGTTGAATATATTTATTTTATTATTTTTTGATCAGAGCTGATAGATTTTTGACACAACAGATCATTCATACTAATCTTAGGAACACTTGTCACATTCACGACACATTTCAAACTTCAGTGTCTTCTGGACCCGTACATGAACAACAAAATTTGTTGGAGAAAATGGCGGCTGGTAGAACTCCAAAAATCAATTCATTCTTTATGTATTATCCTTTCTTCCTGTTTTGAATTCTTTACTAACTGTTGTGCATTGCTAATTTAGAAATACTCTTTGTCGCTTAGGTTCAAGATTTTCTGTCGTAAGTAGTAATGGGTCCATCGAATTAGTTCTCAACACTAACAGCGGCTTTCACTAATCAAAACTGAGCAAATACTAAGTTTCATTTAAAAATTCATCCATATATTTTTCAAATGGAAATATTCAATTCAATTTTACCAAAATTATTGGAATGCGCGTTAAGTTTGTTCAATGCGAAAAAACAACAATAATTCAGTCAAAGTAAAATATCAAAAGATTTTGTGCTTTTCTGAACAACTTTTTGTTAGAAAAGTTATGATTTTTACTCAGCAGTCAGTGCGGCCAACCTGCAAGGAAAATCATTCATGTCAACAGATAGCTTAACTGTAAGTGCATGCCTGAACACAAATCATTCTCAAACCAAAAATGCACTTTTGGACTACATTTGAAATTGGTGGTCGCTCAGTTGATTGTGAAAGTGGTTGTCAGTGTTGTCACAATAGTGTCAAGTCTAGTCACAATACATATTATAAACTGCAGTGACCTGTGCAGATTTAGACAAGTAAGTCAGTGTCAGTGTAAATAAATGTCAAGTCTAGTCACAACACTTGGATTTCAGTGTCAAATCACAATACTTAATTCTCAGCAGGCTTTGGAGTTCCTGGAAGCGCCTTGCTTGAAGCAGCTGGTGACCGAGGGTCAGCACTGATTGCGGTGTTTCTTGAAGCAGCGTTTGTCTGCCTGTCTCGCGAGGATATCGCTCACGTGAGACTTGTGCTGGAAGACGCGGAGCACGTTGGAACGCGCTTCTGAAACACCTTCCGCTACTATCTTTGTGCGCTGAATGTTTCCCTGCAAGAACAAAATATACTAGAGAACATCATAGAAATATATAAGGTATCAAATGAAAACACAATTTGTAATACGTCACTTTATTGAGAATTCTTTATGAAGTCACCTAACTGTGTTTTGCTTAGTTTAACTCCTCTGGCCTCGAGCATATTCTGTCAGAAGATCGCAGTACTTTCGCTTTGTAATAAAATCCAAAAAAATGGAATATATCTGAACATAACCGAAAACTAAAAACTGTTTTACAAAGGTGATGAAATCTATTCATTATTAGGTATAAACATCAAAAATTTCAAAGTTTAATTCTCAAATTGCATTCGGAAACTTTGGTTTCATAACTCTTCTGTAGTTAATTTTTAGAATTGAATATAAAGCATAGTGTTTTCTCTGTCTAACACTTTTAGACCACTGTTAAGATCATATTTCTCACTAGTAAGGGAGACAATGATTTCTTTGAGACCCATAAGATCTGTTCCCAAAAGCAAACAAATTATCCTGAGGGGTTAAGTTTCTTCAAATTATTTTTATGAACTGTATTAACCTTCCAAATGCCAAGGGAGGAAACCCGTAAATTTCGCAAAGTTTTGATTTTGTGGGTTTATTTTGTGCTATCATATATTATATTTACCGAAACACATTTCTTGAGCAATAAACTATGCATAAAAACAACATTACTTGCGTTTATTTCATAAATTGATAGGTTTTTAGATCTTTTTAGCTACCTACCACGCTCCGCGTTTGACAGTTAAAATCAAGGCAAAAAATGACACAGAAAAAATGTTCGGAAGTGACGGACACATGAATCACACAGCAAACCACCGGGGGCATGTATATCAATATGGCATGTGAATATTACTTTTAATAAAACAATTACAAATTACGTGCATATGAATAATGAGGAAGTGCTATATACCTTGAGGAGTTCCCGAATGATGTGATGGTCGCTTTGTGGTTTATTTTCAACTACTCTAAGAATCTCCGCAGCTTGCTCCAACACTCCTGCTTCTAATTCAGCCTAAAATTAAAAATAATAAATTAGTCATTTTTAACGACTACTTACTTGTCTGTACACTACATGGTTCATAAATTACACTCAGCGAATAGTAAGTTTCTCTTTGTGAAAAATGCAGTGTAATTTCTGATCAATCTGGACCAATAGGAGTGTAATGGCAACATCTGCTAGTAATAATACTGCAATGTCTGTCGTATACACCCCACGTTCTAGCTACAAACAGAAGTACTGTCATCTATAATATTCAAAGAGAACCATTAATTTATTATTAATTTTTTTGTTACATACACATAGCTTTTACATGACAAAATAAGTTTTTTTATAAGAGTGAAAAAGAAAGAATAAAAAATTATATAGTTAAAAGTTTAAAAAAAGAATATAATTAAACAAAAATATATAAATATATCATTGAAGAAGAAGATAACACTTATAATCTAAATGAAAATATGAAAGAAAACAAGAGGTCTGGGTTCGAGTCCCAGTTGCGACCATTGTTTTTTCTGGTATGTTTTTAGGTTTTCACGGCCAAAAAGTATTTTTGTTATTGTTTTTGGGGTGTTATGCCGTGTTTCGCTACCTCCTTCTTTAGCCAACGTTTCGGACAGCGTTACAGTGTCCATCATCAGCTCATCTGCCCTGATGATGGATACTGTAACGCTGTACGAAACGTTGGCTAAAGAAGGAGGTAGCGAAACACGGCATAACACCCCAAAAACAATAACAAAAATTGTTTTTTCTGTGTCTTGTTTTCTTTCATATTTTCATTTAGATTATAAGTGTTATCTTCTTCTTCAATGATATATTACGTTGATGGGAATAACCTTCAAAAGTTATAAAAAGAGAGTTTTTCTCATAAAAAATTGAATATTCATTTAGACTTTCATAAAAGTCAATAGTTCCATATGAATAAATTCGGATACATTTATCCGAGACGCTATTCAGGTTACAAACCAATTCTTAGAATGATTGTTTCCAATAAAAAGAGTAGTTGCCTATAATATGGAAAAAGAACTAGTTGGAGATAATATTAATGATTCTAAATATTTGAAATATGAGATTGACAAATATGACGGTTTGACAGAAGGTGGCAATAGCGAAATTGGAAAACGCGCACGTCCCGGTTAGACGAGAGGTCTGGGTTCGAGTCCCAGTTGCGACCATTGTTTTTTCTGTTTTTCTGTGTCTTGTTTTCTTTCATATTTTCATTTAGATTATAAGTGTTATCTTCTTCTTCAATGATATATTACGTTGATGGGAATAACCTTCAAAAGTTATAAAAAGAGAGTTTTTCTCATAAAAAATTGAATATATAAATATGTATAATATGTACAACAGTATGCATAAGTATGAGATCAAAAAATCCCACATGGGCATTACCAGTTTGTGTTTTTTTTTAACCACTCAGGCTATGACCCTATTTTGTCAGGTCACAATATTTTGGCTTTGCAACAAAATCCAAATGGAATATTTCTGAACTAAAAACTGTCTTTGAAAGATGATGAAATATGCTTTCAAATTTAATAATTCAGAATAAACATAATTTTTGAAATAAATTTTTTTTTTTTGCAAACATAAAAAATATTTAAAAATGATTCATCTTACGTTTTCTCTATCTAAAATTACTGATAACGAAAAAAAATATAAAAACACACATGTTTTATTAAGGCAAATGTAATATAAACATTATCGTCAACTCACTTTTTTTCGCTTCAAGAAAAAAAAAATAGAAAATTTCCAAGGTTTCATAATTTTTTTTTTCAAATTGCGGCAGGAAACTTTGGATTCATAAAGGTGTACATTTTAATTATTTGTGGATAACTTTTAGATTTGATTATAAAGTAAGGTTTTTCTCTTTCTAACATAGTTTGAACATATTTTTAACCTTTATGGTAAGGAAGAGACAACGATTTCTATGAGACCTATACGAGTTGTTCCAATAACCGAACAAATTAGCCTGAGGGGTTGACGCTTATTAAAATTTACTTATGTACACATTATATTGTAGAAAATTAAAAAAAAAAAAAACTATAAAATCCTTATTTACAGAATTACAATTCAAAAAACAAGTTAATTAAAGATTAAGAATTTGTTAAGTTACAGCAGGTAAGATGTTACAGCAGGAAAATACATGTATTGTTGCTTGTGATCTAAGTTTTTATTACTTATTAATAGAAGATTAATTAGAAGACCTACTCAGCCGACATAAGCAAAAAGGCAGCTAAGAATTTGCAAAAGTTATATTCTGATATGCGAGACCTTTCATGTTTTCGAGGGAGGGAATTTTCAGCATTTAACACTAACCAAACATTATAAACTTCAAGCATGATTATCATGTCTTTGATGCATTTCTAACACAAAGCTAGCCAATGAGATAATAATTACCAAATCGTCCATCTGCGCAGTGAGATGGTGAATTTTCCACCCGTTTGCCTTCTGCAGAACGTGTCTCTGGGCCGCCAGTTCCACGACGGACGGTCTTCGTTCTTCGCGGCGCCGGACGTCCGTGGGGCGCGTAAAATGCAGAGCGGTGGCCCGCCATCCACACTTCCAACCCGCACCCAAGAGGGCCCCTGTTCATCAAAATGATTAGTTATTAAATAAAATGGTGTACAATTGTAGCCACTCCCGGCCATAGTCCAAACACATAATAATACTAACACACTAGCGCCCCTAGCTTTACTAAAAATAATCATTAAATAAAGAAAAGAACACTAGAAGCGCTACCATACAAATTTAACTCCTCAAATGCCAGCCGTATTTCGAAAAACCGCGCGTAAATTACCTTTCTGATTTTTGGTCAAATATCCATATAAAACAAAGGAATTGTTTTTTTTGCGATTGTTTTCTATTTCATGATTCATGTCTATTGCTTGATAATATTGTAAGAGATTTTTCCAGAATAGCTAACTAACTAAAAGAAGATTAAAAAAAATCTCCCATTTTGGTAATAATATGTCAAAAAATATATTCACACAAATATTAACTGATTTTATTATTTCTACACTAATCTGAATACATACTCAACATGAAAAAACACAATTCAAAGGAGTTTGCAAATAAATAAGCATTTTATAAATAAAACATTGATTTTTCGCTTTTGACATAAGCAAAATTTGGCATGCTAAGCCATAGATAATTCATTTAAAAATATTCTAGTGTTGCCAGATGAATGAAACCATTGGCTACTTCAATAATGGTATTGTCGCAAGTGATTCTGACCCTTTCCTTCTTATAGTTTCTTTATACATAAGGGTTAAAATCGCATTTAAAAAAAAAAAGACAAATTTTTTTTCTGGCACGCTTCCGGCAAATGAGGTTAAATGAAAACAGATGTCGCCACTGACTTAGGACTTTTTGGTTCTAGACCATTTGTCATATGCTCTAGCTCTCTTAAATTGGCCTGACATTGTATATCCCATCCCTTTACATAATCATGGTGAAACAAAGTTTTATATTGGAAATTTAAGGCCTGATTGGCCAGACTTTTGGATCACGAAACACGCCAAATTTAATTTATTATGTTCTTAAATGAGATATCAAAGAGATGTATGTACTCACTTCTGCGTGGCTTCTCCCTTTCAGGTGCAGGTGGCTGTGGGTGATGCGGGGGCGCCGGGGGCTCGGCGGGCGGGGAAGGGGGTGAGGGGGCTGCAGGAGCCGGGCCCCCTTCCGAGGGGAACTCACACTCTCCTCCACGGGGGCGCTCACTGGTCAATCTATGGGATAATCAATATTCTCATGATAAAAAATATTAAGCCATATTTATTTATTATAATTAATGATTAACTTATTGAAGCTTTACGCTATAAAGTTTTATTGTTATCTGGCATAAAAGCTGGGCTTTAAAAGCAAAGAGCTCATTTGAGAATAATATCATTAAGTTTGATCTCAAAATGAGTGTGAAGGTGGTCATTTTCATGCAGATTTAAAAATAATCAATTTTCCTTATGACAAACAATTTTTATTAGTTTTAAAGTGTAACGAAGGTAATAAACCAAGACATAAAACTTCTACCATTCTTTGAACGAAAGAACTCAATTTGTATACTGAAAACTGCATTACAAAAGGCTCCAATCGCAATAAAATTATCAGAATGCAATCACAAATTTATTCAATGAAATAAGTATTTATTGTTACTCACAGTTGTTTCCTAGGCTTCTTTCTGGGCGAGCAATTGTTATACGCAGGTTGCTCCACCTGAGCCGATCCGTGCGATACTTGCTGTTGTACCATCTGTACTTGTGGCTGGACGACTTGACTCACCGCCTGAGTCAAGGCTTGCATATCCCTTGATGGTTGGCTTACAATCGGCTGACTCCGGTTGAAGTCCCTAGACTGACTAACAATTTGAGTCATGGAGTCTCTCGACTGGCCCATGAGGTGAGAGTCTCTCAATTGGTTCATGCCATGATCTCTCGACTGATTCACAATTTGGTCTCTCGATTGATTCATGATTTGATCTCTCGATTGATTCATGATTTGGTCTCTCGATTGACTCATTTGATCTCTCGATTGATTCATGATTTGGTCTCTCGATTGATTCATTTGATCTCTCGATTGATTCATGATGTTGTGGAGGTCTCTGGATTGGGTGGCGGCCTGCGTTAAGGAATGAAGGTCTCGCGGTTGGGTAACGGCTTGAGCTAATGAGTGTAGGTCTCTGGATTGGGTGACGGCTTGGCTTAGAGACTGCATGGGCATCATATTGTCCATGTCATCGTCAGGGCCGGGACTCGAGGCTGCCGAGACGGTGGTGGAGCCTCCGGGAGATGGCGGAGGGGAGGTTGCAGGGGGTGGTGGGGGGATGTTACATTTCAGAGGTGATCTGCAAATAAAATTGATTAATATGTGAAATACTGCTAAAATAAAGATATCAGATAGACTCTATCTTGTAGAGGAAAATCGTTGGGTTATTCTGTCTTACATTTCTATAGTTAATAAATAATTGTATAAATATTTTATTGAATTACCCTTCATTATCTCTTTTGCGAAGAATGGAGGGTCTTTGAGGTCCACTGGGGCTGCTGGGGGCACGTACCAGATCATTTTGAGTCCTGTCTAAAACTCCAGCTGAAAAAAAATACAAGTAATTCATACATTATAAACAGTCAGGTTTATTTGTTCGGTTTTCGAAACAAATCATTTAGGTTTCACATAAATCGTAGTGTCTCCCTTACTATAATGGTAAGAAACATGTGTTAGAAAGAGCAAAAATTAGGCTTTATATTTAAATCTACCAAAATAAAATATATCTAAAAACCAAAATAAAATTAAAATGGACACCTATATGAATCCAAAGTTTCCAGCAGTAATTGAAAAAAAAATTATGAAACTTTGGGAATTTTTAATTTATTATTTTTACATAAAATGACAAAAAAATGAGTTGACGATTATTATTATTATTGATTTATTTATGGCCAATCTTTGATGTACTTCTAGGTTTATTGGGATAATAAGTTGATTACTGAAGGATTTATTGATATAAAATATTGATTACTTATTAATTATTGGTACAACATAAATATTACTAAAAAAAATTTGCATATTGATTACCTTCTTAATTATAATTGGGATAATATATCGATTACTTACCAAAAGTGTTTACGTGGCTGGCGGCCATCACCACATTGTTGAGCGACTGCCCCTGCACGCCGGGCAGGGTCTGCGAGATGGACAACATGCCTTGCTGCTGCTGCACCTGTATACCTTGGACCTGCTGTATGCCCTGGACTTGCTGCTGAACTTGCTGAACCTGGTGCTGGTGGGAGGCAGTGGGGGCGGCGGGGGCCACACCGGAGGAAACTTCATAATAGTATGTGCTGCCAACTGGAAATATCAAAAAAAAAAAAAATTCCTGAATACATTATCTACGTAACAGATTGCTTTTTTTTATGTGAATATCGTACAAAAGCCCCAAACGCTCTCAACTGTCCGGAGTCAGTGGGACTATGAGTTCTCAATTTTATTGGGGTATGCTGTGAGGCTAGTGGGAAAGGTCGGGAAGCAACTGGATGCTTTTAAAGGCCACCAAATATGGCTGAAGCCATTTCTAGCAACAACTGATTCTGGTCTTTTTAATCTGAGCGACAATGAGGGTTTTCTAATCACATGGTTTGTCTTCTGATGCCCTCTCCTAACGGATATTGGTCTTCATCAGGCAACAACCAAATCTTGTAACAAAAGGATTTATTGAACTAAATAAATCAGGAATTGAGATTATTCTTATTGAAATTTGTAGACAGTAAATGTATTCTATTGTAATAGTAGTTCTTTGTGGTAAATGTATTAACCCATTGGCCACGAACCCCGGCAGCCTGCCGGGTTAGAGTAGGTCTGCCAAAAAAATGGAAAATGAGCATGACAGCGACATTTTTGAATAAAATTTTAAATGCCGAATGCTCTGTAGGTAATTAATCATTCATGTTGTAGAATTGGAAATAATATGTTTCATATATTTTTTCCCTGATATTTGTGTTCCAAGTTTTGTATGCAGCCAGCCGCCATTTAATTTCCTTCAAAATTGCGAGTGGTTCTAGGCTTTTGGCAGTGACCCTGCACGTCCCTGATTGCTTTGGGGACTATCATACCAAATTATTTTATTAGTTATTAGTATGCATGAATGTAAAAAACAAATATTATTAATGTTCGATTTATGAATATTATGTTTTTTTTGTAACTGTGTGAATAAAAATGTGAAAAAAAACTTACGAAAAAAGAGAAGGTTACATTTGTATCATTATTTACTCATATTTTAATGTTTTTAAAATTTTTATTTTTCTGTTTTTCTTTATCTCAATCCAATAGGTAAACAAATTTAAAGAAATTAATTCATTTGAATATATGGTTCAAAAGTTGCAATAGATATAGTATACCAATGCAGGTTTTCAATTTTTGGTACAAAATTAATTATGTGGCCAATGGGTTAACACATAATCTCACCGATGTGATCGAGATATTTGAGGTTTATCTAATACAATTTCGAAATTTATGGCTAATCTTTGATGCACTTTTACATTAGCCACAGGATAGATATATGTACATACATATAAATATGTTGAGGATATTTTGATTAAAAAAAATATAGCAAGGAAAGAAATAAAACTATGAAAAGATTAATTGGTTTGATTTTCAACATACCTCCACGTGGTGAAATTGTTGGTCTCACTCCCAATGCGGTTACTCCAACGACCTGAAAATAAACACAAAGATGAATAACTTTGGAAATAAGCGTAGAATTTAGGTCCATGAAGAACACAATAATATAATTTGTTACCTTTGGTTGATAATTTCTTTGCACAAGTGGCACTACCTTGGGAGCGGGCGTTCTCAGTGGATTCACAGATTGAAGAACTGAAAAAATAAGAAAAAATTTGATTAACCTCTCGTGTGCCAACATTTTTTTAAAGATATTTAAAAAAAATTAAATATACAGGGTGTTAAGTGACATATTTAACTTACTTTAACCAGTGATTCCTGACATTATTTACAGAAAAAAAATGTAAACAAATTTTGGTCTCCGGTGAAATTTTTAATGTTTTTTTTTTTCACATTATTGGACAGTTAGGGTCAGTGTGAGGGGTTGTGCAGTTACTCGACTGAGTGACCAGTGATGACATATGGAAGAATTTGGTTTATTGGATTTTGAAGAAAATTTTTTTACAAGTCACCGGAAAACATTTTTTACTCCAAGTAATGTCAGGAATCTAAGTCAAGTACGTCCCTTGACACCCTGTACAAACACATTATCTGGTAAGAGAGTACAATTTACAAAAATATCATTTTGCAAAAAACCAAGCAAGTGATTATGAAAAACATAATCAGCTGGCGCACAAGAGTTAAAGCTGGTCAAATTCAGAACATGGCTGAAATTATGACAAAAGAAATAAAAAGAATCGTTATATTGTTTTTAGCCAGGTACACAGAGATAATGAATTGCTAAATGCTGCACACATGAATCTATTCATTACTTTCTTCTTCTAGATCATTCCACATCTTGTGGGACATTCTTGACTTCTTTGATTTAGTTACTCTTTCCTTCGTCCATCCAACCATCCAAGCCTCATCTCATTCATTACAATTATATATGTTTAGTATTCTCTTTGGACCCCCTCATTTTAACATTTAGCTCCAATAGGTTGAGCCAAGAGAGACTAATGGTTTATTTTAAATTCAAATTAAGGAAATACGTAGTAACATACCTTGGGGAGGAGGGGTCCTTTGCGGTGAAGGGGCATTAGCAGGTCTCACGGCACGAGCCACTACTGAAAAACGAATATGTAATTTATGTTATTAACTCTTAATTACTCGCGTGGGGTGCAAAACACCTCAGACCGTGTTTGAAAGCCTATAACTTTTTAAAATTTGAATTAAACATGCTAGTTCTCTTAGTAGCACCATGTAAGCGTGTGACCTTCGTAAATCAGTCGCGAGCTGTGCTCGATTCTGTATGGTTGTGCTTGGGGAGCGTGTTTGGCGCGACGTGAGCGTCTGGTGTGGCGGGGCGCGACTAAAACAGATTCATGAAGTTGATGGCCATGATTCATCTTCTGGAGTTATCCATCTTCTTGCCTTCATACACAAGATGTCGTATATGTCTAAGAACCAAAGATAGAAAAAGCAAAGACCACATGCACCAAATGCCAATGATTGTTGTCTGCCAAAATTGTGACAGAAAAAACTGATAATTTTTAATGTAGGTATTACAATTATGATTATCACTCTGTTTACTTTAAAAAAGAGTTTAAACGTTGATTAATATGTAAGTTCAAAGATATTAATTAATAAAAGTCCAGTTTTGCGTACATATATTGTTTTATTTCTGGGTGTTTGACACCCCATGTGACGACTTACCTAACTTTTTAGGCACAAATAAC
The DNA here is from genome assembly GCA_936435175.1 of Glyphotaelius pellucidus. Classification (NCBI taxonomy): domain Eukaryota; kingdom Metazoa; phylum Arthropoda; class Insecta; order Trichoptera; family Limnephilidae; genus Glyphotaelius; species Glyphotaelius pellucidus. Next base: position 27,643,373 of record OW386549.1, read on the forward strand.
TAAGGGTTAATAGATGTTTAATTTCACGATTTTTTTATTATGCTCTTAGTGCATGATTAACTTACCAGCTGTGGACACTTGAGGAGTGACCTGCCTCAATTGAGGTCGCTGTGCAGACATCTGTAGGGTATGTGGACGTGCCGGCCTGGGGACGTAGCACTGTTGCGCTCCAGAGGACCAACCTTCGTAAACAGGAACACATTTGAATTACATATGTACATCTTTATCATACTTCAATTCTGAATCAACTATTTAAATGGATCTTTTTCCTGCCAATGTAACTAACACCAGCCAAAACAGATCAAAGATGAATGATTTTATTTAAAACTGTCCATTTTTATAATGTCACAATGGTACAATTTTGATTGACTTTTATTTTGATTGTAATATTATTGAAAACTGCAATTGTGTTGTAAACTAGATTTATTTTTTAGTATAATTTGTGTTGTAAACTTGATTTACTTTTGCATGTAATAATGTGTTTTAAACTAGATTTACTTTTGAGTGTAATATTTTATTGTAAACTTAATTTACTTTTGAGTGTAATATTGTGTTGTAAACTAGATTTACTTTTGAGTGTAATATTGTGTTGTACACTAGATTTATTTTTTAGTGTAATTTGTGTTGTAAACTAGATTTATTTTTAGTGTAATATTGTGTTGTAAACTTAATTTACTTGTATGTATTTTGATTGTAATGTAAGCTTGATTTACTTTTGAGTGTAATATTATGTTGTAAACTAGATTTACTTTTGAATGTAATATTGTGTTGTAACTAGATTTACTTTTGAGTGCTATTTGTGTTGTAAACTAGATTTATTTTTTAGTGTAATATTATGTTGTAAACTTAATTTACTTTTGAGTGTAATATTGTGTTGTAAACTAGATTTACTTTTGAGTGTAATATTACGTTGAAACTACGCCTGCCCTCAACACAGTCTTTCACTCTTTCCTAGAGAGACAGGTGCAGAACATCACCCATGATATATAAGCTTGAATAAATAAATTTAAAAAAACTAAGACATTATTTTCATTAAAATATTTATAGATATCTCGAAATCCACAAATGTGAAGTTTCAGATTTAGTACAGGCGAAAATGAGCAACTTTAGTCGCAGGCAACAGTTGTGTTGCTGCATCAAAATCCATTATGATAAATGGAGGTGTGCACACAAGGTACTAGGGAGGCTTTTTTGAATTTGTAAGGATTTTGAAATAAAAGCCAACTGCCATCACAACTAAAGTTGCTCGTATGAGCCTGGACTTAGAATAGAATGGCATCAAACAATATTATTTGGTAAAAGCTTTACTAAAGAGTTTATAATTTACTTGGTGTAGGAGAGGGAGTTGGCCCCCGGGGTGCCGCAGACCCTCGGGGCACCGCCAGGCTAGCCACGGCCGCCGGACCTATAGAATGAAACATCATAGGTTAATAAATACGTAATAGTGGTAAATAAAAAAAGAATAAAAAGGTAGAATAAAATAATGATAGCAACCTCTGGGCACATGGTAGTTGGTAGTCAGCTGCTTAACTGTGGTTCCCGACTGCACCGAAATGGCTGGAAAAGATTTGCAAACTTTAATAACAGTTTCATGAAATGCTTTATGAGAAAATTGTGTACATATTTGATTCAAAATTGTTGTGAATGATTCTTGTTAGAAATTAAACACATTCTTCACAATAAGCACTTCTCTTTTATTAGACTTAAAACTCTTATAATGGTGGCAAGTGTGCAGGAGAGCCAGAAAGCTAATGTCAATTCTCTTGTGCTCTTAGAATCTCTCCGTTTCTAGAATCCCCACAGCTCCCCGGCGAATCTATATACTAATGACATATGTTGGAGAATTCTATGAACTCTATAAACTATTAACACTAGAGCCATTTGAATCACATAACTCGAACTAATATAGAAAAAAAAAATTGTATTTAGGTTTCACCCTAAGTGTCGAAAATATATTGTATTTATTTATTTATTTATAGAACACATGTAACATATTAGTGACACTTACATACATATATGTTTATATGACATATACATATATATATTTTTAAATTTTCACATGTAGCAAACACATTGTGGGAATACATAATTATAATAAACACGATGATATAACTTTGTTTAATTCCACTTTATTATTTTCTTATCCAACTAGTTTCGGTTCAACCTGAATCTTAATCAGGGAATAAACTTTTATTCATCCCTGATGAAGATTCAGGTTGAACCGAAACTAGTTGGATAAGAAAATAATAAAGTGGAATTAAACAAAGTTATATCATCATGTTTATTATAATTTTTTTTTTATTGTGAGTCCCAACTGCTTGGAGTCAATGAGACTATGGCGTACCCAATTGGGGTATGTTGTGAGGCTGAAAGTAGTTGGGAGAGGAAGAAGGGAAAGAGGAAGGTGGGGAAGGACCTGGCTTTTCAGATCTGGTTACCAAACATGGCTAAAGCCATCAAGTAATGTTTCAATTCTGAATGATGGTGTTACACCAGGGCGATACTGAGAGTAACTTCCCCTCTGGAACGTGCTGCAAATATACCATTTCGTATTTTTAAATGAATAAATTGTGTAACAACACAAATTAATCAAATAAAATTTATTTGCGCTGCCGGGATTTGAACTCACAACTTTCAGATTGTTAGTCGAGAGCCTTACCCCTCGACCACGGAGGCCGTCGAAATGAATGATGATTATTTTCAATCAATTGTAGGTAAGAGGTAGTCAAAATATTTTTAAATCAATGTGTAATGGGTAACACTCAATTGCCAAAGATTTAAAATGGCTGATTGATTTGATAATCATCAAAAGTGATGGAGTCGAAATATCTAAAACTTAATGATGGTGCATATTTAATATACTCACTGTTCTGCGGACGAGGCGAGGGGTTGGAGACAGCGGTGGCCAGGTGCTGGTGCTGGTGCTGCAGGGATGGCGCCGGGATGCTGATGGATGACATGAGGCGCACGGCCGTGGGGAGCGTGCGCAAGGTTGCCTGCCCCACTATAGGACCACCGCCCTACAGACAACGCACACATGATTAACAGGTTCCATTCAATGACATAACCGGCTGATGATAGCCAACCTCCGATAGGAGATAGCCCAGAAGAAGAAAAATGACTCGTGGCATTGGTGTTGCCGAATGAATAAAGCATAGATACCATCACAATAGCTCCTGTATCACACTGCCAATTACCACTTGCAATTTTCTATAGAAGCATTGTTGCGAGATACTTTAGTGACATCTTTATTAGCGTACTGTACTATATTTCAATTATTCACATACATATTAAAATTAAATTGAATACTTATGTAATCTCTTGTATCCGACAAACATTTTTTTTAAACTTGTAGTGTGTGCATGACTTTTTACTTGACGCACATCAATCATAATGAAGATATGTTTATAAAAACTCTGCAATAAAACATAAATCTGCATGAAACTAATTGAAAAATCAAGTGAGTCTTGTTGCATCAAGTGCTGTGTAATAAAAGAACATATTACATACCATTGAACATAGCTACTCAACAGACGTAATGTGTTAATAGAGATTACTGACCAATTATTTTAGAAAGCGTATCATTTTTGATGTATAACTTCTTTATAAGATGCTAGGTATAGGGAGGCAATCCTGCCCAAATGAGTAACAGTTTCTGATGAGGAAATTACAAACTTCAATAACTCGACTAAAACTAGACACAGAACCACCATCTTAGTCTTGTTTTAATTATTTTCTCAATCTATTTTATTATTTAGCAGATTATATAGAAACAACAGATAAATGTTTCGAAAATTTATTCTGTATACTTTCTACTAAATCTATGTATACTTTATACAAGGATTCCATATTGCGGAAGCGTACTCCAGTGGACTTCTAACCAATGAACAAAAGAACATTTCTAGAGTCTTAATGCTTTTAAAAACTTTATATATTCTTAATGAGAAACCTAGCATCTTGTAGTTTTGATATAATTTGTTCCATGTTCTTATCAAAAAATATTTTGCTGTCTAAGTAAACACCTAAATCTTTACATGGAGAAACAGATGGTAAAGGTTTATTGTTCAGATATATGTCATTTTTATTTCTAGTAAATGTAATCGAGTGGCACTTAGATATTAAATTTATAAAAAGAAAGACAAACATTCCCGGGTTACGAATAACCCAACAATGCTTAAAAATCTTCTACTACCACCACCGTAAGCGGAAATTTTGTTTGTGTCGTGACAGAGGACTTAGCCAGCCGAAGTAGCGTCAAGAGCGCTGTGACCATCTACATAGATCACTGTGAATTCCTAGACCTTTGGACTGGAAATGCTTGTATGAGCAGGTTGAAAATTCGAAAATACAGATCCCAAGTACTCAGAAAATAAGTTGGCTACTCCTTTACTGTCATTAGAAGTTTTTTTCACTGTAAATGATATGATCAGGGATGGTAGGAGATTTTCTTTGAGAATTGACATAGGACCATATTTTTCTAAAATCATGCTCTACCTTTACGGATTCTATCGTAGAAATGTAGGTTTAGTAAGCTGCTGAAGCGACTGCTTTTTGCCTTTTGCAAAGCAAAGAAAATTAGAGATTATCAAGAGGTTATTTTAGAGATTTTTAAGCAAAGAAAATTAGAGATGATCGATTATAGGAGAGAAGAGATGACTCTTCCATACTCTAAAGAACTTTAATTGTCGATAACACAACAAATAAGTAATTCGTACCCAGAAATTCATTAGCCTAATTGATATTAAAATTAACTAAATGAGGATTGGAAGATCTGAACTGTTAATCGATTTGGACAATCGGTAAGAAAATCAAAGTATACCTGTTGTCCTTGACTGATGATTTGGGCTCCTTGGAGCAGAGGAGTCGCTGTGATTCCTGATGTCGACACGAGAGTAGCTTGGCTTGTACTCAACAGCTGAGGCTGAAACAAGTGACGATAATTATTAGCATCGTTGGACGTGATATGATTGAAAAATACACGTGATAGCACAGCAAAACAATACCAATTGCACAACAAATGCTAGATGCTAACCTGCGAACTCATTCCCTGCGAAATGATTTGACCCGTTGGTCGCATCAAACTTGCGTGCGTTATTAACTGCCCGGCTGTACTAGATATCTTAGAGCCACTAACGAGGTGCGGTACTTTCGAATCAGACTGGCCCGTTCCTTTTATAATCGTGATCTTTTGCGTCAAATCAGTCGGGTAGCCTTTACCCGCCGAGAATTTGTCATTATCTGGATTGTTACTCATTTTGACGTGATTAGCCGCTCGGAATTAGACACATCACATCCGTGCTCGCGTACTAAAAATTATTAAAAATATATTTATCACTGGGAGAACTATATAGTTGTATGTCGAATGTTTAAAATGCATAAAAGCGGTAACAAACGAAGCCGAGACGTCCTGTCACAAAGCCAGACAGAAAAGCGAAAAACAAACGAGCGTCTACATAATTTTAAGGAATTACAAAAGTTACAGCCCGACCAGTTTCTTTATTAAGTTTTTAACGAAAACTAAATCGACTACGGAAGAGAGCAATTAAAAACGAGAAGCGTAACCCAAGATGGTATAACAACTAAACAGAAAATAAGGATTTGATTTCCATACTTATGGCTACACCGATGTACATTGGTAAATCTCTATGCTCTATGGTAAGTACATGTGGTGGTAAATTTGACATTATAAGGTTATGTTTTTGTCGCGTTGCGGTGCTGACTTTTATGTTCGTTTACAGCGATATTAATTTTCTAAATTAATTTACGGAAATAGTACAGCAATCATGAAGATTTCCAACAAAAGCGCCGCTTCAAGTGGTGATGCCAAAATATCTAAAGTCCAGCAGAAGCTGGGATTAAAGAAAACTGGAAAAGTTAGTAAATCCAGCACCAAACCAAAGGGCAAAGAATTCACAGCAGAAGTGAAGGAAATCTTCAAAAAGGATATTCCGAACATTCCTAAAGTCAAAAAGCAGAAAGCAATTGTTGAAGAGACACCTGTTGAAACAAAATTGATTAAATCTGCTAAAAAAAATTCCTCAAAGAAAGTAGAGAAACAACAAAATGGAATTAAAAATGCCCCCAAAGAAGTTGAAAAGGCAAAGACCCAAGCCAAAATTGTTAAAGAAGAACCTCAAGTTAAAGTGAAACAAACAAAAGCAGCGAAGGCTCCCCCTACCCTTGTTGCTGTCCCCACAGAATCTAAAGAAACTAAACAGAAAAAAGAGAAAAGCAAACCCGTGGCTCCAATTGTAAACTTAAAGTCAAAAGTTGTTAAACAGCAGAAAGCTGTCGTAAGTGAAGCCGATTCTGAAGTTGAGAGTCCAAAGAAAGTTAAGAAAGTAACAAAGCTTCTAACCGAAGACTCCAAGCCAAGCATTCCCGATGAGACTATTGTCAAAGCCATTGAAGTTATCAACCAGTTGAATGTGAACTTCCAAAAAAAGAAGAATGAACTCTTTGCTGAAGAGACTCCACTCCTTCTTCAAATAGATTCCATCAAGATTTCCCAGGTCACCAAGAGGAAACTCAGATTGTGAGTTATCCATTATCACATTAATTTAACTGATAAACATTACCGAAGGGGAGGCACCCTTTATTCATTTCATACATACTTTTCTGTTATACCAACTCATGTCTTCCTGGGGTAGCCCCGATCTATAAGGTCACATTCACGTGTTCGTCATATATTCTCCTGATACCCCTTTCTCTTTTCATCCGTTCTGCATCTGAACCACCGAAATCATCGAAGCGTCAATTTCTTATTTTTGTTCAATAATGATTACATTGTTTATAACTGGACTCGTGCCGGATGAAGAGAGAGATAAATTTTCCTTCATTATTGAGTTCTTACTCACTGCTTTAACCCTTTGAAGCCTATAGGCCGCCTAAGCCAGCCTGATTTGGCGAGGCATATACCCTAATGGTCGATTTACCGACCTCGACATCTATCTTTATTTGCCTACGACCCGGAATACTGGCCTGCGAAAAAATTTTTAGTCATATATTATTTTTTGGTCAAAAATTGCTCAGAAGCTTAGGGATATGGTGCTAATACAATGAACGCCTTAGGGTTCAAAGGGTTAAATCCCCAACAAAAAAATAAAACCGTTAAATGTAATTTTTAAATTAAATTTTTTTCATTGATTTATTTTTATGCTTTTTGATCAATATGGATTGGCATAATTTTCACACTTTTCTATTATTTCTAGTAAACTGCCGCACACCCTTGTGACGGACACTTCTGACATCTGTCTGTTTGTCTGTGACTTGAAGAGGGGAAAGAAAGTGGACCATGAACCAACTCAACAACATTACGAAGATGTCCTCAGAGAGAAAGGCGTTACTAATGTAAATATATCTTATTTTTGCTGACCCAAAGAAACGACTTGTCTTAATTTTTTTATTAAATGTCGCCAGTCTTGTGATGTCTCCATCCAGTTCCTTATATCTAATACCTATCCTTGTAACCTTTTAACAAATACTTTGAATGCCACTCCTGCATCTTACATCTTTGCTACATACAACATACAAGCCCTGCCGAGCATGTACTACATACGAACCCTTAACCGCATGTTAAATATACAGAAAAGTGGATTAACACGCACATTTAATTTAAAAAAAACACTTTGTATCAGTTAGACCACTGATGATAAATCGGATTATGTCCTGATAGACCGATGTACCAATTAAGTAGAATCGACTATAATGAGAAGAAGGTATTTCAGTTCCCGGAAATGAAAAATATTGTATTTTAATCTCTCCGCTGGTGAGTTTTGGCAAATATAACACAACATTTCAATGAAACATTATGATAGGTGTTTAAGATAAAGCTATTTCTGTAAAGATAAAGGTCTCATTAGTTTAAATAATTCTTAGTTTCGTGATTAACTGTCATTTTTTATACTTTATTTTTTATTTTAAAGTAGAGATCGAACAAAAACTAAAATGGTCTATTAGACAAATAAGAACTGAGGAGATGAGTTGTAAAAATTAAAATCGATTTTTACTTGGCAGCATTTGCGGCTCGTGACTTTTGGGTTTGCTAGAGCTTGTTAATGTTTAAAAAATGGCATTTTTTTAATTGTTGTAACTGAAAACCTCGTTTTTTATTTTTTTGAAAATTTGGGTTTTTGTATGAATATTTTTCAGAAATCGGTGCAGCACACACTGCCAAACTGAAATTTCCTGAAAATCTTCATACAGGAAAGCGAATTTTAAAAAATATATAGTTTTGCACAAAATCAATAATGTTGAATTTGTCAAACTTGCACTCTATCACACTCAAAAGTTATGAGCCCCAACTGCGTGGCGGCCATTGTTATTGATATGAAAGATTTCAGATTAGTTTTTTCTTCGCTTGTTTAACCCAGAATATGAACTTATGATCCTAAAATAGGTTATAATGAAAAAATAAAAAACTAAAATAATTTTTTTTTATCAAAAAAACATGGCTGAAAAATGTCAAATTATCCATTTTTGTAACAAAATTTTAATGTTTAATAATTTAACTTTTTTTTTATCAAAATGCTTCGTTTAACCATGTCCACACTTTTCTGTATATGTACCAACCGCGGCTGACACACACCTGTGTGATAGTCCAAAAATTATTAATTAAAAAATAAATCAAAATTTCATGGAATGTGGCAGGTACTGTTTTCTTTAATCTATGGAAATGTGTCGTAAAACATAATGATAAATTTAAAAATTAAAATCAAGCCGCGCAGGGTCTGACCTCATTTGATGAGCAGAGTGTACAGGTAAAAATTTACTTTCAATCTTTACTCATAAATATGCCTTTAAATAAACTAAATTTTCACTTTTTATTTCTAGGTTAAAACTATCATTCCCGTAAGGCAAATCAGGGTTGAATACGACCAGATAGAGATGAAGAGCCGTCTCCTCACACAGTACGACTTCTTCCTGGCAGACGCCCGAGTGTCTGGACTCCTGGCGCACAAGCTGGGCGCTGTGTTCTTCAATAAGAACCAGCTTCCCACTCCCATTAGGATGGACGCCGCCGACTTGAAGCAGGAGATCGACAAGGCCCTCCACAAGACAGTGATGAGGCTTCACGGCGAAGGCACCACCTTCTCGCTGCGAGTGGGTAATGGCAAGCAAACCCCGAGACAGATCTGTGAGAACATCCAGGCAGTTCTGCTGCAGGTGGCCCAACAGTTCCCCGGGGGCTGGAACAACGTCCGATCTGTTCACGTTAAGACTCCTCGCTCCATGGCCATCCCCGTATATCTCACACTTAGTAAGCACTGTTGTATATATAATTCTTAAAATAATCTGACCTGTTGGTAGCCAAGTGAAAAAATGTATCAGATTTCCACCCAGGCGTCTTGGGTTCCATCAGTACACAAGCATTATTTGCCACTTTTAATGATGTGGGAGTTTTAAATATTGTCAGTTTATTTGTAACTTGAGAATATTTGTTGTTTCTGCGGGATTAGATGGCAGTACAATATATGTTGTTGAAATACTGATCACATACTATTTACGAGCAATGAGAACTCTTCTTATGGCAAATTCATCTGAAAGTAAGGATTAGGTTTTTATTCAAAATGAAAAGAAGGTATTTGAATTACAAAATTATATTAGCACTCAAAATACATCCTGAAACTAACGCTGGCTGGCAAAAATAAGTAGATGATTGATGAAACCATTTTGAAGTTGCAGCATAGTTGGAGATCGAATGGAGTGGCTTTCAGAAAACTCCTTGGGGTAGATTTCAAAAAGAACCTCACATTGTGAGATTGGGTCATCTGAACAACAATGGCTGCCAAAAGGCCCATCCAGATGCAGGAAAAGTCGATGATTTTCAATTCCAAAACCTCCAAGAATGACCTCTAGTCTATTCCAATGATGGCGAGTCGAAGTCAATCTGTCGTATGTCAGTCGAGAGTGGTGGCCATGCTCTCAACTGCCACACAGGGAATTTTTTTATGAGGAATGCTTTCATTTGAATTTCCAAGATTTTTGCGCTGCCTGCAGATTTGGCAACAGTTCAAAAAAAAATCAGGGCTCACAATCTGACCAATGCACAATTGAAACCATAGTGAACTAATTTTTACAGTTTCTGAGTTAGAGCTTGAAATGAGCTTAATCTAGCTCTGCCAAAGAGAACCAATCAGAGAAATATAATCTTGACCAATCGTAGACAGTTTTTCTCTGATTGGTTCTCTCTGGCAGAGCTAGATTATGATTTATTTTATGGAACCCTCATTTCAAGCTCTAACTCAGAAATTGCAAAAAGTGAGTTAATTCACGTTGTATATCATTGAAGAAGTGTTATCTTCTTCTTCAATGATATATTACGTTGATGGGAATAACCTTCAAAAGTTATAAAAAGAGAGTTTTTCTTATAAAAAATTGAATAATTCACGTTTGTTTAAGACGATCCAATTGTCATTGGATAGTAAGACTATTGAGGTAAAATCTGATCTTCGAATAATAAATCATTCCTAAATGTCCAAGTTCATTGCAGAGTGATATAACAAAACTTTTATATTACTCCAATAAAGGTTAAGCAAATTTAAAAAATGTATTGATTGGTTACTTGTTTTTCCCCAGGAAATAAGAACGCCATCAAACGTACTATTGTGAAACCACTGCACAGCACCGACGAGATGGTGGAGGGAGACCTCAGCACTCTGCTTGGAGCCTCTGTGCAGGTCTTCAAGAGTGGAAAGGTTGTTGTCAAGAGAAATAAGGACAACAAAGAAAATAGGTAATACACCAAATATGGACTTTTATTTCTAACACCACATCAGTTGTATTTCTGCAAGTTATTAAAAGTCACAATTGTTTTAAACTTAACCTGTTAACCGGGGAGTTCTGTTTTAAATTACGCAACATATGACGGGTGCGAACTCTTTCATTAGGGCGTGTCAGTACGTCACGCCCGGTGGACATAATTTCATATTACTATTTTTTTTATTTATGTGTAAAATAAATGAAAAGGCTATGAAATATATTTTTTCGTTTATTTATATATAAATCACAAAAGAAAAAACAAAATTACAATTAAATAGAAAAGAATACCAACAAAAAAATGGAAACATCGAAAAAAAAATTTAAATTTTACTAACAATTATAAAGATTACAAAAAATGTTTTTTTTTTAAGTAAATATAAGTACATAATATAAAACGAAAATGGGTAGGTAAGTGTAAGTACTACCCGTCGCCGCCCACCCAGAACACGTCCACCACTCGCTACGGCGAAATGATACTGATTCTTTCCATGTCTCAAATTCATGTCGAGACCTGTACGGATAACTAACACTTTTGTTGCTCGAAAATATAAGTCCCGCCCGTTCCAGGGCACAACATATATTTCAAGGACGTATTCAAACGTACTACCCGTACCCGATACTGTTTACGTTTGACGTATTTATATGTCCCGCTCGGTTAACAGGTTAACCGGATGGTTGTGAAGCAAAATTTGATCAATCCTACTTTTTTTTTGTATGAATACTGCACAAGAGTCCCAACTACTCCCGTCTGGAGCCAGTGAGACTGGCATCCCCAATTGGGGTATGTTGAGAGGCTGAAGGTAATAATGAGGGGAAGAGGAAGGTGAGGAAGTACCTGGCTATTCAGATCTGGTCATCAAACCGTGGTCTTACACTAGGGGGATACTGAGAGTATCTTCCACTCTGGAACGTGCCGCAAATATACTATTTATTATTTTAAATTAATTAATTGTGAAATAACACAAATTTCCAATAAAATTTATTTGCCACGACGGGATTCGATCCCGCGACCTTCAGAGTCAAGAGCCTTACCGCTAGACCACGCTGGCCGTCTTATAATTGCGAATTAGTTTTGCTAGATTTGGTGCTTATCTGTTGATGAAGCAGCTTGGTCAAAGTAAGGGACCATTTTTTTGTGGTATTTGGCGAAAGTTCTCAGGCAAAAACAAAAAATTCTTATAAGATGTAATGAGCTTAGATTGGAGACTATGGAATAAATGTATGTCTCTGATGAATGTACGATGCGAACGTAGGTATAAAAGGCATGTACACGTGTTAGTCGCTCTCTTCCATTTTGACCGTCACCGGTTGCACTTAAAATATTATATACTTACCGTCTCACAATCTATATTTTATTGTACCATTCCATTAACAAAATCCCGCACGTTTTATAAGAATATAGGTTTTACCCGCGGCTTCGCTCGCATGGTATTAGTATTTTATTCATTCATTCATCCATCATTCATTTATTCATTAATTCATTCTATCAATCATTAATTCTTTCATCATTCATTCATTCATTGATTCATTCATTCATTATTTCATTCAATCATTCATTAATTCATTTTCCAGTATGCATTGCCTTCCCTCTCTCCACTCCCCTCCCTGCTTCCCCCGTGCCGCGAACCCCCCTCCCTGGTTCTCCTCTCCCCTCCCCCGTGAACACATCAAATCCCCAAAGTTTCATCGCAATTGGATAAACGGTTAGCAATCCATAATTTCATGATGCATGAATGAGAATATATCAAAAATGTCACCAGAGACCAACATTTCATTTACATTTTTTTACTCCAAATAATTTCAGGAATCACTGGTTAAAGTAAGTCAAGTCCGACCTTTAGCCCCCTATCCATATTTTTCACTACACATTGAACTCGGGTTAAATTGAGTTGTAAGCTACAGAGTAGTATTCTTCATTCGCCCTATAGGTCCCCCCGACGTTGGCGATCACTTTGGTAAATGCACTTTGGTAAATCTCTATCTTGCGCTGGCCAGAATAGCTCCTTCACACTCCGAATACCGGTCCACTCACATATATTTTGCAGCCAAGACATTTGTCTCCTACCAGGTCCTTGGCGACCCTCTATCTTGCCTTTTAATATTAATTGGAGCAAGTGATATTTCTCCCCTCAAAGCATGTGACCCGTGGGAGACCGACATGATCACCAACACAGAAATTCTCAGGCGGGCTAGAGCAGATACTCACTTTAGTAAAAGTCAGGAAAATTTCATAGTATTGTCGAATGTTAAATTTATTTTAAATTCTTCTTTCAGTGATGATGAATCCACGCCAGCAAAGAAAAGCAAAGCTGGTAAGAAAGCGGTAGCGGTAGATAGCGAGGGTAAAATCCAACCAGTCCCAGTTGAAAAGAAATCCATGGTTCCCGACACTGATGACGAAACCGACAATTCTGAGGTTGAGAGTGACCTCGGTGATGAAGAAGTAGCTTCTGAAGAAGAACTTGCTTCCGATGAAGAAGTCCAAGAAGGATCCGATGACGACAGCGATGACGGATCAGATGATGAATCTGATTGATTTAAGTTGAAATATTTTGGCACAGAAAGATATATGTAAAATGACGTATTGTAATAAAACAAATGATTTAAATAAATTCATCGTTTATTTTCAATACTTTGTTTGCTTTTTATTTTTGAAACACAATATCATGTATATTCTTTCATCATAAATCAGATCTTGGAAATATTTTGTCATAAGGTCCAAACAAAATATTTCAAATAAATGGAATATTTCTGAATTTTTTTTTTTTTTTTACATGAGCTCCACACAGGAGGCCCTGAGGAAAATAATTTTCCTTAGGGCCTTTGTCATCTTTGGGATGCTGTGTGGAGGGATTTTTCAAGGAAAGGAAGTAGAGGAGAGTTCTGAGAAGGAAAGGGGTTAAGGGGTGGGTAGGAATCTGGGGTTCAATGTGTCCTAGTCATCCGCCTCCAAGACCTAGACAAACCTCACCCCATGAACCCGGGCACCCCTGCTAAATCACCAAACGTAGCGAACCACTTGGGGTGGCCTATGGCAAAGGTGTGCGATTTCAAATTTTATAATTCATTATAAAAAAAAATTTTATGCAAACATAAAAAGTTTTTAAAACTACTCACCTTACGTTTTTTCTAACCAAAATTACTGATAACCAACAAGATAAAAACACATATTTTATTAGACAAATGTATCATAAACATTATCGTTGTTTCATGTTAAAATAACTAAAAAAAAATTGCCAAATTTTCTTTGTTTAAAATTGTGGTCGGAAACTTCTTATTCATAAAAGTTATATTTGAATTATTTTTGTTGACTTTTAGATCTGTTAACTTTTCGATTTTTTAAAATTTTTATTTTTGTTAATTTTTAGATAAAGTGTTGTGTTTTCTCTTTCTAGCACCATTTAGATCAGAGGTTCCCAAACTTTTTTTATCTCGTGGACCACTTTCAAACTTTTACTAGTTTCGGTGGACCCCCTGCTGCAACATTTCTACCATATTCCCAAAACTCGACATGCTTTGTACTGAATATTTAATATAACGCTGGAGTTGCGGTCTGTCATAACGGGGGGGGGGGGGGTGTAGTAATGTGATATGAGACAGGGGGCGGGATGGGATATGGGCACGGGATGGGTCTCAATATGAGTCGATGTAGGCAGATAGTACCTCCCTACATTGACAGGTAAAGCCAAGCCTGTACTGAATATCAAATGCGCAAGTTTTTAAAGGGAGGTTTTAAAAAAGGGAAATTAATGCTAAATAAACAAGCTATCTGATCCATATAACTGAAAAAAAAAATTCAAGCCCGTGGGACCAAAAAATAAAAATTTTGCAAAATTATTCTTTCGCGCTATCGTTGGGATTGACATGAGAACCGTATCACATAAAAAATAGCCAGAAATCTGAAAATTAGAATCTTAAAGCTTCAAAACGCTTTTTTTTAAAGTCTCAATACAACCATTTTTCACCAAACACAGCATGTCAAAAATCACCGAAAAATTTGGAATTTTTATTGCTCCTTTAATTTTTTTTGAGTAGTTGTATTATCTGCCTTTATTGATAGGTAAAGCCAAGCCAACATTTTTGTTCTTTACCATCAAAACCAGATAAATTTTCGTGGACCCCCACTTACAAACTGTGGACCCCCATTTTTTATCACGCCTACGTGGACCCCCGTCGAGTCTCCCGTGGACCCCTGGGGGTCCTCCTGGACCACTTTGGGAATCACTGATTTAGATCATATTTTTCATGATAGTAATGGAGATGCAACAAATTCCACGAGACCTAAATAAGTTGTTCCCAAAAGTGAACAAATTAGCCCTCAATACTTTAAATATCAACCTGAAAAAACTTAATTCGACTTTAGTTTACACCAGTAAATAAAACAAATCTGTTAGTATTCTTTCTCCTAATTTATTTTATAAAGAAATAAACTATGATAAAAAAATACATAGAACTAAATCCTAATAGATAATTTTTTTTATTTATTTCAAGCACATATAGATTTGCATACTAATAACTAAAGTAAAATGTGTATAAAAAAGTATACAGAAATTCCCAATTCCAAAAGTGGTAAAAGTAAAAAGTATTGTATTGCAATTAAAAAATAAGGTACAAAGAGATCATTCTTTAAAAGAACATAAATATAATATAAGTGACTAAGAAATAATCAGTACAGTAGATATGCAAGACAGCTGCTTTTTTATCAATAAAATAATAGTGTACAAGGAATATTTTGGATTTCTATGAAACCCACATAAATAAGATTAAATTTAAAACACACAAGTAAAAAAATTCAGAGGAATGTCATAAAATTCCAACATTTACTAGAATATTTTCAACAGTCAAAATTACACAAAGCTTGTCTAGAAACAACAATGTAACTAATTTTTTGACAACTTGATGAGATTGTAAAAAATAAATGCAGTTATTAAAAATAATACTGAGACATTGAGACAAACTACGGGATCACTATTAATACAGTACAGTTTGGTTTTTATTGGAAGAGATGGAAGGATAAATGTTATTTGTGGGCATCTGGGGAGGACCAGAGACAATTGCGTCTTTTAGGACAACTTCTAACTCTTGGAGTGGCCGTAATCTTCTTACATCGGCATCAGAGCGGATGCGGGTATCGGGGAGCTTCCGTATTCGATTCACCTTTGAACATACAAAGATAACATTCAAATTAGCCTACAATTACATAGATTTGTTGATCTTCTTTCTGAAAGATTGACGGTCATCGTGGCTGCCAACCTTTTATGAGCAGTTTTGGTAATGATGAATAATGAGGTGAAAACATTGACCAAGTATTATCTAGAAAGGGTGTGTGAACTTTAAAATTAACACCCAAACCAAAAATATTGGTTTAATAAGTCAGGTACGTCTTTCTTATGTCTGGTAATGTTATATTATCGTGAATACAAGCTTACAGGTCCGAGTAGTTAAGAAAACATTTATCAAAAAGAAAATACATTATCTTACAATCAAAAGATTAGAAGAAGCTTTGCTGTTACCTTTTGATGGTCTACATGGAGCAAATTTGTCTTCCAGCAAGTTCAAATTTGTCTTCCAAGCTAATGCTTGATAAAAATCTTACATTTCTTTCAAGAACAGCTAGTCGCACAACAAATTACGGCAACACTTTTACCATAAAATGAAGGATCTTCGCGCATCTTTACAATTTTAGAAGTTTGTACAAGTTTACATCAAGTTGGGTTGTTAATTTCATCTCTATATTTTGTGTGATGAGTGCTTTTCAGGCTTGTGGTTGGCTGATAAAATTATATTATTACAGATAAAATTACAACATGGGATTTGAGCGATAACTTTGTGCTCTGTTTTATATTGTAGAAAACTTGTATTTATATCTAGACTTTAGAAGTGAGGTATCGAAATTCGATGCGGAGTTAGTTATATTGGGAAATTAATTTTTAGTGATGTTATTTTTAGACTGAAATAAGGTGGTATGAGAGGGAAAATCTATATAGCTAATAAATATCAAAGAGTGAAAACCATTCAATGACAGAGAAAAGATTTTTTTTTTTAATGAAACACGCTTCCATACCCTTCGATATATACAATATATTATGTATTAATTAGAGCCGGAATTTCGACTAACTTAAAATACATAATATTATTTAATTAAATGAAGACAATATAAGCGAAACTCAATCGAAAATCTGAAAACAGAAAAATCAGAAAAAGATATCGACACCTCTGGGACACGAACCCAGGACCTCTCGCTTTCCGGGCGAACGTCCCAGAGGTGTTAATATCTTTTTCTGATTTTTCTGTTTTCACATTTTCGATTGAGTTTCGCTTATATTGTCTTCATACCCCTCAAGTGCAAGACGAAAACGAAAAAACGTCGGTAAATTTTTGATATTGGTGGCCACGGCTATTACGAATAATTTTTAGAAAAAAACTTTAGATTTGCCTTAATCACTATAAAAGGAAACTTATTGCATCACGGCTGGCGGAAAATAATGCATTTTAATTTTCAATATTGTTAAATAAAATTTCACTTCGCCAATCGATCTACGACAGCCCGCCCGCTGCCGGTTGCCGCCCGCCATTTTGTCATTGTTGGTATCCCTGACCTCACAACTAAATACGATTGTAGGCAACTTCGCGTGATACATGATGGGCGCGTAATTATGAAAAATGTGTATAATAATAATTGTAATAAATATTGTGTAGCGGGCTTGTGTATGTTATCTTTACTTTAAAAAACAGCCTACGTTTTTGAATGGTTTGTTTGGCTACGCAGGGTTTGTGTAGCGGGCTTGTGTATGTTATCTTTACTTTAAAAAACAGCCTACGTTTTTGAATGGTTTGTTTGGCTACGCAAAGTTTGTGTAGCGGGCTTGTGTATGTTATCTTTACTTTAAAAAACAGCCTACGTTTTTAAATGGTTTATTTGGCTACGCAGGGTTTGTGTAGCGGGCTTGTGTATATTATCTTTATTTTAAAAAACATCCCAGGATTTGAATGGTTTGTCTCCATTCCAGTACCTACGCGCTTCCAGTACCTACGCGCTTCCAGTACCTACTCGCCTTATTATTTATCCCGCGAAGTCGACTACAATTGTTTGTGTGAAGTCAAGGATACCAACAACACAACAGTTGACAGAATGGCGAGCGGCAGCGGGCGGGCTGTCGTAGATCGATTCGCGAAGTGAAATTTTATTTAACGATATTGAAAATTAAAATGCATTATTTTCCGCCAGCCGTGATGCAATAAGTTTCCTTTTATAGTGATTAAGGCAAATCTAAAGTTTTTTTCTAAAAATTATTCGTAATAGCCGTGGCCACCAATATCAAAAAATTACCAAAACGTCAACTTTAACGTAATATTTTGCAGGTTAATTTTATGCTATCTAATGTAATTTTTACTGAAACACATTCCTTGAATACTAAACTATACATAAGAACAATATTACTTGCGTTTATTCAATGAATTTATACTTTTTACTACGTTTCAAATAACACGGAAAAAACGAAAAAATTTCGCGATGTTTTGACTTTTACGTAATATTTTGCAGGTTAATTTTATGCTATCTTATGTAATCTTTACTGAAACACATTCCTTGAATACTAAACTATACATAAGAACAATATTACTTGCGTTTATTCGATGAATTTATACGTTTTACGATCATTTCGTCGCCCGCGACGCGAGACTCGACAGCCGCCATTTTGTCAGCCGAGCGGCGCGCAGCCGCGCAGGCCGTGTCATAAACAATTTCAAAGAAATTATATCGCTGCTCTAGGTGGGTTCACGGTATCTTATACCTTATGAACAAGAATGCCCCAAGCGATTCTGACCTTCTTCTTCACACGTTTTCTTTATACATAAGGGTTAAAATCGCATAACAAAATTATTTTTTAGTGATTATTTTGGCTTGCGCCGATGGTACGCCGGCGGACGAACGGCAATCTAGCGGTTTTAAATATTACAATTTGATGTTTTACTCACAAAGTTAAAATAAAAAATTAAACACAATATTATTATGACTTACATTTGAAGCTCATTACCAAAATTGGGACAAACATTTCGAAAAAGAAAATTACAAAGGCTGGTTTAACAGTTCAAGCAAATGCATGTGGGTTGGTGACTTTTGCCTGAATGCCGAAGATATATTATATTATTAAGATGACTTCTTTTTTAATCAGTAATGTTAGATAAAAAAATATATTTACAGTTACAATATTCTCCTGACGAAGGAAGGGCGCTTCCGAAACCGGTTGAGTGTAATAAAATAAAAGTGGTCTACAACAAATTTATGTGTTTTTATTGTAAACAAATATTTACCTGTTCTGGTGAAACTGCTAGCTCCTGACAGCAAACTGTCAGTAAATTTTGATAGGTGACATGTCTAGAAAGTTCCACTTCAATGAAGTCCGTATCAGAAGAATTGGCAATACGGATTTTAATAACTGTTTCTGAAAGCATACACAAATCTATTTGTACATTACACAAAAAATTACATCTATTTTTAAATACCCACAAATACGATTGGAAACTTTTTGGATTAAATTAATTGGTGCTTAATCTTGCTGTTATTAGTATCATAAATAACAGTACCAATTTAATTTTTAGATAAGCTTCAAAGGTTTGAGACATATTCCTGAACTTTTGCGACCTTGGGATCAGTAATCCTTCACCAATGTCCGTAGAGATAACAAAATAAGTTACATTCATCCTTATGTAATTTGAGCAATAAAAACATTGCATGCGTTGCACTCATTTATCACACATGATTCTGGCTGAGCTACAACCAAAGTTAAAACATTGCGTGTATGGCACCCACTTTTCACATGATTCTGGCTGAGCTACATCCAAAGTTAAAACACTGCGTGCGTGGCACCTACTTTTCACATGATTCTGGTCTAGCTACATTCAAAGTTAAAACGTTGCGTGCATGGCACCCTCTTTTCACATGATTCTGGCTGAGCTACATCCAAAGTTAAAACACTGCGTGCGTGGCACCTACTTTTCACATGATTCTGGTCTAGCTACATTCAAAGTTAAAACGTTGCGTGCATGGCACCCTCTTTTCACATGATTCTGGCCCATCTACATCCAAAGTTAAAAAAAGGGGGTTCATGAAGTAGGTGAAAATTGTTAAAATTACTTTTTACTACATTTCCCTAAACATTGTAAAATTCATGTCCAAGTTAATTGGAATTTTCGTAAAGGTTTAACAATACTTGTACGCTGTCTTATCATATTAAAATTTTCTGTGTGAATGGCTGAAAATTCATTGATCCCATAATTTTAAATCGGTTTCTAATCTTATTATTTGCGGTGTTGCTATGCAGGAACTTACTGCTCCACCACATTAAATAAGTATATTATGTAAATAGTATTGGCTCATTAGGCTCTCATGCCTCCAATATCTCCCTTCGTTTCTATTTATCTATTGTTGCAGACTGCTGCTATTCAGTAATCAGCAAGCGACCTGACCTAATCTAACCCTTGCGGATACCGAAGGGTTAGCGTACAGATCAATTGAAATCCGTTGTACTGACTCACCTTCCGGCCTTCTTGTGTCGGCCACCACAACACGGTGGTCGAAAAATCATAAAATTCATGTAACAAACATTTTAATGAATAAAGAAAACTAAAAAAAAAAACTTATAGTGTTGGCTCATTAGTGAATCATTCCTATTAAACCCCATCATGTTATTTGGAGAGATTGGTTTACCTTGTAAAGAGTGCTGGCTCATCAGGCGATCATGTCTATTAAACCCCATCATGTTATTTGGAGAGATTGGTTTACCTTGTAAAGAGTGCTGGCTCATCAGGCTATCATGTCTATTAAACCCCATCATGTTATGCGGGGGATCGTAGGGCAGGCGATCAGTGATGGGAGAGCGACTGTTGGGGGACACGGGGGGGGACTCGCAGGACTGCAGCAGAGTGGCCACCTCCAACGAGGTGGTCAGGTCGCGCGGGGTCTGCCCCGTGATGGTCCGAATGGTGATATCTGAACCCCGCGATAGCAGAAGGGACACCATGGAAGTTTGAGAGTTCTTGCATGCCCAGTGTAAAGCAGTCCTAGAAATATCAACAGATCAGGTGATTTTAAATTTTTTTATTTATTGATGTTTTAGACTAGGACTAGACCTAAACGCCTATCAACTACTTACACCAGCACCATTAGCGGCAAACCGTCCCGGACTCGTCTATCAGAAACGATTTGTAACTCTTGACTTGTATGAACCACATCTCTTCACGTTGCATGCTTACCCCTCCCGCACTTGAAGGGATAATACACTTCCCAGGAATTGAGAGCCCGTTGTAACTTCTCCCTCTTTCTCATAAAAGACACACATAAGATAAAGAGATGTTCCAATGGAGCTCTCGGTGGTAGGACTATTAGATACATATGCACTTATTAGCACCTAGAAATTTCTACCAAGATTCTTAGTGGAAACAAAATGTTTACAATAGAGTTTTCAGCAAGGTGGGATTTATAATAAATTAATATAATGTAAATAAAAAAAAGTTATATGATCAAAATTATGCATTAAAAGTGATAAAACAAGGCATTTCATGTAAATTTTTAATTTCAGAGCATTTTGGGTAAAATTCAAAAGTTATTTTAAATCAATTCACTGAATTAAATGCAATGAAATACAACTCAACACATTAAAAATTAAAAACTATTTTGCCTCCACTTTGCTAGCATTATTTAAAAAAAAATGTGTTTAAAGTCTTCAAAGTTAAAAGACTTTGGTAAGTGAAGGATATAGCAGTACCTGCCTATATTTTTTTATTATTAATAATATAATATAGTTAGAGAACTTATTATTTTTGCAAATAGATGATTAATAATTAAAAATGGACTTAAATGTTTTTAAAATATCTTGATTCTAATAATCTATTTTAAGCATGAATTTAGAACCGTCAGACAACATAATTAGGTCTACGAAATGGGAGAAAGCTAGTTACAAAATACATAAAAATATAATCGAAATATCAATAAATTACCAGCCGTTCAACGAATTCCTTGAATTAATATCCACGCCACTATCCAAGTACTTTATGGCGGATTCAAAATCTCCCATGCAGCAGGCTTCTCTCAGCTTTTCCTCCAAAGCGCGTTTATCCATTTCCAATACTTGCTTCCAAAACCTTTGATTTTGGTTGTAGTCTGATCGGATTGACATTTAGATGACAGTTACTCCAATATTGCCATTACGATGAAACTCATAAATCATGAAATCGGTAATTTTATGAACATTATTCTAAAGGGTGACCGGCCAACTAGGTAGCGACTTTTTAGGTATATGAGTTTCCATAATTTTGACCTAATAATTTTACCGGTTCCATGCCAGGTGGTAATATGGGAACTCGCCATATGAGTTTTGGGAAAAATCTTCCTCGGAAAAGACACTTCCTTATATCATGATTCACGTCATCATAACTCACCCTAGTAACGATTCAGAACAGACAACAAGATGGCTAATCACAACACTTTTTGCTGATTCACAGTTACCAACAGACACGCGCAAAACTGAATAGATAATAATGAGAATATGAATATTTTGTCAATGATACCAACCCATATATGGCACATGGCATTTATGTGTCATGTGTCAAAATGTAGTCCGAATTTCAAGATGATATCGCTGGAATATTTATCGTTTGTAATTTGAAATTACATAATAAA
The DNA here is from genome assembly GCA_936435175.1 of Glyphotaelius pellucidus. Classification (NCBI taxonomy): domain Eukaryota; kingdom Metazoa; phylum Arthropoda; class Insecta; order Trichoptera; family Limnephilidae; genus Glyphotaelius; species Glyphotaelius pellucidus. Next base: position 27,665,814 of record OW386549.1, read on the forward strand.
ATGTATTATTTACACTGACACAATACCTAGTTTTGTTAATAGTGATGCCGTGTTTAAATGGTTAATATTATCGACTCGTGGAATTTGTCAATTTATGGTAAGAATAACATACCAATGAGAATAACATTCAAATTAACCTAAAAATGTTGTTATTTTTGCTATAATAAAATTACGCTTTGCTACTTTTAAACTTAATTACCAACAGAAACGTCGGGTTCAGTACGGATAGATGGGAAAATATGCATTAATTCGATTTTCATTCAATCAAAGAAATTTCAGTTGCCGCCATTTTTTTTTGTGTTTGTTTGGATTTGACATTTGCGAAGTTTTGTTTCAAACGGGATTGGTATATTTATGTTTCAAACTAAATACGCCTCAATTCACTTAGCATATATTTATGTCACTTAGATTACCTTTATTTATGGATTACCTAAACTAATAACCTATTTTGTGTACGTAAATAGTTGTTTCTTGTGTTAATTGTTGAAATGAAGTATGATTTGCATAATCCGTGCTTAAAAATGCGGAGGCTCTTTCGCAATTTAATACTTTTTGTTTGTTTAAAACTCTCAAAAAATAGTTTTTAGTATTCCCTGAACCATCCCCTGAACAATTATCATAATAGATAACTTTTTGCATGTGAAGTGATGGAAAATACTGCATTCAAAATTTCGATCGCTTGAAACCGCGATCATTCGAATTATTTTGCGAGAAGGAACATCCATATCCAAAACCATTGCACATACAGCAGTACAGTCATATATTACATTTAAAGAATGTAAAAATAACATTTCTCTGTCTCAGTAACTTTGTAATAATGTATGTATTTTTCTTCTTCCTAAAATTAAAACTTTGGTTTTTCAGATTGTCCCAAGTCTGCAGGAAGTGTTGGTTGAAATAGAAGTGACAGGTCAAAAGTTCAATCTGACCATTAATTGAACCGGTCATGTGTATCTGGTGATGGATTTCTTGTGGAAAATCAAAATGTTGGACCCCGTCAACCTGCCCAGCTCCAGGACTACCATTGCAAGGTTGCTCGGATAAACAAATATTTTTATTCTGATAGGAGTATAAAATATTGTCTCATAAATATGATATCGTATTTCAATGCAGCAGTCAGAAATATGCTTATATTTCTCACTTACTGGGAATGGGTCCCTCCGCGCAGCATATCCAAAGATAAGATAGGCCCCGAGGGAAACCTTAAGACCTCCTACGTAGGGTGGAAGAGTTAGGCATACACAATAGGCTTTCAACTATCTGCCTGCAACTTTTTCTAATCTACATTAGACATGTTGCTCGCCAAACTGAAGACTCTGACTTGGAGAAACACATAGACACTAACAGAGGATGGTCATCAGTGCGCTGGAGGGACCAAGTATCACTGGCGCCCTGTACGTCCAGTCAATCAGAGTTTTGCATCAACAATCTTATTTCCTTGCGTCACACCCTGCCCATTCCCATTTCAGTTCTTCTATTATTTTTGCTGTATATCTATATGTTTATCTGTGAGGTGGAAACACCCATTAAATATTTGTTAAATGGTTTCACATTTACATTTATCATTCTGTATTTGCAGTCATCTTCTCAGCGATCAATCTGACCCATTCAACCGATCTCCCCTCAGTGTCGGTCTATAGATCAGCCCAAAATCAAGCCCAACAACGAACTCGGGGAGTGAATTCTGGAGTGGACGCAGTGAAGGAAAAGCAGCAAAGAGGCTGTGGAAGCTGCTGAAGAAGCCGGCACACCGGGAACCAGAACACAGTTAAATAATGACAAGAACTGGCATCTTAACTGGCATCTGATGCCACTTTTAACAGTACAACATCATAAACACAACATCATCAAATCTGCCAAATATGTTGAAGTATGTGTCCTCTGATCCTATAACACACTTCACCGACTTGTACTTCTAATATCTTTCTCAATTTGGGAGGCGGGTATGAGTAGCGCCGCCCCGTAACTATTTATTGGATAACCAACACCTCTGCCATAGGACACCCCAAGTGGTTCGCCACATTTTGTGACTTAGCAGGGGTGCCGGGGTTTATGGGGTGAGGTTTGTCCAAATCTTGGCGGCGGATGCGTCTGCCCACCAACTGCGGCATGCCGGATCGGGAGAGACTGGTTGAGGGAGATCGTTTGACCTCTCCAGCAGGACTCTCTCGGAACATTGCCTTACACTACAGTGGTAAGGATAGATTCATATGCCCGTCACTCTTGGATACACCAACCCCAGATTCCTACCCACCCCTCATACCTTTTTTTCCTTCCCAGAACTTACTCTTCTTCCTTTTCCTAGAAAACCCTCCACAGCATCCTCAAAGATGACATAGGGCAGTTTTTCGATTATTGAACTGTGTCTATTTGATTTGATTGTAATTGATTGTACCCACGCAATAAAGACTAATTGTGTTTACAGAATAAAAGTGCGAATTTTATTTAATTACCACCACCGTTACAACACAGATTTTTTTTTTATGTGACACCTCACAAGAGTGTCCCCGTCTGTAGGAAGCATTGTGAGACAGATTAAGGGGGCTGTGGGAAGGGAATTATTTAGAGGTGTTGAAGAGGCTGGATTATATGAAGGAGGAAAATTAGATGCTGGTAGCTCGTTCCATGTACGAGCCAACTTACACAAAAATGAGTAAAAGATGGAACCTCAACTTCTCATGAAGCCAACAGTGAACAGGTGTTTTGCTTGTGTCTGTCGAGTTTCACACACGTTCACCGAAGATCAATGCTACAAGCTTCTTAGATCAGGCTCCTTAAAAATACCTGTAGAACAGACTTAGCATGCCTACATTGCATCTGTGCATTAGAGATTAAGGGAGCGACATTGTATCTGTGAACAATGGGTTGTCAATCAGACCCTTTGTACAGAACCAAGTAGGTTTATCAAGAATTTCGGGGCTTCAGCCCATAGGTAGCTCCCAATTCAATTATAGGCGTACTTAAGATTTGTGTGGGGTTGGCAGCTGGTCACTAGTGAGTAATCTGCTAGCCCTGTATAGGACGCCCAGTTTCTTGGAAGTTAGATTTACTCGGGCTTCTATGGAGCCGGTTTGATATACTTACTCCAAGCATTTCATTGGAGTCTTTAATGGGATCATCAAATTGCACCAGACAGTCACTGATGCTCTCTTTACCAAAATCGGACACGCTCGGCTTGGGGCATTGAAATTGACCCCAGGCGTCCGCAATTCATCCTTAAAAGACTGGTTTGTAATGAATATCTTAACCCCCATAATTTTGATTGTTGATCAGGATGACAACAGACACAACATTAGACAATTCTCGCACAAGACGCTTCTGTATCTACCGTCCCTTTATGAAATTGAATTTACAAAATAGGTCAAACGTATTACTATTTATATCAAATTTAACCTCTCGCAGTACCTTGATATTATACAAATTTCTCCTTAATCGAATCGTCATTATTTGTTAATTGCAAATTTCATTCAAACTCAATAATGTCAACATATTTTCATCATGTTGTATACAACTCAATCTGTCAAAACAATAAAAATAAACCAATCCTAGAGCCTCTTGAAACCATAAACAATATAATATACCACAAACAAACAAAAAATCCTGATGTTCAAAAATGATTATAATTATTTTATATTTCCGAAATATTTTCTAATCAATTTTATGAACGTAATATTTAATATAAAAATGCTTAACATATATTTTCAAAGTGCAAAGTCTTCGCACAAAAACTCACAATTTCTTAAATCAGTTTTTTTTTTTAAATTATGATATTTATCTGATATGCGAAACTTGGCTAAACGAATCAATCCATTATTTTTTTTAAGTGAACTCCACACAGGAGGCCCTGAGGAAAATAATTTCCCTCAGGGCTTATGTCATCTTTGGGGACGCTATGTGGAGGGTTTTTTTAAGGAAAAGGAGGAGAGGAGAGTTCTGGGAAGGAAAAGGGTTAAAGGGGTGGGTAGGAATTTGGGGTTCAGTGTGTCCTGGTCACCCGCCCCCAAGACCTAGACAAACCTCATCCTATGAACCCGGTCACCCCTGCTAGATGACCAAATGTAGTGAACCACTTGGGGTGACCTATGGCAGAGGTGTGTTGGTTATCCAATAAAGGTTCCCGGGGCGGCGGTACCCATTCCTGCCTTCCAAATTATAGTGGATTGTTTGACAATAGGTACGATGTATTTAGAAAGGATCGTAATTACTTTGCGTCTGAGCAGTATTACCGATCTTATTATTTGATCGTAATTACTTTGACAGCGGCAGGGAGGGGGGGGAGGTTCAAATTGCAACGCTTTTCCTTTCATTATTTGATTTGTGGTTAGGGTAAGCGCCTCCTGTGTGGAGCTCATGTAAAAAAAATAAAAAGTTGTGCAATCCGCATTACATATAATATCATTTACACAATTTTTAGAATTAATGGTTATATTTACTGCATTTTCGACCGCCCGTCACAGATACTCTTCTTTTTATTATTTGATTTGTGGTTAGTTGCACAGTCCACATTATATAAAATATAATTTACAATTTTTAGAATGAATGATTATAAAACGCAAAATTCGTCAATTTTGGAAAAAATAGTTTTGCGAATTTTGTCATTTTCACGCAAAATTCGTCAATTTTACGAAAAATACTTTCGTGAATTTAGTCATCTCCACGCAAATAACGTGAAATGCACAATTTTCTCATTTTTCACGCGATATTTTAAATTATTACGTACATTCTAAATAATTCTTGTTATGGTTTTGACAAGCTTGAATAGCCATAAAATAAACGCAACTAATTCAGTTTTGCGCGTGTCTGTTGGTAACTGTGAATCAGCAAAAAGTGTTGTGATTATCCATCTTGTTGTCTGTTCTGAATCGTTACTAGGGTGAGTTATGATGATGTGAATCATGATATAAGGAAGTGTCTTTTCCGAGGAAGATTTTTCCCAAAACTCATATGACGAGTTCCCATATTACCACCTGGCATGGAACCTAATTTAAAATATCGCGTGAAAAATGAGAAAATTGTGAATTTCGCGTTATTTGCGTGGAGATGACTAAATTCACAAAACTATTTTTTGCAAAATTGACCTAATTTAAAATATCGCGTGAAAAATGAGAAAATTGTGAATTTCGCGTTATTTGCGTGAAAATGACAAAATTCGCAAAACTATTTTTTCCAAAATTGACGAATTTTGCGTTTTATAATCATTCATTCTAAAAATTGTAAATTATATAATGCGGACTGTGCAACTAACCACAAATCAAATAATGAAAAGGAGAGTGTCTGTGACGGGCGGTCGAAAATGCAGTAAATATAACCATTCATTCTAAAAATTGTGTAAATGATATTATATGTAATGCGGATTGCACAACTTTTTATTTTTTTTACATGAGCTCCACACAGGAGACGCTTACCCTAACCACAAATCAAATAATAAAAGGAAAAGCGTTGCAATTGGTTGCAATTTGAACCCCCTCCCCTCCCTGCCGCTGTCAAAGTAATTACGATCAAATAATAAGATCGGTAATACTGCTCAGACGCAAAGTAATTACGATCCTTTCTAAATACATCGTACCTATTGTCAAACAATCCACTATAATTTGGAAGGCAGGAATGGGTACCGCCGCCCCGGGAACCTTTATTGGATAACCAACACATCTCTGCCATAGGTCACCCCAAGTGGTTCATTACATTTGGTCATCTAGCAGGGGTGACCGGGTTCATAGGATGAGGTTTGTCTAGGTCTTGGAGGCGGGTGACCAGGACACACTGAACCCCAAATTCCTACCCACCCCTTTAACCCTTTTCCTTCCCAGAACTCTCCTCTCCTCCTTTTCCTTAAAAAAACCCTCCACATAGCGTCCCCAAGGATGACATAAGCCCTGAGGGAAATTATTTTCCTGGAGTGTGGAGTTCATTTAAAAAAAAAAATGGATTGATTCGTTTAGCCAAGTTTCGCATATTAGATAAATATCATAATTTAAAAAAAAAACTTGATTTAAGAAATTGTGAGTTTTTGTGCGAAGACTTTGCACTTTGAAAATATATGTTAAGCATTTTTATATTAAATATTACGTTCATAAAATTAATTAGAAAATATTTCGGAAATATAAAATAATTATAATCATTTTTGAACATCAGAATTTTTTGTTTGTTTGTGGTATATTATATTGTTTATGGTTTCAAAAGGCTCTAGGATTGGTTTATTTTTATTGTTTTGACAGATTGAGTTGTATACAACAGATGATGAAAATATGTTGACATTATTTTAAAAGAGTTTGAATGAAATTTGCAATTAACAAATAATGACGATTCGATTAAGGAGAAATTTGTATAACATCAAGGTACTGCGAGAGGTTAAATTTGATATAAATAGTAATACGTTTGACCTATTTTGTAAATTCAATTTCATAAAGGGACGGCAGATATAGAAGCGTCTTGTGCGAGAATTGTCTAATGTTGTGAGTCTGTTGTCATCCTGATCAACAATCAAAATTATGGGGGTTAAGATATTCATTACAAACCAGTCTTCTAAGGATGAATTGCTGACGCCTGGGGTCAATTTCAATGCCTCAAGCCGAGCGTGTCTGATTTTGGTAAAGAGAGCATCAGTGACTGTCTGGTGCAATTTGATGATCCCAATAAAGACTCCAATGAAATGCTTGGAGTAAGTATATCAAACCGGCTCCATAGAAGCCCTAGTAAATCTAACTTCCAAGAAACTGGGCGTCCTATACAGGGCTAGCAGATTACTCACTAGTGACCAGCTGCCAACCCCACACAAATCTTAAGTACGCCTATAATTGAATTGGGAGCTACCTATGGGCTGAAGCCCCAAAATTCTTGATAAACCTACTTGATTCTGTACAAAGGGTCCGATTGACAACCCATTGTTCACAGATACAATGTCGCTCCCTTAATCTCTAATGCACAGATGCAATGTAGGCATGCTAAGTCTGTTCTACAGGTATTTTTATGGAGCCTGCTCTAAGAAGCTTGTAGCATTGATCTTCGGTGAACGTGTGTGAAACTTGACAGACACAAGCAAAACACCTGTTCACTGTTGGCTTCATGAGAAGTTGAGGTTGCATCTTTTACTCATTTTTGTGTAAGTTGGCTCGTACATGGAACGAGCTACCAGCATCTAATTTTCCTCCTTCATATAATCCAGCCTCTTCAACACCTCTAAATAATTCCCTTCCCACAGCCCCCTTAATCTGTCTCACAATGCTTCCTACAGACAGGGACACTCTTGTGAGGTGTCACATAAAAAAAAAAACAAAATCTGTGTTGTAACGGTGGTGGTAATTAAATAAAATTCGCACTTTTATTCTCTAAAAACAATTAGTCTTTATTGCGTGGGTACAATCAATTAACAAATAGACACAGTTCAATAATCGAAAAACTGCCCTATGTCATCTTTGAGGATGCTGTGTGGAGGGTTTTCTAGGAAAAGGAAGAAGAGTAAGTTCTGGGAAGGAAAAAAGGTACGAGGGGTGGGTAGGAATCTGGGGTTGGTGTATCCAAGAGTGACGGGCATATGAATCTATCCTCTCCACTGTAGTGTAAGGCAATGTTCCGAGAGAGTCCTGCTGGAGAGGTCAAACGATCTCCCTCAACCAGTCTCTCCCGATCCGGCATGCAGCAGTTGGTGGGCAGACCCATCCGCCGCCAAGATTTGGACAAATCTCACCCCATAAACCCCGGCACTCCTGCTAAGTCACAAAATGTGGCGAACCACTTGGGGTGACCTATGGCAGAGGTGTTGGTTATCCAATAAATAGTTACGGGGCGTCGCTACTCATACCCGCCTCCCAAATTGAGAAAGATATTAGAAGTACAAGTCGGTGAAGTGTGTTATAGGATCAGAGGACACATACTTCAACATATTTGGCAGATTTGATGATGTTGTGTTTATGATGTTGTACAGTTAAAAGTGGCATCAGATGCCAGTTAAGATGCCTTGCCAATGCTTCCTACAGACAGGGACACTCTTGTGAGGTGTCACATAAAAAAAAAAACAAAATCTGTGTTGTAACGGTGGTGGTAATTAAATAAAAATCGCACTTTTATTCTGTAAACACAATTAGTCTTTATTGCGTGGGTACAATCAATTAACAAATAGACACAGTTCAATAATCGAAAAACTGCCCTATGTCATCTTTGAGGATGCTGTGTGGAGGGTTTTCTAGGAAAAGGAAGAAGAGTAAGTTCTGGGAAGGAAAAAAGGTATGAGGGGTGGGTAGGAATCTGGGGTTGGTGTATCCAAGAGTGACGGGCATATGAATCTATCCTTACCACTGTAGTGTAAGGCAATGTTCCGAGAGAGTCCTGCTGGAGAGGTCAAACGATCTCCCTCAACCAGTCTCTCCCGATCCGGCATGCCGCAGTTGGTGGGCAGACGCATCCGCCGCCAAGATTTGGACAAACCTCACCCCATAAACCCCGGCACCCCTGCTAAGTCACAAAATGTGGCGAACCACTTGGGGTGTCCTACGGCAGAGGTGTTGGTTATCCAATAAATAGTTACGGGGCGGCGCTACTCATACCAGCCTCCCAAATTGAGAAAGATATTAGAAGTACAAGTCGGTGAAGTGTGTTATAGGATCAGAGGACACATACTTCAACATATTTGGCAGATTTGATGATGTTGTGTTTATGATGTTGTACTGTTAAAAGTGGCATCAGATGCCATTTAAGATGCCAGTTCTTGTCATTATTTAACTGTGTTCTGGTTCCCGGTGTGCCGGCTTCTTCAGCAGCTTTCACAGCCTCTTTGCTGCTTTTCCTCCACTGCGACCACACCAGAATCCGCTCCCAGAGTTCGTTGTTGGGCTTGATTTTGGGCTCAATTGATGTTGGGCTGATCTATAGACTGACACTGAGGGGAGATCGGTTGAATGGGTCGGATTGATCGCTGAGAAGATGAATGCAAATACAGAATGATAAATGTGAAACCATTTAACAAATATTTAATGGGTTTTTCCACCTCACAGATATACATATAGATATACAGCAAAAAGAATAGAAGAACTGAAATGGGAATGGGCAGGGTGTGACGAAAGGAAATGAGATTGTTGATGCAAAACTCTGATTGAGTGGACGTACAGGACGCCAGTGATAATTGGTCCCTCCAGCGCATTGATGACCATCCTCTGCTTCCTCTGCCAAACACTTTGCCAGTGTCTATGTGTTTCTCCAAGTCGGAGTCTTCAGTTTGGCGAGCAACATGTCTAATGTAGATTAGAAAAAGTTGTGGGCAAATAATTGAAAGCTTATTGTGGATGCTCAACTCTTCCACTCTACGTAGGAGGCCTTAAGGTTTCTCTCAGGGCCTCTCTTTGGATATGCTGTGCAGAGGGACCCATTCCAAGTAAGTGGGAAATATAAGCATATTTCTAACTGCTGCTTTGAAATATGATATCATATTTAAGAGACAATATCTTATACTCCTATCAGAATAAAAATATTTGTTTATTCGAGCAACCTTGCAATGGTAGTCCTGGAGCTGGGCAGGTTGACGGGGTCCAACATGAGGATGTTCATGACGGGATCAAGGAACTTCTCGGAAGCATCGGTCAGCGTCTCCTCATCCTCCAGCTGCTTGCGTGCCAGGTGGCATACCTTCTCCTCCACTATAAACAATTAAGAAATGGAATGCAACTTTATTTTTGCGGTGAACCTGTATTCCATAAGCACTGGTAGTTGCAGTAGTGCATAATGAAGTTTAGAGTCTCTTCATCGCCCCACTGAGCCATTTTGATTGCAAAAATATCAACTTACAAAAAGCAACAAAACAGCGCTAGCTACTGGCAGAGCGCTTTCAAAGATATGCTGCATCCCCCACACTCCCCCCACCTCACACCGCATGTCACTGACATACAAAAAATTGAAACGCCATACGTTATTGAATGGCATATGCTTTAATAGCAGGGACACGATACACTTGCCCCTGGCAAGCTGAAGGCCACTACTGGCATGCTTTTGATCATGTTACTAGCATGTTTATCTGCGGCTTTACCACTCGAACTCATAAGCTTGTTTTCACGATAATATAACGTTACCAGACATATGTATGACGTATGGGGCGTACCTGACTTATGAAAGAATAACACAAGAAGTGTCTTCTGGGTCACAAGTGTCTTGTGGGTTTTTTCATGGTTCAACCAAGGCTTAAATTTCCAATACCGTGTTTACGAAATTCAAATGGGGTGGAGATCTATGATTTCCGACGCCTGCAAGTGAAAGTGAGTGCTGGGCTATTGGGTTAAATGGAACAATTGTTTCCACTCACATTTGTATGGAAGGCCTTTCCAGTTTTCTTCTTTATTCTCCTTTGAATTATCCTGGTGATCCCATTTGAAACTATTTTTTGTCTGCACTTTGTAGAATGTCTGTACTTTGTAAACACTTGCTCAAAAAAGTATATGTAAAAGGCTATATAAAGGCCCTATGGGCGTATAACAACAATAAATAAATAAAGAAAAAGAAAAAAAAATATATATTCAGCATGGTATTGCCAAAAATAATGTAATATAAGAATACCTTGAAGATCTTCTAATTGGGCCCCACCAGGTATAGCAGGAAGTAGTTGAGGATGGAGGCGATGCCGCCTACCATGGTGGGATGGCTGATTAGAAGGTGACTTGCATTGGTCGGTGAGGTGCTCCTGTGTCCCTGCCAGGTGTCAAGATGCCAGGATTTTGCCAAGTGCGCAATGATGCTCATGGGGTGCAGACTTGCCATTCATTGTTTTCACTAAAGAACAAGGACAGTAGTTACAAAACTGCACCAGAATCTCAGAGTTCAACATCCCGAAGCCAGTTGGGAAGCACCTGGCATATTTGGTTAGAAAACAAAGCTCTGCCTAGAAACAGGAACACCTCCGAGTGAGACAGGCATAGCAAAAACCATAGTAATATTTGTTATCAAGATTAATCAATAGAGGCAATTTGGGAGATGGGTATGAGCCGATCTGGGAAACATTTCTTGGATAACTAAAATCACAGAGGTCACCTCAAGTGGTTTGCTGCATTTGGTGACTTAGCAGGGGTGCCTGGATTTGTGAGGTTTGTTCATGCCTTGGCTGCGGATGCACCTGCCCACCTGCTCCAGGGAGAGTCCGGTTGAGGAAGGCCCTTTGGCCTCTCTAGCTGGACTCTCTTGACCCATCGCCTTGCACCGCAGTGGAAGGGATGGATTCATACTTCCGTCATTCCAACACAATAACCCCTAGATTTCTACCAACTCCTACCCTTTTTCTTCCCAGAACTTCCTTTTCTTAAGACCCTGCACACAGTATCCCCAAAGATGACATAATTCCTGAGGGAAATTATTTTCCTCAGGGCCAATGAGTGAAGTTATTCTGAATAGTGGTTTTCCACCAGGGAAATACTGAGTCTTGAATGTGAAAGAAATCTGGGTCCGGAGCCTGGGAGCTTATTGGTGAAAGAGACTGTTAGTGTGAGTTACCATTACATTTTTTTCTTTTTACAGGTATTGAATATTATATATAATTTAATTTCGGAAGAAATCTGTAAATAAACTTACTTAAAACACAAAAAGCTACCTTGCTAAGTATATAACTGAATAGACATACGGAAAAAATAATTAGTCTATGTGTAATGTACTAACCAAACTGCTCTCAGAGAGCTTATGTGCACCATGTTGCTTAGAGCCTTCCAATACACATTCATTCTTTCACACATTCCACAGTACAAGCCATATCTTCCATGTTAGCCTCAAGGGACCGAAAAAACAAAACATTCTCAAGCATGAAATTTTTTATGTGAGTTTCACTGGAACTATTCAAAAAATGTTAATATTTATTTAACATACCTGAAACAATCTCTGTTTTTTGATTTTCCACATGAAATCCATCACCAGATACACATGACCGGTTAAATTAATGGTCTGATTGAACTTTTGACCTGTCACTTCTATTTCAACAAACACATCCTGCAGACGGGACAATCTGAAAAACCAAAATTTGAAGTTTTAATTTTAGGAAGAAGAAAAATATATACATTATTACAAAGTTACTGAGACAGAGAAATGTTATTTTTACATTCTTTAAATGTAATATATGACTGTACTGCTGTATGTGCAATGGTTTTGGATATGGATGTTCCTTCTCGCTAAATAATTCGAATGGTCGCGGTTTCAAGCGATCGAAATTTTGAATGCAGTATTTTCCATCACTTCACATGCAAAAAGTTGTCTATTATGATAATTGTTCAGGGGATCGTTCAGGGAATACTAAAAACTAATTTTTGAGAGTTTTAAACAAACAAAAAGTATTAAATTGTGAAAGAGCCTCCACATTTGCACGGATTATGCAAATCACACTTCATTTCAACAATTAACACAAGTAACAACTATTTACGTACACAAAATAGGTTATTAGTTTAGGTAATCCATAAATAAAGGTAATCTAAGTGAATTAAGGCGTATTTAGTTTGAAACATAAATATACCAATCCCGTTTGAAACGAAACTTCGCAAATGTCAAATCCAAACAAACACAAAAAAAAATGGCGGCAACTGAAATTTCTTTGATTGAATGAAAATCGAATTAATGCATATTTTCCCATCTATCCGTACTGAACCCGACGTTTCTGTTGGTAATTAAGTTTAAAAGTAGCAAAGCGTAATTTTATTATAGCAAAAATAACAACGTTTTTAGGTTAATTTGAATACCATCATTGGTACGTTATTCTTACCATAAATTGACAAATTCCACGAGTCGATAATATTAACCATTTAAACACGGCATCACTATTAACAAAACTAGGTATTGTGTCAGTGTAAATAATACATTTTATTATGTAATTTCAAATTACAAACGATAAATATTCCAGCGATATCATCTTGAAATTCGGACTACATTTTGACACATGACACATTTATGCCATGTGCCATGTATGGGTTGGTATCATTGACTTCACATTCTTTAAAATCATAAATCCTCAATTCTCAATTATTACCGTGTGAATCATGACGATCTCTATGGTAAAATTATTAGACCAAAATTATGGAAACTCATATACCTAAAAAGTCGCTACCTAGTTGGCCGGTCACCTAAATATCATAATTTAAAAAAAAAAACTTGATTTAAGAAATTGTGAGTTTTTGTGCGAAGACTTTGCACTTTGAAAATATATGTTAAGCATTTTTATATTAAATATTACGTTCATAAAATTGATTAGAAAATATTTCGGAAATATAAAATAATTATAATCATTTTTGAACATCAGAATTTTTTGTTTGTTTGTGGTATATTATATTGTTTATGGTTTCAAGAGGCTCTAGGATTGGTTTATTTTTATTGTTTTGACAGATTGAGTTGTATACAACAGATGATGAAAATATGTTGACATTATTTTAAAAGAGTTTGAATGAAATTTGCAATTAACAAATAATGACGATTCGATTAAGGAGAAATTTGTATAACATCAAGGTACTGCGAGAGGTTAAATTTGATATAAATAGTAATACGTTTGACCTATTTTGTAAATTCAATTTCATAAAGGGACGGCAGATATAGAAGCGTCTTGTGCGAGAATTGTCTAATGTTGTGAGTCTGTTGTCATCCTGATCAACAATCAAAATTATGGGGGTTAAGATATTCATTACAAACCAGTCTTCTAAGGATGAATTGCTGACGCCTGGGGTCAATTTCAATGCCTCAAGCCGAGCGTGTCTGATTTTGGTAAAGAGAGCATCAGTGACTGTCTGGTGCAATTTGATGATCCCAATAAAGACTCCAATGAAATGCTTGGAGTAAGGCCCTCCGTTCATGGAGATACTTACAAACTACGTGATTGTGACACAACCACAAGTACCCTGCAGATGTACTACTTTTTAAAGCTGGTTTCCGTACACGGCACTACCCGAATTATACTGAACTTGATCATTTTTCACGTGCAGCCGTGGAGTTAACACGATGTCGAACGATGTCAAATGACTTTTTTCCAACATTAATCTATGCCTTCTTCACTAAATCCTTTCTTGCGTATTCTGGTAATGTAAAGTTATGTAAACACTCATTTTTATTCACTTCCAGAACAAATCTAACATTACTTTCATGTTCAGACGCCATTTCTGTCAAAAGTCAAACGAAAGTAGCAGACACGAATGCTACAACGCGTAGCGCGCTACCAGCACAGTCGTTAGCGCGCTACCGACTTCAACCTGACATCCGTCGCGCAGCGCCGTGTACGAACACCAGCAAAATTGTATGGCGGGTACCCACGAGCGGTGTGCGTGCTACGCGCATCAGGCTCGAATAGTTTGTAAGTAGCTCCATATACGGAGGCGCTAAGGCCCTCCGTTCATGGAGATACTTACAAACTACGTGATTGTGACACAACCACAAGTACCCTGCAGATGTACTACTTTTTAAAGCTGGTTTCCGTACACGGCACTACCCGAATTATACTGAACTTGATCATTTTTCACGTGCAGCCGTGGAGTTAACACGATGTCGAACGATGTCAAATGACTTTTTTTCCAACATTAATCTATGCCTTCTTCACTAAATCCTTTCTTGCGTATTCTGGTAATGTAAAGATATGTAAACACGCATTTTTATTCACTTCCAGAACAAATCTAACATTACTTTCATGTTCAGACGCCATTTCTGTCAAACGTCAAACGAAAGTAGCAGACACGAATGCTACAACGCGTAGCGCGCTACCAGCACCGTCGTTAGCGCGCTACCGACTTCAACCTGACATCCGTCGCGCAGCGCCGTGTACGAACACCAGCAAAATTGTATGGCGGGTACCCACGAGCGGTGTGCGTGCTACGCGCATCAGGCTCGAATAGTTTGTAAGTAGCTCCATGTACGGAGGCGCTAAGTATATCAAACCGGCTCCATAGAAGCCCTAGTAAATCTAACTTCCAAGAAACTGGGCGTCCTATACAGGGCTAGCAGATTACTCACTAGTGACCAGCTGCCAACCCCACACAAATCTTAAGTACGCCTATAATTGAATTGGGAGCTACCTATGGGCTGAAGCCCCAAAATTCTTGATAAACCTACTTGATTCTGTACAAAGGGTCCGATTGACAACCCATTGTTCACAGATACAATGTCGCTCCCTTAATCTCTAATGCACAGATGCAATGTAGGCATGCTAAGTCTGTTCTACAGGTATTTTTATGGAGCCTGCTCTAAGAAGCTTGTAGCATTGATCTTCGGTGAACGTGTGTGAAACTTGACAGACACAAGCAAAACACCTGTTCACTGTTGGCTTCATGAGAAGTTGAGGTTGCATCTTTTACTCATTTTTGTGTAAGTTGGCTCGTACATGGAACGAGCTACCAGCATCTAATTTTCCTCCTTCATATAATCCAGCCTCTTCAACACCTCTAAATAATTCCCTTCCCACAGCCCCCTTAATCTGTCTCACAATGCTTCCTACAGACAGGGACACTCTTGTGAGGTGTCACATAAAAAAAAAAACAAAATCTGTGTTGTAACGGTGGTGGTAATTAAATAAAATTCGCACTTTTATTCTCTAAAAACAATTAGTCTTTATTGCGTGGGTACAATCAATTAACAAATAGACACAGTTCAATAATCGAAAAACTGCCCTATGTCATCTTTGAGGATGCTGTGTGGAGGGTTTTCTAGGAAAAGGAAGAAGAGTAAGTTCTGGGAAGGAAAAAAGGTACGAGGGGTGGGTAGGAATCTGGGGTTGGTGTATCCAAGAGTGACGGGCATATGAATCTATCCTCTCCACTGTAGTGTAAGGCAATGTTCCGAGAGAGTCCTGCTGGAGAGGTCAAACGATCTCCCTCAACCAGTCTCTCCCGATCCGGCATGCAGCAGTTGGTGGGCAGACCCATCCGCCGCCAAGATTTGGACAAATCTCACCCCATAAACCCCGGCACTCCTGCTAAGTCACAAAATGTGGCGAACCACTTGGGGTGACCTATGGCAGAGGTGTTGGTTATCCAATAAATAGTTACGGGGCGTCGCTACTCATACCCGCCTCCCAAATTGAGAAAGATATTAGAAGTACAAGTCGGTGAAGTGTGTTATAGGATCAGAGGACACATACTTCAACATATTTGGCAGATTTGATGATGTTGTGTTTATGATATTGTACTGTTAAAAGTGGCATCAGCAGCTGCGTTAAGATGCCAATTCTTGTCATTATTTAATTGTGTTCCGGTTCCCGGTGTGCCGGCTTCTTCAGCAGCTTCCACAGCCTCTTTGCTGCTTTTCCTCCACTGCGTAGTGCGTACACTCCAGAATCCACTCCCCGAGTTTGTTGTGGGCCTTTGTTTTGGGCTCAATTGATGTTGGGCTGATCTATAGACCGACACTGAGGGGAGATCGGCAGTGGCGGACTAAGGGGGGCGGCCCGCCCCGGGCCCCCGGTCCTGGGGGGGGCCCAAACGCCTCCATGTTCCCTTGATCAAATCCTAAACAAGGCTTTAAGGCACCAGGACACTTAAAAAAAAAAAATTATTTCATTTTCTGAAAGATGCTTTTGTTGAATGCTCTCGCCAAATGTTTTAAAGAAATTCGGAAAACTGGCGGAGATGCAGATGTGAAACAATTTGAAACATTTTTTATCCTTCAGCAAAACTTTGGCTGCGTTTTTCTCTAAACTTTTATCAATTCCTCTCTAACTTTCACCTGCTAGGGGCCCCTTTACCATAGGGGCCCCTAGCCGATGCGGCAGGGCCGGATTAAACATGTCGGGGCCCCTAGGCAATGCACCTCTCGGGGCTCCTTTACTACAGGGGCCCCTAGCCGATGCGGCAGGGCCGGATTAAACATGCCAGGGCTCCTAGGTAATACAAGTCTCGGGGCCCCTTTATCATGGGGGCCCCTAGCCGATGTGGCAGGGCCGGATTAAACATGTCGGGGCCCCTAGACAATGCACGTCTCGCGGCCCCTTTACCCTAAGGGCCCCAAGGCAGTTTCCTACACTGCATTATGGATAATACGGCCCTGACCATAGTGACCGGATTTTCGAACAGTACAAGACTTGGTGCATTGTGTATTCAAATCGTATGTATAGTTTTTCTAATATGTTGTCAATCAGGTTGAAAAACATTGTTTCGATGAAAATGCGTTCAAGTTTTGCTGAAGGATAATTCAACAAAAAAACTGCTTAAAACGGTTTCGTATAAAATGCTGTATCTCCGTCAATTTTACGAATTTAAAAAAAAAATCTTTTGGTGAGAGCATTATTAACAAAAGCATCTTTCAGAAAATTAAATAAAAAAATGCCCTTTTTTTACAGTGTCCTGGGTACCTAGCATGGTCGATCGATATAGGTTTTATCGAAAATATCGGTAACTTGTCATCGCTCCCAAGCACGACTGCAGGCCGCTAACGAACAAATAGCAGTTCACAACGATGAACGGTTCTTAATTTATTTGACTTGAACTATTATTTGTTCGTTAGCGGCCTGCAGTCGTGCTCAGGAGCAAAGTTACCGACAAGTTACCGACATTTTCGATAAAACCTATATCGACCGACAATGCTAGGTACCCTGGTGCCTTAAGGGGCATTAACCAGCAGCCGTGAATTCAAATTTCGTCGAACGGTGGTCTTGCGATCGTACCCTTGCAAGTGTATAGGGTGGTTCCGATGAGAAAGATTATTTTTTCTCCATACCAGCATTTTAACATAATAACTTAATATCGATTTTATTTCATTCAACATTTACTTCGATATTTATCGATGTAAATGTCGAGGTATTTACCTACAATCAAAAATGCTCAAACACGTGATGATAAAACAATTAAAATTATGTACTTTTTGTAATTATTTTTGATTGTAGGTATTTATAATTTTTCAATAATGTACAATCAATAAGATTGTATTTTTTTTTTAAATATGTTTGTAAGACTATAAATAAATAGACAAACTGAAGTATTTTCGTCACAAAACAGGGGCGGGTATCTTTTTTTATGATTTTGTTAGAACATCTCACGCAAGATGGAGATTTTTGAAAACCCCTTACCAGTGGATATCGATAACCTCAAGCGATTTACAAATCAACGTGAGAGATTTGCCTTCTGAAAACTACAAGGAATTTAAAATGCATACTACCAAACACAATAATTATTTGCTCAGCAAATAATAACTAAGTGTGGTTGTACTATTTGTGAGCAAACTTTTTCAATTCTGAATTATAGAAAAAAACAAACACTGTTCTCGGTTATCGGATTCACATTTAGACGAAATATTACTCTCTACTCGGCTCTACTTAAAAAATGCAAGCTAATTTTAAAAACAGCGTGCAACCCAAATGCAACCACAATGATCTCATTGATTTTATTAACTACAATAAATGTAGTAAAACTATACATTTAGCGTTTTATACTTAAAACTAAAATATTTGTACACAAATAATGCAGGTATTTTATTTTACGTTAGCTCTACACAGGAGGCCCTGAGGAAAATAATTCCCCTCAATATTTTATGTCAATTTTTTTTATAATCACATGTAATGAGTACTCTTCAAATAAAAATCATGTTTACAAATTCTAGTACAAATTTATGACTGTTCTCGGAAACCGAGATAGGATTTCGCATCTCGAAATATTAGTCCCCAAATAATAGTTTTTATTTAATAACTGCATTTCGAATACGAGAATGTTTTTCATCGAAAAGAGTCAGCAGATGAATCCACAATAGAAATTTTACATTCTGAAGACAAATCTGGTTTAAATTAAATCTTTATGCGGTGAATTAAAACTACACTCAGCACATGAACATGGTTTCTTTTTGATTCGGCAGCACATACCTAGACTGCAACTAGAATTTTATAACTGCACCTCAAAATAGAGAATTTTTTCCTTCGAAACGTGTCAGCAGATGAATCGACAACTGGAATTTTACATTCTGATCACAAAACTGGTTTTAAATTAAGAGTGAATCTACAAACGGGTCCCCAGCTTTAATTAGTATTATTTTCATCATATTCTTGTGGTTTTCCTACGAATTACGAATTTTGAAGAATGGTTTTAAACAAAAGCAGTGATCAAGATGGCATAATTATAAGTTCATTGAAAGAAACGGAATTTTTCGGTTCTGTCACAGAATAAATAATGAAAAATTCCGTGCCCATTTATCCGAATCGCAGGAGCGACAAAAATATCAACTGGTTAAATTTTTACAAGAAATTAATTATTGTGAAATTTTGCCGCCCCTTTTCTCATTTACTCTGATTTCCCTCATTTACTCTCGTTTCCCCTTTTCTCATTTTCTCTCTGATGTATTACAATTTTTATTTCTGGATTTGATTTACATTTATTGATAGAGAAAGGGATAAATTTTGTTTTTTCAGTATTTAATGAGAGGAGATTTTTATCGAACCAGTTTTTCAGCGTATTAATATCAATATTCGCTAGATTATTCACAATTCCAATTCCAATCAGCACCTTCAATTACTATGACAGTGTCAACATTTTAAATATTAAAACAAACTATAAAAATAAAAATAAATATGCAGTTATTTAAGTTAGAAGGTCATTATTCATAAAAAAAATAAAAAAAATTGGACTGGAATTCTCTATTCTGCCCAACAGTAATTTTTTTTTTTAAGAGCGGAGACGGTTTACATATGTAAAGGAATACCTACCTAGAAATGCCTACTCAAAATCAATGTTGGCATTGCTAGTATCCATTTGAGTTTGAATTAAGAATCGCTTTTCAAATGTCAGTGATGTGTTGTCTTGGTTACAACATTATTGTATATTCGCTATGTGACTGACATTTGAGCAATTGAAAGATTAGAAAATAATTTAATTTGTTTAATATAAAAAGATCGACAAATAAACTTTAAATGTCGTTTCTTTGTTTACAGGTAATTTTTTATTTATTTTTTATTTAGTAAGATGTTTTACATTTAAATACATTATTTATGAAATGTTTTGACTGTCCAATAGTGTGGGCCGATTTTTTTTTCTTCCGAATTTCTTTTGACGCTAGTAATAAAAAGTTGTCTTTGCATCTAAAACATCAAAAAAATTTAGTTTAAAAAAAATCAAAAAATATCCTAAAGTTCCGCAAGACCTGAAGTTTGAGAAAATATCGAAATATTTCAATTTTTTCAGCCTTTGCACAAAATATTCTGAAATAGTTTGAAGATATTCATTTATGAGCTCTTCTTAAATAAAGTCTATAGCTTCGATGTATAAAACCGCCATTTATTATTTTTGTAGTAGTATGGCACTAAACCACGTCCGCCCGCAGTCCCCAAACCCGCCCTCGCTTAAGCAGCGCGCCATATTGGCCGTTCCTTAGTCGACCAAGGACCCTCCGTTTCGTGATATTGTTTTGTAGGTAACTAAAAGTATTATTAAAATGTGGGGAAAAAGCTTCTTTGTAAATGGAACTGACTTCCGAAGTTAGGTTAAGTTCTTCTATTTCTTCTTCCGTTACATTTTCCAAAATGGGAGGATTCATGGTTGGCGTATCTTGCCAAAATATCAAATCAAAGTAGGATTGTGCATCAAAATTCAATGAGGGTACTAAATGTTCGATTTTCTGTCCGGAATAACTCTCTGGCTTTCGATAAACGCCTTATTCCAAGTTTTTTATGGTAGGTGATTCATCGGTTATCATTGACAAGAGTAAATTTTCAGTATGATTGAAGTATGCCTTTTGCTGTACAGGATTAACTATTGCTTTTAATTCACCCGGAAGATAGCGCGAATATTTAATCGTGCTAAAAATATGCCTCGCACCTTTTTGCACGATCCATGTAGTTTTATATCAAATTACGTAGGAGCGTATGCCCTCAAGATAAACGTGGCTAGGTTAGGTTCTTAAAAACAGAGGATTAAAATATATACGTAACTTGTGTATGCACTGCATACTATAGTAGAAAATATAGAAAAAAAAGAGAAGAGAAAGAAATAAAATTAAGATAAAATAACCAATTAAAACACATAATAGCTGTGGTTTGTTTAGCATAGTTATTGAAATGATAATAATAATAAATAAATGGAATTATTATTAAACGAAAATGATTAAAACATAAAGTAACTGGTATTTGCATTTCATAATACAGTCCTACTAATGAGACTGTGAAGAAAACAGAAACAATAAAATAAAAAAAAAAAAACAATTAAAACATCATTATTACTGTTTTTATTGCTTGCATAGTTATCAAAATAATAATAAAATAATAGGTATGTTTACTTATAAATGGTGTTTGCCTTACATATTATAAGTATACATGTATAATTTGTATAAATATGAATAAAAAAGAGAATAAAGAAGAGAAGTGATAGAATAAACTAAAATTTCCAATTAAAACATAAGATTAACTGCTGCTTGGTAGCATTCTAAATTAAAATGAATAGGTAGGTACATACATGCACATAATAATAACGATTAGAACATAAAGGTACCTTTTACATAGTTTATTTTTGTTGAAATTTTTGTTATTGTTTTTGGTTTGTGTTTGATTTCATTTTTTGTATAGTAAAAGTTCACTCTCCTTTCTCCCTAATTGATGAAACCAAGTTGTGATCAATCTGCGAAGAACACCTGTG
Organism: Glyphotaelius pellucidus; assembly: GCA_936435175.1. Taxonomy (NCBI): domain Eukaryota; kingdom Metazoa; phylum Arthropoda; class Insecta; order Trichoptera; family Limnephilidae; genus Glyphotaelius; species Glyphotaelius pellucidus. The sequence goes on from OW386549.1 coordinate 27,687,341, forward strand.
CTTTCCTTTTTCCAAGCATCAGGCATGAAATTGTATAGTTTTGGACATAGGAACGAGAAGTGTCTTTGAGCGAGAGACGTTTTGGTTGTGAGTGGTACAATTGGATTTCTCCGTGAGTGTCGGGTGTCGTGAGAGTGGTTAATAGATGGGTAATGTTTATAACTTTACGATAATGTAATTAATGTTTTTTTAAATGTGAAAGTAATAATAAAATCTTTGTTTACAGAGCAACACATGGTTTAACTTATCACTATAAATTGAAAAGTCAACAATGACAAATTGTCTTATGAAACGACATTTTTAGTGAAGAGAAATGGAAAATTTACGATTCACATTTACAGTATTAGCAGCATCGGATGGAAAAACCAATGTGATCTGCATAACCTCCATCGAGACACCCGATGGACAGGTATTTGATATTCCTGATGATTTGAAACATGCAAGCAAACACACTGCCATATCATACAGATGTTTTTATCAAAATTAAAAATTCTATAAAGAAAAGACATTATTTATATAAAACACAAATATCTTTGTACACATCACTTTTATTTAATATACACTCAACATGTTTCGTGAACGATGCTCACATCTTCAGGAGTTAAAGTATACTGAAGTTATAATTTTATAAAGATCATGGATTAAATACAGGGCTAGGGGTAGGAGGGAGGGAGAAAGGTAAGAGCGGGAGAAGTTTACTGGAATTTGGGATAACAATATTAATATTATTATTATCTAATTAAATGAAGACATTATGAGCGAAACTCAATCGAAAATCTGGAAACAGAAAAATCAGAAAAAGACATTGGCACCTCTGGGACTCGAACCCAGGACCTCCCTACTTTCCGGGTTGGGGAGTAGGGAGGTCCTGGGTTCGAGTCCCAGAGGTGCCAATGTCTTTTTCTGATTTTTCTGTTTCCAGATTTTCGATTGAGTTTCGCTCATAATGTCTTCATTTAATTAAATATTACAGTTTGAGGTTTTACTCATAAAGTTAAAATAATAAATAATAATTATTATTATCATTAGAAGGGAAAGACATCTGTTGTTGGACATTGAAACCACACTCACAACATCTGTTGAGAGACATTAAAACTACACTCACGACATCTGTTGAGAGGCATTGAAACAACCCTAGCGACATCTGTTAAGAGACATTGAAACTTCACTCACGACATCTGTTTTCGAAGCATTGAAACAAACCTAGCGACATCTAGTGAGAGACATTGAAACTACACTAACAACATCTGTTGAGTGTCATTGAAACTACACTTAGGACAACTGTTGAGAGGCATTCAAACTACACTTACGACATCTGTTGAAAGGCATTGAAACTACACTTATGACATCTGTTAAGAGGCATTTCAACAACCCTAGCGACATCTATTGAAAGACATTGAAACTAATTTAACGACATCTGTTGAGAGACATTGAAACTACACTCACGACATCTGTTCAGAGACATTGAAACTACACAAATGACATCTGTTGAGGTACATTTAAACTACATTTACGACATCTGTTGAGAGGCATTGTAACTACAATAACGACATCTGTTGAGGGACATTGAAACAACACTAACGACATCTGTTGAGAGGCATTGAAACAACACTAACGAAATCTGTTTAGAGACATTGAAACTACAATCACGACATCTTTTGAGAGACATTTAAACTTCACTCACGACACCTGTTGAGAGGCTTTGAAACTACACAAACGACATCTGTTGAGAGACCTTTGAATTTCACTAACGACATCTGTTGAGAGACATTGAAACTACACTCACGACATCTGTTGAGAGACATTAAAACTACACCAACGATATCTGTTGAGAGGCATTGAAACAACACTAACGACATCTGTTGAGAGGCATTGAAACTATACTCACGACATCTGTTGAGAGACATTGAAACTACACTTAAGACATCTGTTGAGAGACATTGAAACAACACTCAAGACATCCGTCGAGAGGCATTGAAATGACACAAGATGGATAAAAACTACACTTACGACATCTGTTGAAAGACATTGAAACTTCACTCACGACTTCTGTTGAGAGACATTGAATCTACACAAGCGACATCTGTTGAGAGGCATTGAAAGTACAAAAACGACTTCTTTTGAGGGACATTGAAACTAAATTAATGACATCTGTTGAGAGAATTTGCAACTACACTCAAGACATCTGTTGAGAGACATTGAAACTACACTTACGACATCTGTTGAGAGGAATTGAAACAACACAAACGACATCTGTTGAGAGACATTGAAACGACACTCACGACACCCGTTGAGAGGCATTGAAGACTCATCAGAGGCATTAAAACTACACTAACGACATCTGTTGAGAGACATTGAATCTACACTTACGACATCTGTTGAGAGGCATTGAAACTACACTTATTACAACTGTTAAGACGCATTCAAACAACACTAACAACATCTGTTAAGAGACATTGAAACAACACTCACGACATCTGTTGAGAGGTATTGAAACTACAATAACGACGTCTTTTGAGGGACATTGAAACTACATTAACGACATCTGTTGAGACTTTGCAACTACACTCAAGACATCTGTTGAGAGGCATTGAAACTACACTAACGACATCTGTTGAGAGACATTGAATCTACACTTACGACATCTGTTGAGAGGCATTGAAAATACACTTATTACAACTGTTAAGACGCATTCAAACAACACTAACGACATCTGTTGAGGGACATTGAAAGTACATTAATGACATCTGTTGAGAGGCATTCAAACTACACAAACGACATCTGTTGAGAGACATTGAAATGATACTCACGACATCTGGTGAGAGGCATTGAAACTACACTAACGACATCTGCTGAGTAGCATTGAAACAACACTCAAGACATCTGTTGAGAGGCATTGAAACGACACAAGATGGATAAAAACTACACTAATGATACCTGCATTCAAACAACACTAACGACATCTGTTGAGGGACATTGAAAGTACATTAACGACATCTGCTGAGAGGCATTGAAACAACACTAACGACATCTGTTGAGAGGCATTAAAACTACACTAACGACGTCTGTTGAGAGGCATCGAAACTACACTAACGACATCTGTTAAGAGACATTGAAACAACACTTGCGACATTTGTTGAATGGGATTGAAACAACCTAAGGCATACAGCATTGACATGACATTAGATAGATAAAAACTACACTTAAACTTCGATGAACTTCAAATACTAATTAAGAATCTCAAAATAAATCTAGATATAATTATCCTCACTGAATGCTGGATATAGGAAAAATATTCACCCTTACATATAAATAATTACATCTCCTATGCAACCAACTTGAATCATACAAAAAATGATGTTGTGATAGTGTACATTAAAGATGACATTAAAACTGAAGTCAATGAAATAAAATTCCCAAATGCGAACTGTTTGAAAATCAAAGTAGGTGATGAGACCACCATATTAGCTCTATATCGATCACCAGCTACAACTAATATTTATCAGTTTCTTGAAACGCTTTCTAATGAACTCAATCTTCTAAAAAACACAAAAATGTCTTCCTTATCGGAGACATAAATATTGACATATTAGAAAACGGTCATCCCAATAGAACTGAATATCTACAAACATTGGCTTCCCATGGACTTAAAAGTATGATAAATGAACCTACGCGTGTAACTAATGACAGCAAATCTTGCATCGACCACATTTTCAGTAAGACTATTAAATCAACCTACTCTATCATATTCACCTCTACTATAACCGACCACTATACAACAATATTATCCATTACAAAAAAGAAAATACAGAGATCGCAGCCCTACCCAATTATCGTACATAAGACAGAAACCATATGTAATGAAGTTAAACAAAAATTACTTAATACTAACTGGATAAGCTTACTGGAGAACCTTGATACAAATAATGCCTGGAGTAAATTCATTGAATATACAACTCATACCATCATGTCAAATACCAAGACAATAGAAAAAAAGATTTCACATAAAAAACAACATCTGAAACCATGGATAACTCAAAGCGTTATAAATTGTATTAGAAAAAGAGATGAACTACACAGGAAAGTTAAATTAAATCCTTGTGATATTTTTATGCAACGATACTACAAAAGATACAGAAATATTTGCAAAAATGTTGTACGCAATCTCAAAGAAAATTATTATAAGAAGAAAATAGACGAATGTAACAATGACCCGCGCAAATTATGGAAGATCATTAATGAAATAACCAATGGAAAATCATCCCAAAACAAGAGCATTGACGAATTAACAATTGAAAACGCCCAAATCTCTTTTGCAAAGCATCCAGACAAAATTCTGGAATACGTAAACGAATGTTTTACTAATATAGGGTCACAATTAGCAAAGAAAATCAGACAACAAATAACTAGCATTTTACCAGAAGAAAAGGAAAATATGAACCAGATAAATAAGTTAAAGTTAACTGTTGTAACCAATACTGAAATAAAAAACGCATTTGCAACCCTTAATGCTAATAAAACATCGGGAAATTGCAACAGGTTTGATAACAGTACCTACACGCGACGATTTTACGGCTGTCAACACTTCGTGTTGGTGTGAAAGAGAGGGAACGCAGGAGCGGGCTCTTTCGACGCGGAGAGTTTCAGCCATTTATGGTTTCAGCTGAGCTCTCATGTGAATCACAGGTGTTCGAGCCTTGCAGAATTGGTGGAGCGGAGACCGTGAGAAATATTCATATCTTGTTAGTCGATCATGTTTAATATTTTATAGAATATTTGTTAGTGAATTACCATGATTCTATTATTGTCTCATGCATCACATGAGGCTGGCACCCATAACCAGGTTTGATTTATTTTAGCTTTTCAAATATGTCGGTACATGTAACTATGACGCAGCAGATTGTAACATCTTTTAAATTCATGTTTTCTAGAAGGCCACCCCTGAATTAAACTTAATATTTGTTTGTAGTCTGATGTCTCTATTAGAAATTCCTAATTAAGTAATAATTTATAAATGAATTGCTCGCAAAGATTGTGAATAAATTTTAATTGTTCTTAACAATATGAGTGTTAATTTCAAATCTACCCTTTGTTGCATTTACTATTGAATACTTGCATTGATGGCGATCCTGGGACACCATTTGATCATTGCTTTTCAGGGTTCCTGCCTGAGCAGAGAAGTGGTTTTGGTAGGTTGATATGAAATTACACATAACATTGTTACAAAATGGCGCCCAACGGCTTTCGAACTGTTCTATTCTGCTGTGTCATAGTATCATAATGTACGTTCTTGTTAATATTTTACAAACTCGATCGACTCTCAAGGCGGTTTATTCCCGCGGTTTCCGTTTCTGCAAGGCCTGAACGCAGCTGATTCTAGTAAATTCCAGTGTAATTTAAATTCATAATTTGTACATGATGTCAGCTGTTGCTCAAGACGTTTATCGTCTCTTATAATTGTTTTGATGCCCAGTTCGCTGGCATCACTCAGAAATTTTTTATTTTTGAACAGAATTCTGGATTGGACAGCATGGCTGAAATAATTTGTTACAAATTTTTTTAGTTGCATGTATTAATTTTTTTTTCTACCTTCCTATTAGCTAGGGATGGAAGAACCGGTTGTCACAAGGAGCCAAGCGAAAGCTAAAGAAATAATGGCGAAGTAATGCGACAATCAATCGACTTCTAATATGGATTGTTCAACTTCACCGCCATTGGTTATACCGGTTCACAAATGGAACATATTGTACGACCAGCTGACAGGATGGGGTTTATTTTATGCAGATTCAATCAACTAGCATTTCAACTTTCTGATGGAAACTTAGTAAGTTTATTTCTAATTTTACAAGCTAATTTCATGTAACTATAGCTGAGCTAATTTTTTTTAACCTTATATTTGAATTGATGGCATAAATCTTGGTTCCAAGTCATGGCTTGACAATGTAGATATTGAAACGTTGTTTGTTTAACTTGTATGACTTTATGTTTTTTTCACACTTATTCACACTTATTATTACAGTATGCACTTATTGTTCCACTATTCTACTATTATTACACTACTTCACTTAATATGCAATTACTATTATACTCAATATTATACTATACACTTACTGTTGCACTGTTTGTATGCTCATTTTGTGCATAGCTATTTAAAAAAATTCTAATCATGTTTTTGCTTAATATGCCCATTGTTTGTTCCTTCAAGGTACAATAATAAATTATATTGAACTATATTACCCACGCACAGGCTGCGCCTTAGTGGGTTCCCATTGTTCTTATTATGTCATAATATTGTATACATCAATTGTAAAATTTGGGAAAATAAAGGAAAAAAAAAAAAACAAAAAAAATAAATTATTTTGGCGACAATATTTTTATCTTATCTATAATTTACCTCAACAATTTTGTTGTAATTATTTCACTATGATTGTTAACAATTTTATCAAAACCCACATAAAAATTTTAGTATATGATCACATGTGATTAAAATTTTTTTTTCCTACCTTCTTTTAGGTTATCATTGCAATTCTAATGATTAAACTAATAAAATTTTTCAGTCTACCCAACTTTTAAAATATTATTACAAGGTGGTCTTTTACATTAATAATGGAATTATTTCCCTTTATTTTTTTTTGGTTCTCATTTATATTCAGATTTTATCTTTCAACTTTAATGAATATAACCAAACGTGCATTTCAGACATCTTGGATTCTTCGGGTATTCTTCTGATCACATGACGTCGTGAACGGTTGGGTTCTGCAGATTTCCAGCTGACCTGATAATGCAAGGCAACGAAAGTTTGTTTTTCAATTTTTTTTTAAATTCTATAATTCATTGTCCGGGTTGTTTTGGGTTTATCGATGAATTTTTCTTGTGCATGTTTTTATTAAGAAAGTAAAGTTCCTTGCTAAAGTCAATATCTTCTTTTGGGACAATTTTTTATACAATTTTTCTTTCTCCTTTGATGGAATCTTTCAACTATTTCTGATTGCGTTTCATGAACAAGGACTTGAAAAGTTTTCATTATGGTGAATAACTTCCATCGAACATTTTGGGGTCTCCTAATTAAATTTAATATGTAATTGTTGCTGGGGTTTTCAAATTTTAATTTCTTTGTTCTGGATTTTTCAAATCCAATTTATTTTATTCGCTATAAAGTGGTACAACGTAGAAAGCACATATTATTTTACTTGATTTTATCAGGTTCGTCGTTTTTTTTTAAAGTTTTCATCTAATTGGGTATTTAACATTAATTTTCATCTTAAATTTAATCATTTGCTAAATCTTTTAAATTAAATATTTACGTCAATGCCATCTATTGGATTATTCAAAACTAAATATTTTGGTTCCAGTCTTCGCTTATTATTACCTTTTTTAATTATACTTTGGATAAATTATTGGAGTCTTTAAAATTTTTTTTCTTTTAAAGTTTCAAGATAATCTATAGGTTTTTCTTGCTTAATTGAATATATTTTTAAATTGATATGGAGATTGTAAAGTCTTGTATAGCGGTATTATGGCAGCATCTTTATTGTTTTGTATAGCTTCCGATAAGGGTTTTCAAGGTTATACAGGGTAATTTTGGTTCGGCTATTACATTGTTATTAAAGAACTTATGCGATATCGTATCTTTTTTTATGAAGCTTCTATAGCTACTTGGTGTTTTTTTATATTAGATTACCTTTGATCATTACATAGATTCATTGGAATGTTGAAATAGTTTCAGATAACATACAATTTTCTTTTGAGAAACTTGGTTTAAAATTTTGGATAAACATTGATTATTGCCATCGTTGGTTTTTTTTTAACAGTTACACATTACGGTAAACCTAATAAATGGTTCTTTTTGATATTTCTATTCAGAATTGGTTGGAATCTTAGCTAGTGATCTATTGATTGAAGTGCGATTTTATGGGATATAGGGGGTATTTCACCAACCTCCTCATAGATTATTCAAAGGATGGCGTACATTTTAGATTAATTATACAGGATTTATTTATTTAAAAAGTCTGTGTTTACTATTCGGAACATGAACCTATGAATAATCTCTACATGTAGGATAAGTTGGCTGAATTTTTTACCAGTTGCAAGTATTTATTTGTTTATTTATTAATATTCATTATGTGTGTGGATAAGCTAAGAGGAGGATGGTGAAATACCCCCATATTTGAATTTCTTTATCAGGATTATTTAATGTCCGCAAGTTATTATGGGAAATATTTTCTCTAATTTGAGCACGTTCCATGATTTCTTCCTGCTGGAAAATCCTCTGAGTTCGTTTGTTTTTTGTAACTCGGGTTAAACATTAAATTTTAGCTTAAATGCTCTGTGGTATGGTTTCACGAGATTTTCTTATTTGCTGCGTTTTCGGTATTTGAGCACGTTCCATGATTTCTTCCTGCTGGAAAATCCTCTGAGTTCGTTCGCTTTTCTTGTGTGTTTCCATGCCGGTGCATTTCCTGCCTCTGAGTTGCACACACAATTCTTCTGAATTGACCGTTGTATGTAATTTCGGATGACGAGTTACTTTCAAGCGCAGGAGACGAAAGAACCCTTTTGCTTAATCGATTTGTTCTTAAGAGGAGGGTAGATTCGTTTCTGTTGGCATATTATTAAGAATTTTGGTTTCCATATATTTTGGATTTTTTTTTTTCATTTTGGGGAAGTTAAAATGAAGTTTTGTACCTAAATGTGTAGGGAAAACTCATGGTTTCATCTCTTTCAGAGGTTTTCAATGATTCTTGTCTTTTATAGTGGGGGTTTTTTTTCAAAAAGTGATGAAGGATTTGTGTCTACTTCTGACATTTCGTGGTGGTAGTTTTTTTGTGCATACATGTCCACCACATGTTGCATAATTTTGTTTAGTCATTGTTCGTCTTACTTGTTGTCTTGTCTTGTCATAGTATTATGTAGTGTATTAATGTGTAATTGATTTGTGTCATGTTCAACGCGGAAAGATGATTAACACTTGTTTTGGGTAAATTGTATTGGAATGAGTTTTTTTTAATGTGATAGTTGACGGTGATTTGATCTAGTTTCATTACTGATAATTTAAAAATTAGTTTGGTATCATTTATGTAAGTTGGTCTATGTTGGTTGTATAATTTCTAGGAATTTTAGCCAAGAGTTTTCACAAGAAAGTCTCAGGAGCTGTAAAATACCTATTACGATTTAGGAATCACCCTCTTGGTTAATTTTCCAATTAAGTGGCATTATTCTGGTATTTGCTCTCTTACAATGTGCTATTTTACAGTTAATTTTTTTTATTAGATTGCATGTTTATTAGTTCAGTACTATATTAACTGTATTAAGGTGTTTTCATATCTCTAGCTCTCCTTCGGGTGTTATTTTCATGATTGATGTAGTGTGAGCTGATCCCCGTATGTTCTTCAATTCCGGATAATTATATATTATCATTTTCGACTATAGACATGTTTTATAATCAATATTGTGACATCATTTAACTTGAGAATCTTGTCTTTTGAGCTCGAGGACATTTTTCTCGACTTATTTGATTTCTTAATATTGTTCAATTCTATTTTGTTTTACCTTGTGATCGTCAGAGGTGGCAAGGAAGAGAGAGTTATATTTTTTCATGATTACGCTAAAGGATTTAATTAAATATTATATATTGATTTTTATCTCTATTGATGTAGTTCACTGACACCTTCAGTCGGTTATTGCAAGTTCTTAGATTTTTTAGTATAAATCTTATTGTTTTGTGTCTGGGGTGGTTAGGCTTTCAGAGTTTTTCAAGAGATGTCTCAATTTTAAGTTTGATAATTTTTAATTATATTTTCAATTATTCAGTCATATTGAGTTTAGGTTTCACAGTATTTATTGATAATTTTCAGTAGTACAGTAATTTTTACAATTTTACAGCAGCACTATAAATCCTTAGTATCACTTGTTTTTTATATTGGTAATTCTATAGCTAGGCAGTAGATTAGTTTAGCGAATTTTCTCACAAGAAGAAGATGTGGACCTCCATGCAGTGGATTTTCAAGATTTCAAGAGATACAGAGAATTCTGGGTTAGTTATCACACCTCCTTCTCCCCTCGAGTATGTTACACTAGCGCTTTTCAAGAGGCTCAAGATGGTTCCTGTTACTAACATTGTCTGCCAAGTTCATTTCTGAAGAAGCTTCTGTTGTCGCTGGACTGTATTATTCAATTCTGGCTCAAGATTGAGATGGATGTCTTCTTATTACTCCTTCGGACCAGTCGGTGATTAGTGTTTTGGATCCAGTATTGCCAATCAACATACCCACTTGCAGCACCTGGTGAAGGATGAGTTCGATTCAACGCTTGCTTTGAAGTACTCAGAATAATTTTGTACTTTCATCTGGACACCTCTCTTCTTGGAATTACCGCTACTGAGTGGAGCGTAGAAGAGGTCTGCTACAATTATACCTCACTACCGGAAGGCAATATTCCACCAGAGATGTTTTGGTGTTTGTCATCATGACTCATCACTCTTCATCGGTCACGCTGCTATTCCATGGACTACTTCCTATAGAAGAATCTTTCAATCATTTTCTCCACCGTTTGGTTCAACATTAGGCATGATCTGCAGAATGTCCATACTGGGTTTCAACGCCAGGAGGCGTCCCTGAAATTTTCTGATGGAAAATTTCGGTTTTCGTAGGAGGGTAATGCAACAAGTTTGATAACAGTACCTACACGCGACGATTTTACGGCTGTCAACACTTCGTGTTGGTGTGAAAGAGAGGGAACGCAGGAGCGGGCTCTTTCGACGCGGAGAGTTTCAGCCATTTATGGTTTCAGCTGAGCTCTCATGTGAATCACAGGTGTTCGAGCCTTGCAGAATTGGTGGAGCGGAGACCGTGAGAAATATTCATATCTTGTTAGTCGATCATGTTTAATATTTTATAGAATATTTGTTAGTGAATTACCATGATTCTATTATTGTCTCATGCATCACATGAGGCTGGCACCCATAACCAGGTTTGATTTATTTTAGCTTTTCAAATATGTCGGTACATGTAACTATGACGCAGCAGATTGTAACATCTTTTAAATTCATGTTTTCTAGAAGGCCACCCCTGAATTAAACTTAATATTTGTTTGTAGTCTGATGTCTCTATTAGAAATTCCTAATTAAGTAATAATTTATAAATGAATTGCTCGCAAAGATTGTGAATAAATTTTAATTGTTCTTAACAATATGAGTGTTAATTTCAAATCTACCCTTTGTTGCATTTACTATTGAATACTTGCATTGATGGCGATCCTGGGACACCATTTGATCATTGCTTTTCAGGGTTCCTGCCTGAGCAGAGAAGTGGTTTTGGTAGGTTGATATGAAATTACACATAACATTGTTACAAAATGACATAATTTCAAACAAAACATTAAAACAATTGCAAAATGAACTGACCTTCCCTTTGACATACCTGGTCAATCTATCAATATCTACAAGTGTCTTCCCTTCATGCCTTAAAAAAGCTGCAGTTATACCTATACATAAAAGTGGTAGCAAAAAGGATATTTATAACTACCGACCCATAAGTCTTTTAAGCTCCTTTTCAAAAATCTTGGAAACTGTAATGAAAAAGCTGATTGTTCAATTTCTTGAACAAAACAAATTACTATCACCATCCAATTATGGCTTTAGGGAAAATCTAAGCACCAATGATGCCATAGAAAATCTAACAAGCATAGCTATAAAAAACATAGATGATGGGAAAAAATGTTTGGCTTTATTCATAGATCTTCAAAAAGCTTTTGACACGATTGACCACAAAATATTACTATCAAAGCTAAAAAAATAGGAATGGCCGAAGCAACAATGAATTTATTGGAGTCATATATAACAGGGCGAGAACAACAAGTACAAATTGGCAAACAAAAGAGCAAATTACTATCTTTAAACTATGGAGTCCCTCAAGGAAGTGTACTGGATCCAATTCTATTCATTATCTATATCAACGATTTAACTAACCTTACCATTAAAGGAAACATAATCAGTTTTGCTGATGACACTGTTTTATTATTTCATGAAGAAAATTGGACGGATACATTTAATGTGGCTGAACAAGGGCTTAGTGCACTTCAAAATTGGCTTAAAATCAACTCGCTTACCCTTAATATAAGCAAAACTAAATATATAACATTCTCAATGAACGCAAGAAGCCAACCAATAAAATCACTAAAACTAAAATTACACGAATGCCATGGAAATAATATACAATGTTACTGCCCCGTCATCGAAAACACACAAAATATAAAATATCTCGAAGTGATAATTGATGAAAATCTTAGATGGGACCTACACACTAAAGGAATTACCGAAAAACTAACAAGCCTCATATATTTCTTTAAAAACTAAGAAACGTTGTAAATAAAAAGGATATGAGAAAGGTCTATTACGCTTTGTGTCATTCTCGAATTGAATATGGAATTAAAGGATGGGGATCTGCTACACATAAGTACATACATAACCTTAATAATAATTCTAAAAGGAATCATAAAGACCATATTGAAAGTACCCATTAGAACGCCTTCAATTGAAATTTTCAATAGCTTTGACGTACCAAATGTGCAACAAATATATGCCAAAAATATATTATTAAAGCTTTTCAAAAATACTGAATCCTCCACCGTGCATGCATAAAACTAGGTCGAATAAAAATGATTTAAAAAACATTCCAAGTTACAAAACCACATTGGGACAAAGAAACTACACATACTTTGCAACTAAACTTCATAACATCCTTCCCAAAGACATAAAACTAATAAAAAATTCTAATATATACAAATCAAGAATAAAAATATGGATGAAAGAGATCAATGAAAAAACCCTAATGGAAACACTAAAAACGACATAGAAGACTAATGAAATATATTTAAATAATTTTAGTCCGCCTCGGCACAGGACCCCATAGTGAGAAGGACTAAGAATTACAATATTTAACATTAAATTCATCATTATATTTTGTATGTACAATAATTTAATAAAGTTGCTAATAAAAAAAAATAATAAATAAATTTGTTGAGAGACATAAAAACTACACTTACGACATCTGTTGAGAGGCATTGAAACAACACTTATCACTTCTGTTTGAGAGACATTGAAACAACAATCACGACATATGTTGAGAGACATTTAAATTACACTCACGACAACTGTTGAGAGGCATTGAAACTACACGAACGACATCTGTTGAGAGACATTTAAACTTCACTTACGACATCTGTTGAAAAGCATTGAAACTACACTAACGACATCTGTTGAGAGACTTTGAAACAACAATCACGACATCTTTTGAGAGACCTTTAAACTTCACTCACGACACCTGTTGAGAGGCATTGAAAGTACAAAAACGACATCTTTTGAGGGACATTGAAACTACATTAACAACATCTGTTGAAAGACATTGCAACTACACCTACCTCATCTGTTGAGAGCCATTTAAACTACACTAACGACATCTGTTGAGAGACATTGAAACGACACTCACGACATCTGTTGATGGGCATTGAAACTACACAAACGATATCTGTTGAGAAACATTCACTCACGACATCTGTTGAATGGGATTGAAAAAAAATAAGGCATAAGGCATTGACATGACATAAGATAGATAAAAACTACACATAAGGCATCTGTTGAAAGACATAAAAACTACACTTACGACATCTGTTGAGAGGCATTGAAAGTACACTTACGGCATCTGTTGAGAGACATTGAAACTACACTTATGATATCTGTTGAGAGGCATTGAAACAACACTAACGACATCTGTTGAGAGACATTGAAACAACACTCAAGATATCTGTAGAGAGTCACTGAAACGATACAAGATGGATAAAAACTACACTAGCGACATCTCTTGAGAGACATTGAAACTTCACTCACGACATCTGTTGAGAGACATTGAAACTACACTTACGAAATCTGTTGAGAGGTATTTTTTTTTTTTTAGCTTTTGACTGTCCAACTAGGAAGGACTCCCGTTCTAGGACAGTCCAATTGATAGGTTTCGAATGCACTAGGTACATGATGATTAATATATGTAGTGTTAATTAAAATTGAAAAAATTACAATTACCTAAGCATCGAATATAAAACGTATAGTGTTTTCGAATTTCGATTGAAATAAGAACAGTAAAGGCAAAGAAATTAAACATTTGGGTAACAAAAGAAATATAGTAAATAAAAGTACGTATACAATAAAACAGTAACGGAAAAGAAAATAAAAGCAGTAAAGGAAGAAAATAAAAACAGTAAGGGAAAGGAAATAACATTTGGGAAATAAGGCGCTCTTAAGACATAATTATCTACTGAACCAGTAACAATTTGTTATTTTTGAATACTAAAAAAAAAAAAAAGCAGTATACAAAAGAAACAGAAGAGGAAAATAAAATAAAAAGTTTTTGGAAACAAAGAGACCATACCATTAACCATTTTAGTAATATTGGATACAAGCAAAACAGCAAAGAAAATCAGCATAAAAACAGTAAAGAAAAGAAGATTAAAATTTTTAAAATTTTGGGAACATAAGAGATGTACAGGGTGCTCGTAATATATAATTCTCATATAACATTTTTTAATAGTGTTTCTGACTCCGTCCTGCCTAAATCTATCAACCATTTTGTTATTTTGGGTCCGAAGGACGACATTTCACACAGTTTTAGTTGAGTAGGGATTTTGTTGTATAATTTTGGTCCCAGGTATGAGAATATTTTTTGATAAGCCGCTGTGTTACTTGTTGGGATAGATAGTTCATTTCTGCCCTTACTTCTGGTTTGATGTTTGTGTTCGACTGTTTCCATTTTATATTTATTTTTATGAGCATAAATTATTATCTTTTTAATGTAACACTGTCCAACATCTAGTACTTTAAATTCCATGAAGAGAGCGTCGTTCGAATATCTGAAAGGTTTTTTCATAATGACGCGTAAAATAGATTTCTGAGCTTTTAATAACGGGCTTAGCGTTGTTTTACCTGTACCCCGTCCAATGCAGCCATAGGTTATGATCGAATTACATAGTCGGTAATATATATTTTTTAGGTTGTGTGTTTTTTAAATTTCACGTAACAGAATAAACACATGAATCAGTGTACGCACCCTTTTTGCTACATTTTCTATTTGGTATTTCCATTAGAGGTTATTGTCAACAATAACACCTAGATATTTAATAAATTTATACTCAATTTATAATACACTCAAGAGTTTCACATTTACATGGAGAGTTATTATTTCTAGAGCTGCAATTAATTTTATGTATTATGAGGTGGTGAAGTGTTTTGGGTTGTCCTGCAATAGTAGCGCTGAAAGTTAGGTATTTAGTTTTTGATATGTTTAATGTAAGCAAATTATTGTCCAGCCACTGTTTCACTATGTTAATACCGATGTTCGCGAGAAGGTGTGTTTCTTTCCAATCATCTCCATCAAATAATATGACGGTATCATCTGCGAATGTAATTATTTTCCCACCCATGTGTTGATTGCATAGTTCGTTTATGTATATAATAAAGAAAAGGGGCTCTAGTGTACTACCTTGTGGCACTCCAAAGTTATTTTCTAGTGAAGTACTAGTAGCTTCATTAATTTTTGTTTGCTGGAATCTCTTAGAAATACAACTTTGTACCCATTGAAAAGTTTTTCCCGTTATTCCTATATTTTACAGTCTCTGTAAAAGTATTTTATGGGATATTGTGTCAAAAGCCTTGGCCAGGTCCAGGAACAGGGCAATGGTTTTCTTGCCACGGTTCATATTTCCTGCAATAGTTTCCGTGAGACATGCGATGGCATCATCTGTTCCTTTACCAGACCGAAAGCCGTATTGGTTTGGGCTTAGAATTTTGTGATATTCCACATATTCGCTCAACCTTGATTTGAAAATTTTTTCGATAACTTTAGATATCGCGCTTAACAGTGATATTGGCCTATAGTTTTCTACAAGAATTTTTGTTCCACTTTTGTGAATTGGGATAATTATCGATTCTTTTAAATGATCCGGAAATATTCCCGAAGCAAAGCTTAGGTTAAATATATATGCAAGCGGAATAGAAATCTGAGTTTTGATTTTTTTTAATATGTGTGTATTTAGACCATCTGGACCCTTTGCATGTGTAGTTTTAAGACTGTTGATTATATTTATGATCTCATCCACAGTAGTTGGTTTAATTTCAAATGGATTTGGATCGTTTGTTCTAATTGCTGACGCTAAAGTGTCTTCATTTTTCTGAGTATTTTTTAAAATATTATTTGCGATCTTAGAGCCCACAGATACAAAATATTGATTAGCGTGACATGCAATTGTTTGAGGGTCAGTTAATTGGAATTTCCGATTTTTAATTCATTTATAGATGTACCGGTATTTCGTTTAGTTTTTGTTATGTCTCTAACCACGTTCCAAATCACCATCATCCAAAATTTTTTAATTGTGTTAGCTCCAAAGGAGTCTATTAAAGAAAGTAAGAGTATATTCTGAGTACATATGTTATTATTAGTGATAACTCTCATATGGTAACTACCGGAGAATACAGTATATATTAGATTATTAACTTTTATCACAACAAATATTAAATAACATGAGTTTGGAAGAAGGTGGGTAGCAAATTTGTATACAAGACGAATTACCGGTAGATTAAGATATTTAATCCTAGTCTTGTATATGCTCGTTGTAGCAAAACAATAAATAAAATAAGTAAAACATGGGTTGAAATGTTCTTAGTAAATGCGTTTTAGTTGCATTTTGTTAAACTTTATATAAAAAACTAAGTTTTTGATTAGAAAAGTATTAGTCGTGGTTTCAATATGAGTAAGATGTATAATGTTCGTTTTATTTAAAATTTGTAGTTGAATAAGGAACATAATTAATACACAATTATTTGTTAGGAGTGCGATTACACATATAGAAAGGATATAGAATAGGTAATAAGATGCTTATATATTTTGGTGTATTATTTTCAAATTATTTTTTAGACATAGTTTTGTGTTGTTTGAGTTGGTAGTAACGGTTTCATTTTCAAGTAGATGGTATGTGAGTTCTTCCAGATCAGTGTCCATTTTAGGTATTTTAAGTTCAGAATGTCAACGATAAAAATTTGATTTTAAAGTGTAAGGACGGGTTGTTTCAAAAAATTTGATGGATTCATCAAATATTTAAAGTTAATTTTCACGTTTTGTGTAAGTTCTATTCAAGTTCTGTGATTATTTAAGTTTAGTGAAGCAACTGTCCTGTAACAATGTAATAACAGAACTTGAATAGAACTTACACAGAACGTGAAAATCAACTTCAAATATTTGATGAATCCATCAAATTATTTGAAACAACCCATCCTTAGTAAATCTCTTTCGTATTTTATGTTGATGATTTTTGATTCAGTTGACTTTCTTGTAAAAACTTTCCCGTTTTTGAACCAGGTATATTGGTGGTTTAATTCCTGGGCTCGTTTTTTAGTTTTCCATAGTAAGTCCTTGTTGTATGCAGACAAAACTTCGCCGATGTATAAAGATGGGCTTATTATCTTATTCTTGTTCTTTGCTGCAAGAAGGTTGTGTCGAGTTGGAATGCTGGAGTTGTGGAATTTAATAATTATTTTTCTGGGAAAACCTTGACGACGGTCAGGAATGCGTATTGCAACTACAATAACGTGGTCTTTTTTTTTTTTTTTTTTTTAAAATATGTTTATTCAGTTTTAATTTTACAATATTTTATTTTACAAATCTTACGAAACTGATCAATCAGTTTGATTGTAATCTTTTAGAGGGACATTGAAACTAAATTAAGGACATCTGTTGAGAGACTTTGCAACTACACTCAAGACATCCGTTGAGAGACATTGAAATAACACTAACGACATCTGTTGAGAAACATTAAAACTACACTTACGACATCTGTTGAGAGGCATTGAAACTAGACTAACGACATCTGTTGAGAGACATTGAAACGACACTCACGACATCTGTTGAGAGGCATTGAAACTACACTCACGACATCTGTTGAGAGACATTGAAACTACACTAACGACATCTGTTGAGAGGCATTGGAACTACACTTATTACAACTGTTAAGACGCATTCAAACAACACTAACGACATCTGTTGAGAAACATTTAAACTACACTAACGACATCTGTTGAGAGACATTGAAACGACACTCACGACATTTGTTGAGAGGCATTGAAACTAAACTAACGACATCTGTTGGGAGGCATTGAAAGTACACTTACGATATCTGTTGAGAGACATTGAAACCACACTTACGAAATCTTTTGAAGGACATTGAAACTACATTAACGACATCTGTTGAGATACATTGCAACTACACCTTCCTCATCTGTTGAGAGCCATTTTAACTACACTAACGAAATATGTTGAGAGGCATTGAAACAACACTTACGACATCTGCTAGGAGGAATTGAAAGTACACTTCCAACATCTGTTGAGAGGCATTGAAACGATACTCACGACATCTGTTGAGAGACATTGAAACTACACTTACGACATCTGTTGAGAGGCATTGAAACTACTCTAACGACATCTGTTGAGAGACATTGAAACGACACTCACGACATCTGTTGAGAGACATTGAAACTACACTTACGACATCTGTTGAGAGGCATTGAAACTTCTCTAACGACATCTGTTGAGAGACATTGAAACGACACTCGCGACATCTGTTGAGAGGCATTGAAACAACATTAACGACATCTGTTGAGAGACACTGAAACTATACTTACGACATCTGTTGAAAGGCATTGAAACTACACTTATAACAACTGTTAAGATGCATTCAAAAAACACTAACGACATCTGTTGAGAGACATTTTAACTACACTAATGACATCTGTTGAGAGACATTGAAACTACACTAGCGACATCTGTTGAGAGACATTGAAACGAAACTCGCGACATCTGTTGAGAGGCATTGAAACAACATTAACGACATCTGTTGAGAGACACTGAGACTATACTTACGACATCTGTTGAAAGGCATTGAAACTACACTTATTACAACTGTTAAGACGCATTCAAACAACACTAACGACATCTGTTGAGAGCCATTTAAACAACACTATAGATATCTGTTGAGAGACATTGAAACGACACTAACGACATCTGTTGAGAGGCATTGAAACTATACTCACGACATCTGTTGAGAGACATTGAAACTACACTTCCGACATCTGTTGAGAGACATTGAAACTTCACTCACGATTTCTGTTGAGGGACATTGAAAGTACACTAGCGACATCTGTTGAGCGGCATTGAAACTACAAAAACGACATCTTTTGAGAGACATTGAAACTACATTAACGACATCTGTTGAGAGACATTGCAACTACACCTACCTCATCTGTTGAGAGCCATTTAAACTTCACTAACGACATCTGTTGAGAGGCATTAAAACATCACTAATGACATCTGTTGAAATATATTGAAACTACACTTACGACATCTGTTGAGAGGCATTGAAACTATACTCACACCATCTGTTGAGAGACATTGAAACTACACTAGCGACATCTGTTGAGAGGCATTTAAACTACAGAAAAGAAATCTTTTGAAGGACATTGAAACTACATTAACGACATCTGTTGAGAGCCATCTAAACTACACTAACGACATCTGTTGAGAGACATTGAAACTACACTTACGACATCTGTTGAGAGGCATTGTAACTTCTCTAACGACATCTTTTGAGAGACATTGAAACGACACTCGCGACATCTGTTGAGAGGCATTCAAACAACACTAACGACATCTGTTGAGAGACACTGAAACTAATCTTACGACATCTGTTGAGAGGCATTGAAACTACACTTATTACAACTGTTAAGACGCATTCAAACAACACTTACGACATCTGTTGAGAAACATTTAAACTACACTCACGACATTTGTTGAGAGGCATTGAAACTAAACTAACGATATATGTTGGGAGGCATTGAAACTACAAAAACGAAATCATTTGAAGGACATTGAAACTACATTAACGACATCTGTTGAGATACATTGCAACTACACCTTACTCATCTGTTGAGAGCCATTTAAACTACACTAACGACATCTGTTGAGAGACATTGTAACGACACTCACGACATCTGTTGAGAGGCATTGAAACTTCTCTTACGACATCTGTTGAGAGACATTGAAACGATACTCACGACATCCGTTGATAAGCATTGAAACTACATTAACGACATCTGTTGAGAGACACTGAAACTACACTTACGACGTCTGTTAAGAGGCATTGAAACTACACTTATTACAACTGTTAAGACCCATTCAAACAACACTAACGACATCTGTTGAAAAACATTTAAACTACACTAACGACATCTTTTGAGAGACATTGTAACGACACTCACGACATTTGTTGAGAGGCATTGAAACTAAACTAACGACGTCTGTTGGGAGGCATTGAAAGTACAGTTACGACATCTGTTTAGAGACATTGAAACTACATTAACGACATCTGTTGAGATACATTGCAACTACACCTTCCTCATCTGTTGAGAGCCATTTAAACTACATTAACGACGTCTGTTGAGATACATTGCAACTACACCTTCCTCATCTGTTGAGAGCCATTTAAACAACACTAACGACATCTGTTGAGAGACATTGAAACGACACTTACGACATCTAATGAGAATCATTGAAACTATACTCACGACATCTGTTGAGAGACATTGAAACGACACTCACGAAATTTGTTGAGAGGCATTGAAACTACACTTCCGACATCTGTTGAGAGGCATTGAAACTTCTCTTACGACATCTGTTGAGAGACATTGAAACGATACTCACGACATCTGTTGAGAAGCATTGAAACTACATTAACGACATCTGTTGAGAGACACTGAAACTACACTTACGACATCTGTTGAGAGGCATTGAAACTACACTTATTACAACTGTTAAGACCCATTCAAACAACACCAACGACATCTGTTGAGAAACATTTAAACTACACTAACGACAACTGTTGAGAGACATTGAAACGACACTCACAACAATTGTTGAGAGGCATTGAAACTACACTTCCGACATCTCTTGAGAGGCATTGAAACTTCTCTTACGACATCTGTTGAGAGACATTGAAACGATACTCACGACATCTGTTGAGAAGCATTGAAACTACATTAACGACATCTGTTGAGAGACATTGAAACTACACTTACGACATCTGTTGAGAGGCATTGAAACTACACTTATTACAACTGTTAAGACGCATTCAAACAACACTAACGACAACTGTTGAGAGACATTTTAACTACACTTATGACATCTGTTGAGAGACATTGAATCTACACCAGCGACATCTGTTGAGAGGCATTTAAACTACAAAAACGAAATCTTTTGAAGGACATTGAAACTTATTTAACGACATCTGTTGAGAGACATTTTAACTAAACTTATGACAACTGTTGAAAGACATTGAAACTACACTAGCGACATCTGTTGAGAGGCATTGAAACTACAAAAACGAAATCTTTTGAAGGACATTGAAACTACATTAACGACATCTGTTAAGATACATTGCAACTACACCTTCCTCATCTGTTGAGAGCCATTTAAACTACACTAACGACATCTGTTGAGAGGCATTGAAACTTCTCTAACGACTTCTGTTGAGAGACATTGAAACGAAACTCGCGACATCTGTTGAGAGGCATTGAAACAACATTAACGACATGTGTTGAGAGACACTGAAACTTTACTTACGACATCTGTTGAGAGGCATTGAAACTACACTTATTACAACTGTTAAGACGCATTCAAACTACATTAACGACATCTGTTGAGAGCTTCGACCAAGTATATCAAGACGTGCCCTGTGAAATTAAAAATGACGCCAGAAACCAAATAAAATTGGCTCAAGGCCCATTTATGAAAAAGTGCGAGCATTGTTTCGTACTATTTAGATCGCATAGTGCTTTGTGTAGTTAATTTTTTCAAACACAAAAATATCCTACTTCCGAATATTTTACAAGATACAGTCCGCGGACTTTATTTTCGATAATGTAACCAGCTATCTGAATACATAAAAAAACGCTGCCTTACAGATAGCTTTAAGGCAGCGTTTTAATAAATGTAATAATATTGACGTATTATTTTTTTGGCAAGCAAAGTTTCTGACGTCACTTAATCACCCAAATGCTTGTGACGTCACCACACACCGATACTAACACATAGACGAAGGGCTAGCGGCACGATATGGCAGTGGTTGTCAAACTTTTTTAAAACGCGACCCGGTTTGTATAAAACGGAAACCTTTAAAATACATTAAACGTAGATCTTAACAAAAAATCGCTGCACTATTCTTCAATTAAGGTCGAAAGTTAACCTATCTTAAGCCATAGCATTCCGAATTTCTACCGTTTTACAACATATTTCTCTAAAACACTTTAAGTTTTTAAGTTTCTATAAAATATATGTTGTTTTTGACGATAATATCTATACATTTGCCACGCCGAAACGGTAATTGAATGAAATTCTTCCGATAGAAGAAAATCGTATATTTCGAAAATTATTATAAGCACTTTATTTTTGATACATTTCAAGTTATATATATGAAAAAAATTATAATTCATTTTTTTCTTTAAAGCTATGACATTTCCCGCGAAATTTTGGTTCTATTTGAATGTAGTTTAATCGAGTCATGTTTTATTAAACATTTTCACAATTTTCGCTTAAATATTATCGTTTTCGCGCTCCCTCTAACATTCGTAGTTACATATTTCACCTTCCTTTTCTTTTTGAGCGCTTACTAACGGGCCTTAATTAACTACGAATTTCTGTCATTTTTTAATTATTACCTATACACAAAAAAAAAAACTTAATGATTGAGCAACTGATTCAAAACTTTTAAGAAAGATTAAAGTTTTCGGCTAAGACATTTTGCAAAACAGAACAGAAGCCTTTGAATATTTTTTAGCGCAATTTTTTTGATATTTTTTGTAGTCAAAAGTCCGGAAAGCAGTAAATAGGCTTGCGGGTTGCTGGTTGCTCAACACTGTGTTAATGATAAGCAACCAACCTGGGCAGCCCACGGTGCGTGGGCGGTAAAAGTGTGAATTTTTCGTAATTATTTTCAAGCAAACGATGAAAGGATTTTTTGTATTTTAAAACTCATGATCAATATATACATATACGGGACTGTGTACAAGTTTTTGAACACGAATCTAAAGTATGGTTTGCAGTGTACACCGCTTTCAACAGGACACTTCGACGAAATTGCTGCTTGGTGGTTGACAACGAGCCATACGGTTCATCAGAAAAATAAAATTAAAAAAAATTATCAGACGCATCCGCCGCCAAGACCCGGACAAATCTCAATCGATGAACCCAGGCACCCCTGCATAGTCACCAAACGTAGCGAACCACTTGGAGTGACCTATGGCAGAGGCGTTGGTTATCCAATAAATGGTTCCCGAGGCGGCGGTACCCATACTCGCCTCCGAAATTGAATCGCTTGTCATAATAAAGTAAAAAAATATTTTTGTCTTATTAAATTTATGAATGTCTCGCGATCCCCACTTTGAAAACCATTTATACACAACACAGCTTGTCGAAACGTCACGCATGCAAAACGTGAACACCTATGGAAGTGTTAGTTCGACAAATCACACAATGGGATCAATCGGTGCTCAGTTTTATATTGCCGAGAATTCGCATGCAAGACGGCGGAATTCGAAGGAGAGTTGTATTGCGAAATTACTGATACTTGGGGTTATTTTTTTCAGATTTTTACCATGAGACGGCTTGTCTAGGGTATACTAGGTCAATGGTTGAGAGACATTGAAACTACACCTACCTCATCTGTTGAGAGCCATTTAAACTTCACTAACGACATCTGTTGAGAGGCATTGAAACATCACTAATGACATCTGTTGAAAGATATTGAAACTACACTAACGACATCTGTTGAGAGACACTGAAACTATACTTACGACATCTGTTGAGAGGCATTGAAAATACATTTATTACAACTGTTAAGACGCATTCAAACAACACAAACGACATCTGTTGAGAGACATTTTAACTACACTTAAAATATCTGTTGAGACATTGAAACTATACTAGCGACATCTGTTGAGAGGCCTTGAAACAACAAAAACGAAATCTTTTGAAAAACATTGAAACGACACTCGCGACATCTGTTGAGAGGCATTCAAACAACATTAACGACATCTGTTGAGAGACACTGAAACTATACTTACGACATCTGTTGAGAGGCATTGAAACTACACTTATTACAACTGTTAAGACGCATTCAAACAACACTAACGACATCTGTTGAGAGATATTTTAACTACACTAATGACATCTGTTGAGAGACATTTAAACTACACAAGCGACATCTGTTGAGAGGCATTGAAACTACATAAACGATATCTTTTGAAGGACATTGAAACCACATTAACGACATCTGTTGAGATACATTGCAACTACACCTTCCTCATCTGTTGAGAGCCATTTAAACTACATTAACGACATCTGTTGAGAGACATTGAAACGACACTTACGACATCTAATGAGAAGCATTGAAACTATACTTACGACATCTGTTGAGAGACATTGAAACTACACTTCCGACATCTGTTGAGAGGCATTGAAACTTCTCTAACGACATCTGTTGAGAGACATTGGAACGACACACGCGACATCTGTTGAGAGGCATTGAAACAACATTAACGACATCTGTTGAGAGACACTGAAACTATACTTACGACATCTGTTGAGAGGCATTGAAAATACACTTTTTACAACTGTTAAGACGCATTCAAAGAACACAAACGACATCTGTTGAGAGACATTTTAACTACACTTATAATATCTGTTGAGAGACATTGAAACTATACTAGCGACATCTGTTGCGATGCCTTGAAACTACAAAAACGAAATCTTTTGAAGGACATTGAAACTACATTAACGACATCTGTTGAGAGACATTGCAACTACACCTACCTCATCTGTTGAGAGCCATTTAAACTTCACTAACGACATCTGTTGAGAGGCATTGAAACATCACTAATGACATCTGTTGAAATATATTGAAACTACACTTACGACATCTGTTGAGAGGCATTGAAACTATACTCACACCATCTGTTGAGAGACATTGAAACTACACTAGCGACATCTGTTGAGAGGCATTTAAACTACAGAAAAGAAATCTTTTGAAGGACATTGAAACTACATTAACGACATCTGTTGAGAGCCATCTAAACTACACTAACGACATCTGTTGAGAGACATTGAAACTACACTTACGACATCTGTTGAGAGGCATTGTAACTTCTCTAACGACATCTTTTGAGAGACATTGAAACGACACTCGCGACATCTGTTGAGAGGCATTCAAACAACACTAACGACATCTGTTGAGAGACACTGAAACTAATCTTACGACATCTGTTGAGAGGCATTGAAACTACACTTATTACAACTGTTAAGACGCATTCAAACAACACTTACGACATCTGTTGAGAAACATTTAAACTACACTCACGACATTTGTTGAGAGGCATTGAAACTAAACTAACGATATATGTTGGGAGGCATTGAAACTACAAATACGAAATCATTTGAAGGACATTGAAACTACATTAACGACATCTGTTGAGATACATTGCAACTACACCTTACTCATCTGCTGAGAGCCATTTAAACTACACTAACGACATCTGTTGAGAGACATTGTAACGACACTCACGACATCTGTTGAGAGGCATTGAAACTTCTCTTACGACATCTGTTGAGAGACATTGAAACGATACTCACGACATCCGTTGATAAGCATTGAAACTACATTAACGACATCTGTTGAGAGACACTGAAACTACACTTACGACGTCTGTTAAGAGGCATTGAAACTACACTTATTACAACTGTTAAGACCCATTCAAACAACACTAACGACATCTGTTGAAAAACATTTAAACTACACTAACGACATCTTTTGAGAGACATTGTAACGACACTCACGACATTTGTTGAGAGGCATTGAAACTAAACTAACGACGTCTGTTGGGAGGCATTGAAAGTACACTTACGACATCTGTTTAGAGACATTGAAACTACACTTACGACATCTGTTGAGAGCCATTTAAACTACATTAACGACGTCTGTTGAGATACATTGCAACTACACCTTCCTCATCTGTTGAGAGCCATTTAAACAACACTAACGACATCTGTTGAGAGACATTGAAACGACACTTACGACATCTTATGAGAATCATTGAAACTATACTCACGACATCTGTTGAGAGACATTGAAACGACACTCACGAAATTTGTTGAGAGGCATTGAAACTACACTTCCGACATCTGTTGAGAGGCATTGAAACTTCTCTTACGACATCTGTTGAGAGACATTGAAACGATACTCACGACATCTGTTGAGAAGCATTGAAACTACATTAACGACATCTGTTGAGAGACACTGAAACTACACTTACGACATCTGTTGAGAGGCATTGAAACTACACTTATTACAACTGTTAAGACCCATTCAAACAACACCAACGACATCTGTTGAGAAACATTTAAACTACACTAACGACAACTGTTGAGAGACATTGAAACGACACTCACAACAATTGTTGAGAGGCATTGAAACTACACTTCCGACATCTCTTGAGAGGCATTGAAACTTCTCTTACGACATCTGTTGAGAGACATTGAAACGATACTCACGACATCTGTTGAGAAGCATTGAAACTACATTAACGACATCTGTTGAGAGACATTGAAACTACACTTACGACATCTGTTGAGAGGCATTGAAACTACACTTATTACAACTGTTAAGACGCATTCAAACAACACTAACGACAACTGTTGAGAGACATTTTAACTACACTTATGACATCTGTTGAGAGACATTGAATCTACACCAGCGACATCTGTTGAGAGGCATTTAAACTACAAAAACGAAATCTTTTGAAGGACATTGAAACTTATTTAACGACATCTGTTGAGAGACATTTTAACTAAACTTATGACAACTGTTGAAAGACATTGAAACTACACTAGCGACATCTGTTGAGAGGCATTGAAACTACAAAAACGAAATCTTTTGAAGGACATTGAAACTACATTAACGACATCTGTTAAGATACATTGCAACTACACCTTCCTCATCTGTTGAGAGCCATTTAAACTACACTAACGACATCTGTTGAGAGGCATTGAAACTTCTCTAACGACTTCTGTTGAGAGACATTGAAACGAAACTCGCGACATCTGTTGAGAGGCATTGAAACAACATTAACGACATGTGTTGAGAGACACTGAAACTTTACTTACGACATCTGTTGAGAGGCATTGAAACTACACTTATTACAACTGTTAAGACGCATTCAAACTACATTAACGACATCTGTTGAGAGCTTCGACCAAGTATATCAAGACGTGCCCTGTGAAATTAAAAATGACGCCAGAAACCAAATAAAATTGGCTCAAGGCCCATTTATGAAAAAGTGCGAGCATTGTTTCGTACTATTTAGATCGCATAGTGCTTTGTGTAGTTAATTTTTTCAAACACAAAAATATCCTACTTCCGAATATTTTACAAGATACAGTCCGCGGACTTTATTTTCGATAATGTAACCAGCTATCTGAATACATAAAAAAACGCTGCCTTACAGATAGCTTTAAGGCAGCGTTTTAATAAATGTAATAATATTGACGTATTATTTTTTTGGCAAGCAAAGTTTCTGACGTCACTTAATCACCCAAATGCTTGTGACGTCACCACACACCGATACTAACACATAGACGAAGGGCTAGCGGCACGATATGGCAGTGGTTGTCAAACTTTTTTAAAACGCGACCCGGTTTGTATAAAACGGAAACCTTTAAAATACATTAAACGTAGATCTTAACAAAAAATCGCTGCACTATTCTTCAATTAAGGTCGAAAGTTAACCTATCTTAAGCCATAGCATTCCGAATTTCTACCGTTTTACAACATATTTCTCTAAAACACTTTAAGTTTTTAAGTTTCTATAAAATATATGTTGTTTTTGACGATAATATCTATACATTTGCCACGCCGAAACGGTAATTGAATGAAATTCTTCCGATAGAAGAAAATCGTATATTTCGAAAATTATTATAAGCACTTTATTTTTGATACATTTCAAGTTATATATATGAAAAAAATTATAATTCATTTTTTTCTTTAAAGCTATGACATTTCCCGCGAAATTTTGGTTCTATTTGAATGTAGTTTAATCGAGTCATGTTTTATTAAACATTTTCACAATTTTCGCTTAAATATTATCGTTTTCGCGCTCCCTCTAACATTCGTAGTTACATATTTCACCTTCCTTTTCTTTTTGAGCGCTTACTAACGGGCCTTAATTAACTACGAATTTCTGTCATTTTTTAATTATTACCTATACACAAAAAAAAAAACTTAATGATTGAGCAACTGATTCAAAACTTTTAAGAAAGATTAAAGTTTTCGGCTAAGACATTTTGCAAAACAGAACAGAAGCCTTTGAATATTTTTTAGCGCAATTTTTTTGATATTTTTTGTAGTCAAAAGTCCGGAAAGCAGTAAATAGGCTTGCGGGTTGCTGGTTGCTCAACACTGTGTTAATGATAAGCAACCAACCTGGGCAGCCCACGGTGCGTGGGCGGTAAAAGTGTGAATTTTTCGTAATTATTTTCAAGCAAACGATGAAAGGATTTTTTGTATTTTAAAACTCATGATCAATATATACATATACGGGACTGTGTACAAGTTTTTGAACACGAATCTAAAGTATGGTTTGCAGTGTACACCGCTTTCAACAGGACACTTCGACGAAATTGCTGCTTGGTGGTTGACAACGAGCCATACGGTTCATCAGAAAAATAAAATTAAAAAAAATTATCAGACGCATCCGCCGCCAAGACCCGGACAAATCTCAATCGATGAACCCAGGCACCCCTGCATAGTCACCAAACGTAGCGAACCACTTGGAGTGACCTATGGCAGAGGCGTTGGTTATCCAATAAATGGTTCCCGAGGCGGCGGTACCCATACTCGCCTCCGAAATTGAATCGCTTGTCATAATAAAGTAAAAAAATATTTTTGTCTTATTAAATTTATGAATGTCTCGCGATCCCCACTTTGAAAACCATTTATACACAACACAGCTTGTCGAAACGTCACGCATGCAAAACGTGAACACCTATGGAAGTGTTAGTTCGACAAATCACACAATGGGATCAATCGGTGCTCAGTTTTATATTGCCGAGAATTCGCATGCAAGACGGCGGAATTCGAAGGAGAGTTGTATTGCGAAATTACTGATACTTGGGGTTATTTTTTTCAGATTTTTACCATGAGACGGCTTGTCTAGGGTATACTAGGTCAATGGTTGAGAGACATTGAAACTACACCTACCTCATCTGTTGAGAGCCATTTAAACTTCACTAACGACATCTGTTGAGAGGCATTGAAACATCACTAATGACATCTGTTGAAAGATATTGAAACTACACTAACGACATCTGTTGAGAGACACTGAAACTATACTTACGACATCTGTTGAGAGGCATTGAAAATACATTTATTACAACTGTTAAGACGCATTCAAACAACACAAACGACATCTGTTGAGAGACATTTTAACTACACTTAAAATATCTGTTGAGACATTGAAACTATACTAGCGACATCTGTTGAGAGGCCTTGAAACAACAAAAACGAAATCTTTTGAAAAACATTGAGACGACACTCGCGACATCTGTTGAGAGGCATTCAAACAACATTAACGACATCTGTTGAGAGACATTGAAACTATACTAGCGACATCTGTTGCGATGCCTTGAAACTACAAAAACGAAATCTTTTGAAGGACATTGAAACTACATTAACGACATCTGTTGAGAGACATTGCAACTACACCTACCTCATCTGTTGAGAGCCATTTAAACTTCACTAACGACATCTGTTGAGAGGCATTGAAACATCACTAATGACATCTGTTGAAAGATATTGAAACTACACTAACGACATCTGTTGAGAGACACTGAAACTATACTTACGACATCTGTTGAGAGGCCTTGAAACTACAAAAACGAAATCTTTTGAAGGACATTGAAACTACATTAACGACATCTGTTAAGATACATTGCAACTACACCTTCCTCATCTGTTGAGAGCCATTTAAACTACACTAACGACATCTGTTGAGAGACATTGAAACGACACTAACGACATCTGTTGAGGGACATTGAAAGTTCACTAGCGAGATCTGTTGAGCGGCATTGTAACTACAAAAACGACATCTTTTGAGAGACATTGAAACTACACCTACCTTATCTGTTGAGAGCCATTTAAACTTCACTAACGACATCTGTTGAGAGGCATTGAAACATCACTAATGACATCTGTTGAAAGATATTGAAACTACACTAACGACATCTGTTGAGAGGCATTGAAACTATACTCACGACATCTGTTGAGGGACATTGAAAGTACACTAGCGACATCTGTTGAGCTGCATTGAAACTACAAAAACGACATCTTTTGAGAGACATTGAAACTACATTAACGACATCTGTTGAGAGACATTGCAACAACACCTACCTCATCTGTTGAGAGCCGTTTAAATTTCACTAACGACATCTGTTGAGAGGCATTGAAACATCACTAATGACATCTGTTGAAAGATATTGAAACTACACTAACGACATCTGTTAGGAGGCATTGAAAGTACACTAACGACATCTGTTGAGAGACATTGAAACTTCACTCACGACTTCTGTTGAAGGACATTGAAAGTTCACTAGCGACATCTGTTGAGAGGCATTAAAACATCACTAATGACATCTGTTGAAAGATATTGAAACTTCACTCACGACTTCTGTTGAGGGACATTGAAAGTTCACTAGCGACATCTGTTGAGAGACATTGAAACTTCACTCACGACTTCTGTTGAAGGACATTGAAAGTTCACTAGCGACATCTGTTGAGAGGCATTGAAACATCACTAATGACATCTGTTGAAAGATATTGAAACTTCACTCACGACTTCTGTTGAGGGACATTGAAAGTTCTCTAGCGACATCTGTTGAGAGGCATTGAAACATCACTAATGACATCTGTTGAAAGATATTGAAACTACACTAACGACATCTGTTGAGAGGCATTGAAACTATACTCACGACATCTGTTGAGGGACATTGAAAGTACACTAGCGACATCTGTTGAGCGGCATTGAAACTACAAAAACGACATCTTTTGAGAGACATTGAAACTACATTAACGACATCTGTTGAGAGACATTGCAACAACACCTACCTCATCTGTTGAGAGCCGTTTAAATTTCACTAACGACATCTGTTGAGAGGCATTGAAAATACACTTTTTACAACTGTTAAGACGCATTTAAAGAACACAAACGACATCTGTTGAGAGACATTTTAACTACACTTATAATATCTGTTGAGAGACATTGAAAATATACTAGCGACATCTGTTGCGAGGCCTTGAAACTATAAAAACGAAATCTTTTGAAGGACATTGAAACTACATTAACGACATCTGTTGAGAGACATTGATACGACACTAACGATATCTGTTGAGGGACATTGAAAGTTCACTAGCGACATCTGTTGAGCGGCATTGAAACTACAAAAACGACATCTTTTGAGAGACATTGAAACTATATTAACGACATCTGTTGAGAGACATTGCAACTACACCTACCTCATCTGTTGAGAGCCATTTAAACTTCACTAACGACATCTGTTGAGAGGCATTGAAACATAACTAATGACATCTGTTGAAAGATATTGAAACTACACTAACGACATCTGTTGAGAGACACTGAAACTATACTTACGACATCTGTTGAGAGGCCTTGAAACTACAAAAACGAAATCTTTTGAAGGACATTGAAACTACATTAACGACATCTGTTGAGATACATTGCGACTACACCTTCCTCATCTGTTGAGAGCCATTTAAACTACACTAACGACATCTGTTGAGAGACATTGAAACGACACTAACGACATCTGTTGAGGGACATTGAAAGATCACTAGCGACATCTGTTGAGCGGCATTGAAACTACAAAAACGACATCTTTTGAGAGACATTGAAAATACACCTACCTCATCTGTTGAGAGCCATTTAAACTTCACTAACGACATCTGTTGAGAGGCATTGAAACATCACTAATGACATCTGTTGAAAGATATTGAAACTACACTAACGACATCTGTTGAGAGGCATTGAAACTATACTCACGACATCTGTTGAGGGACATTGAAAGTACACTAGCGACATCTGTTGAGCGGCATTGAAACTACAAAAACGACATCTTTTGAGAGACATTGAAACTACATTAACGATTTCTGTTGAGAGACATTGCAACAACACCTACCTCATCTGTTGAGCACCGTTTAAATTTCACTAACGACATCTGTTGAGAGGCATTGAAAATACACTTTTTACAACTGTTAAGACGCATTCAAAGAACACAAACGACATCTGTTGAGAGACATTTTAACAACACTTATAATATCTGTTGAGAGACATTGAAACTATACTAGCGACATCTGTTGCGAGGCCTTGAAACTACTAAAACGAAATCTTTTGAAGGACATTGAAACTACATTAACGACATCTGTTGAGAGACATTGAAACGACACTAACGACATCTGTTGAGGGACATTGAAAGTTCACTAGCGACATCTGTTGAGCGGCATTGAAACTACAAAAACGACATCTTTTGAAAGACATTGAAACTACATTAACGACATCTGTTGAGAGACATTGCAACTACACCTACCTCATCTGTTGAGAGCCATTTAAACTTCACTAACGACATCTGTTGAGAGGCATTGAAACATCACTAATGACATCTCTTGAAAGACATTGAAACTACACAAACGACATCTGTTGAGAGACACTGAAACTATACTTACGACATCTGTTGACAGGCATTGAAAATACATTTATTACAACTGTTAAGACGCATTCAAACAACACAAACGACATCTGTTGAGAGACATTTTAACTACACTTAAAATATCTGTTGAGACATTGAAACTATACTAGCGACATCTGTTGAGAGGCCTTGAAACAACAAAAACGAAATCTTTTGAAGGACATTGAAACGACACTCGCGACATCTGTTGAGAGGCATTAAAACAACATTAACGACATCTGTTGAGAGACACTGAAACTATACTTACGACATCTGTTGAGAGGCATTGAAACTACACTTATTACAACTGTTAAGACGCATTCAAACAACACTAACGACATCTGTTGAGAGATATTTTAACTACACTTATGACATCTGTTGAGAGACATTTAAACTACACAAGCGACATCTGTTGAGAGGCATTGAAACTACATAAACGATATCTTTTGAAGAACATTGAAACCACATTAACGACATCTGTTGAGATACATTGCAACTTCACCTTCCTCATCTGTTGAGAGCCATTTAAACTACATTAACGACATCTGTTGAGAGACATTGAAACGACACTTACGACATCTAATGAGAAGCATTGAAACTATACTTACGACATCTGTTGAGAGACATTGAAACTACACTTCCGACATCTGTTGAGAGGCATTGAAACTTCTCTAACGACATCTGTTGAGAGACATTGGAACGACACACGCGACATCTGTTGAGAGGCATTGAAACAACATTAACGACATCTGTTGAGAGACACTGAAACTATACTTACGACATCTGTTGAGAGGCATTGAAAATACACTTTTTACAACTGTTAAGACGCATTCAAAGAACACAAACGACATCTGTTGAGAGACATTTTAACTACACTTATAATATCTGTTGAGAGACATTGAAACTATACTAGCGACATCTGTTGCGAGGCCTTCAAACTACAAAAACGAAATCTTTTGAAGGACATAGAAACTACATTAACGACATCTGTTGAGAGACATTGCAACTACACCTACCTCATCTGTTGAGAGCCATTTAAACTTCACTAACGACATCTGTTGAGAGGCATTGAAACATCACTAATGACATCTGTTGAAAGATATTGAAACTACACTAACGACATCTGTTGAGAGACACTGAAACTATACTTACGACATCTGTTGAGAGGCCTTGAAACTACAAAAACGAAATGTTTTGAAGGACATTGAAACCACATTAACGACATCTGTTGAGATACATTGCAACTACACCTTCCTCATCTGTTGAGAGCCATTTAAACTACACTAACGACATCTGTTGAGAGACATTGAAACGACACTAACGACATCTGTTGAGGGACATTGAAAGTTCACTAGCGAGATCTGTTGAGCGGCATTGTAACTACAAAAACGACATCTTTTGAGAGACATTGAAACTACACCTACCTAATCTGTTGAGAGCCATTTAAACTTCACTAACGACATCTGTTGAGAGGCATTGAAACATCACTAATGACATCTGTTGAAAGATATTGAAACTACACTAACGACATCTGTTGAGAGGCATTGAAACTATACTCACGACATCTGTTGAGGGACATTGAAAGAACACTAGCGACATCTGTTGAGCTGCATTGAAACTACAAAAATGACATCTTTTGAGAGACATTGAAACTACATTAACGACATCTGTTGAGAGACATTGCAACAACACCTACCTCATCTGTTGAGAGCCGTTTAAATTTCACTAACGACATCTGTTGAGAGGCATTGAAACATCACTAATGACATCTGTTGAAAGATATTGAAACTACACTAACGACATCTGTTAGGAGGCATTGAAAGTACACTAACGACATCTGTTGAGAGACATTGAAACTTCACTCACGACTTCTGTTGAAGGACATTGAAAGTTCACTAGCGACATCTGTTGAGAGGCATTAAAACATCACTAATGACATCTGTTGAAAGATATTGAAACTTCACTCACGACTTCTGTTGAGGGACATTGAAAGTTCACTAGCGACATCTGTTGAGAGACATTGAAACTTCACTCACGACTTCTGTTGAAGGACATTGAAAGTTCACTAGCGACATCTGTTGAGAGGCATTGAAACATCACTAATGACATCTGTTGAAAGATATTGAAACTTCACTCACGACTTCTGTTGAGGGACATTGAAAGTTCTCTAGCGACATCTGTTGAGAGGCATTGAAACATCACTAATGACATCTGTTGAAAGATATTGAAACTACACTAACGACATCTGTTGAGAGACACTGAAACTATACTTACGACATCTGTTGAGAGGCCTTGAAACTACAAAAACGAAATCTTTTGAAGGACATTGAAACTTCATTAACGACATCTGTTAAGATACATTGCAACTACACCTTCCTCATCTGTTGAGAGCCATTTAAACTACACTAACGACATCTGTTGAGAGACATTGAAACGACACTAACGACATCTGTTGAGGGACATTGAAAGTTCACTAGCGAGATCTGTTGAGCGGCATTGTAACTACAAAAACGACATCTTTTGAGAGACATTGAAACTACACCTACCTAATCTGTTGAGAGCCATTTAAACTTCACTAACGACATCTGTTGAGAGGCATTGAAACATCACTAATGACATCTGTTGAAAGATATTGAAACTACACTAACGACATCTGTTGAGAGGCATTGAAACTATACTCACGACATCTGTTGAGGGACATTGAAAGTACACTAGCGACATCTGTTGAGCTGCATTGAAACTACAAAAACGACATCTTTTGAGAGACATTGAAACTACATTAACGACATCTGTTGAGAGACATTGCAACAACACCTACCTCATCTGTTGAGAGCCGTTTAAATTTCACTAACGACATCTGTTGAGAGGCATTGAAACATCACTAATGACATCTGTTGAAAGATATTGAAACTACACTAACGACATCTGTTAGGAGGCATTGAAAGTACACTAACGACATCTGTTGAGAGACATTGAAACTTCACTCACGACTTCTGTTGAAGGACATTGAAAGTTCACTAGCGACATCTGTTGAGAGGCATTAAAACATCACTAATGACATCTGTTGAAAGATATTGAAACTTCACTCACGACTTCTGTTGAGGGACATTGAAAGTTCACTAGCGACATCTGTTGAGAGACATTGAAACTTCACTCACGACTTCTGTTGAAGGACATTGAAAGTTCACTAGCGACATCTGTTGAGAGGCATTGAAACATCACTAATGACATCTGTTGAAAGATATTGAAACTTCACTCACGACTTCTGTTGAGGGACATTGAAAGTTCTCTAGCGACATCTGTTGAGAGGCATTGAAACATCACTAATGACATCTGTTGAAAGATATTGAAACTACACTAACGACATCTGTTGAGAGGCATTGAAACTATACTCACGACATCTGTTGAGGGACATTGAAAGTACACTAGCGACATCTGTTGAGCGGCATTGAAACTACAAAAACGACATCTTTTGAGAGACATTGAAACTACATTAACGACATCTGTTGAGAGACATTGCAACAACACCTACCTCATCTGTTGAGAGCCGTTTAAATTTCACTAACGACATCTGTTGAGAGGCATTGAAAATACACTTTTTACAACTGTTAAGACGCATTTAAAGAACACAAACGACATCTGTTGAGAGACATTTTAACTACACTTATAATATCTGTTGAGAGACATTGAAAATATACTAGCGACATCTGTTGCGAGGCCTTGAAACTATAAAAACGAAATCTTTTGAAGGACATTGAAACTACATTAACGACATCTGTTGAGAGACATTGATACGACACTAACGATATCTGTTGAGGGACATTGAAAGTTCACTAGCGACATCTGTTGAGCGGCATTGAAACTACAAAAACGACATCTTTTGAGAGACATTGAAACTATATTAACGACATTTGTTGAGAGACATTGCAACTACACCTACCTCATCTGTTGAGAGCCATTTAAACTTCACTAACGACATCTGTTGAGAGGCATTGAAACATAACTAATGACATCTGTTGAAAGATATTGAAACTACACTAACGACATCTGTTGAGAGACACTGAAACTATACTTACGACATCTGTTGAGAGGCCTTGAAACTACAAAAACGAAATCTTTTGAAGGACATTGAAACTACATTAACGACATCTGTTGAGATACATTGCGACTACACCTTCCTCATCTGTTGAGAGCCATTTAAACTACACTAACGACATCTGTTGAGAGACATTGAAACGACACTAACGACATCTGTTGAGGGACATTGAAAGATCACTAGCGACATCTGTTGAGCGGCATTGAAACTACAAAAACGACATCTTTTGAGAGACATTGAAAATACACCTACCTCATCTGTTGAGAGCCATTTAAACTTCACTAACGACATCTGTTGAGAGGCATTGAAACATCACTAATGACATCTGTTGAAAGATATTGAAACTACACTAACGACATCTGTTGAGAGGCATTGAAACTATACTCACGACATCTGTTGAGGGACATTGAAAGTACACTAGCGACATCTGTTGAGCGGCATTGAAACTACAAAAACGACATCTTTTGAGAGACATTGAAACTACATTAACGACATCTGTTGAGAGACATTGCAACAACACCTACCTCATCTGTTGAGCACCGTTTAAATTTCACTAACGACATCTGTTGAGAGGCATTGAAAATACACTTTTTACAACTGTTAAGACGCATTCAAAGAACACAAACGACATGTGTTGAGAGACATTTTAACAACACTTATAATATCTGTTGAGAGACATTGAAACTATACTAGCGACATCTGTTGCGAGGCCTTGAAACTACTAAAACGAAATCTTTTGAAGGACATTGAAACTACATTAACGACATCTGTTGAGAGACATTGAAACGACACTAACGACATCTGTTGAGGGACATTGAAAGTTCACTAGCGACATCTGTTGAGCGGCATTGAAACTACAAAAACGACATCTTTTGAAAGACATTGAAACTACATTAACGACATCTGTTGAGAGACATTGCAACTACACCTACCTCATCTGTTGAGAGCCATTTAAACTTCACTAACGACATCTGTTGAGAGGCATTGAAACATCACTAATGACATCTCTTGAAAGACATTGAAACTACACAAACGACATCTGTTGAGAGACACTGAAACTATACTTACGACATCTGTTGACAGGCATTGAAAATACATTTATTACAACTGTTAAGACGCATTCAAACAACACAAACGACATCTGTTGAGAGACATTTTAACTACACTTAAAATATCTGTTGAGACATTGAAACTATACTAGCGACATCTGTTGAGAGGCCTTGAAACAACAAAAACGAAATCTTTTGAAGGACATTGAAACGACACTCGCGACATCTGTTGAGAGGCATTCAAACAACATTAACGACATCTGTTGAGAGACACTGAAACTATACTTACGACATCTGTTGAGAGGCATTGAAACTACACTTATTACAACTGTTAAGACGCATTCAAACAACACTAACGACATCTGTTGAGAGATATTTTAACTACACTAATGACATCTGTTGAGAGACATTTAAACTACACAAGCGACATCTGTTGAGAGGCATTGAAACTACATAAACGATATCTTTTGAAGAACATTGAAACCACATTAACGACATCTGTTGAGATACATTGCAACTACACCTTCCTCATCTGTTGAGAGCCATTTAAACTACATTAACGACATCTGTTGAGAGACATTGAAACGACACTTACGACATCTAATGAGAAGCATTGAAACTATACTTACGACATCTGTTGAGAGACATTGAAACTACACTTCCGACATCTGTTGAGAGGCATTGAAACTTCTCTAACGACATCTGTTGAGAGACATTGGAACGACACACGCGACATCTGTTGAGAGGCATTGAAACAACATTAACGACATCTGTTGAGAGACACTGAAACTATACTTACGACATCTGTTGAGAGGCATTGAAAATACACTTTTTACAACTGTTAAGACGCATTCAAAGAACACAAACGACATCTGTTGAGAGACATTTTAACTACACTTATAATATCTGTTGAGAGACATTGAAACTATTCTAGCGACATCTGTTGCGAGGCCTTCAAACTACAAAAACGAAATCTTTTGAAGGACATAGAAACTACATTAACGACATCTGTTGAGAGACATTGCAACTACACCTACCTCATCTGTTGAGAGCCATTTAAACTTCACTAACGACATCTGTTGAGAGGCATTGAAACATCACTAATGACATCTGTTGAAAGATATTGAAACTACACTAACGACATCTGTTGAGAGACACTGAAACTATACTTACGACATCTGTTGAGAGGCCTTGAAACTACAAAAACGAAATCTTTTGAAGGACATTGAAACCACATTAGCGACATCTGTTGAGATACATTGCAACTACACCTTCCTCATCTGTTGAGAGCCATTTAAACTACACTAACGACATCTGTTGAGAGACATTGAAACGACACTAACGACATCTGTTGAGGGACATTGAAAGTTCACTAGCGAGATCTGTTGAGCGGCATTGTAACTACAAAAACGACATCTTTTGAGAGACATTGAAACTACACCTACCTAATCTGTTGAGAGCCATTTAAACTTCACTAACGACATCTGTTGAGAGGCATTGAAACATCACTAATGACATCTGTTGAAAGATATTGAAACTACACTAACGACATCTGTTGAGAGGCATTGAAACTATACTCACGACATCTGTTGAGGGACATTGAAAGAACACTAGCGACATCTGTTGAGCTGCATTGAAACTACAAAAACGACATCTTTTGAGAGACATTGAAACTACATTAACGACATCTGTTGAGAGACATTGCAACAACACCTACCTCATCTGTTGAGAGCCGTTTAAATTTCACTAACGACATCTGTTGAGAGGCATTGAAACATCACTAATGACATCTGTTGAAAGATATTGAAACTACACTAACGACATCTGTTAGAAGGCATTGAAAGTACACTAACGACATCTGTTGAGAGACATTGAAACTTCACTCACGACTTCTGTTGAAGGACATTGAAAGTTCACTAGCGACATCTGTTGAGAGGCATTAAAACATCACTAATGACATCTGTTGAAAGATATTGAAACTTCACTCACGACTTCTGTTGAGGGACATTGAAAGTTCACTAGCGACATCTGTTGAGAGACATTGAAACTTCACTCACGACTTCTGTTGAAGGACATTGAAAGTTCACTAGCGACATCTGTTGAGACGCATTGAAACATCACTAATGACATCTGTTGAAAGATATTGAAACTTCACTCACGACTTCTGTTGAGGGACATTGAAAGTTCTCTAGCGACATCTGTTGAGAGGCATTGAAACATCACTAATGACATCTGTTGAAAGATATTGAAACTACACTAACGACATCTGTTGAGAGGCATTGAAACTATACTCACGACATCTGTTGAGGGACATTGAAAGTACACTAGCGACATCTGTTGAGCTGCATTGAAACTACAAAAACGACATCTTTTGAGAGACATTGAAACTACATTAACGACATCTGTTGAGAGACATTGCAACAACACCTTCCTCATCTGTTGAGAGCCGTTTAAATTTCACTAACGACATCTGTTGAGAGGCATTGAAACATCACTAATGACATCTGTTGAAAGATATTGAAACTACACTAACGACATCTGTTAGGAGGCATTGAAAGTACACTAACGACATCTGTTGAGAGACATTGAAACTTCACTCACGACTTCTGTTGAAGGACATTGAAAGTTCACTAGCGACATCTGTTGAGAGGCATTAAAACATCACTAATGACATCTGTTGAAAGATATTGAAACTTCACTCACGACTTCTGTTGAGGGACATTGAAAGTTCACTAGCGACATCTGTTGAGAGACATTGAAACTTCACTCACGACTTCTGTTGAAGGACATTGAAAGTTCACTAGCGACATCTGTTGAGACGCATTGAAACATCACTAATGACATCTGTTGAAAGATATTGAAACTTCACTCACGACTTCTGTTGAGGGACATTGAAAGTTCTCTAGCGACATCTGTTGAGAGGCATTGAAACATCACTAATGACATCTGTTGAAAGATATTGAAACTACACTAACGACATCTGTTGAAATGCATTGAAACTATACTCACGACATCTGTTGAGGGACATTGAAAGTACACTAGCGACATCTGTTGAGCGGCATTGAAACTACAAAAACGACATCTTTTGAGAGACATTGAAACAACATCAACGACATCTGTTGAGAGACATTGCAACAACACCTACCTCATCTGTTGAGAGCCGTTTAAATTTCACTAACGACATCTGTTGAGAGGCATTGAAAATACACTTTTTACAACTGTTAAGACGCATTCAAAGAACACAAACGACATCTGTTGAGAGACATTTTAACTACACTTATAATATCTGTTGAGAGACATTGAAACTATACTAGCGACATCTGTTGCGAGGCCTTGAAACTATAAAAACGAAATCTTTTGCAGGACATTGAAACTACATTAACGACATCTGTTGAGAGACATTGAAACGACACTAACGATATCTGTTGAGGGACATTGAAAGTTCACTAGCGACATCTGTTGAGCGGCAATGAAACTACAAAAACGACATCTTTTGAGAGACATTGAAACTACATTAACGACATCTGTTGAGAGACATTGCAACTACACCTACCTCATCTGTTGAGAGCCATTTAAACTTCACTTACGACATCTGTTGAGAGGCATTGAAACATCACTAATGACATCTGTTGAAAGATATTGAAACTACACTTACGACATCTGTTGAGAGACACTGAAACTATACTTACGACATCTGTTGAGAGGCCTTGAAACTACAAAAACGAAATCTTTTGAAGGACATTGAAACTACATTAACGACATCTGTTGAGATACATTGCGACTACACCTTCCTCATCTGTTGAGAGCCATTTAAACTACACTAACGACATCTGTTGAGAGACATTGAAACTACACCTACCTCATCTGTTGAGAGCCATTTAAACTTCACTAACGACATCTGTTGAGAGGCATTGAAACATCACTAATGACATCTGTTGAAAGATATTGAAACTACACTAACGACATCTGTTGAGCGGCATTGAAACTACAAAAACGACATCTTTTGAGAAGCATTGAAACTACATTAACGACATCTGTTGAGAGACATTGCAACAACACCTACCTCATCTGTTGAGAGCCGTTAAAATTTCACTAACGACATCTGTTGAGAGGCATTGAAAATACACTTTTTACAACTGTTAAGACGCATTCAAAGAACACAAACGACATCTGTTGAGAGACATTTTAACAACACTTATAATATCTGTTGAGAGACATTGAAACTATACTAGCGACATCTGTTGCGAGGCCTTGAAACTACTAAAACGAAATCTTTTGAAGGACATTGAAACTACATTAACGACATCTGTTGAGAGACATTGAAACGACACTAACGACATCTGTTGAAGGACATTGAAAGTTCACTAGCGACATCTGTTGAGCGGCATTGAAACTACAAAAACGACATCTTTTGAAAGACATTGAAACTACATTAACGACATCTGTTGAGAGACATTGCAACTACACCTACCTCATCTGTTGAGAGCCATTTAAACTTCACTAACGACATCTGTTGAGAGGCATTGAAACATCACTAATGACATCTCTTGAAAGACATTGAAACTACACAAACGACATCTTTTGAGAGACATTGAAACGACACTCGCGACATCTGTTGATAGGCATTGAAACAACATAAACGACATCTGTTGAGAGAAACTGCAACTATACTTACGACATCTGTTGAGAGGCATTAAAACTACACTTATTACAACTGTTAAGAAGCATTCAAACAACACTAACGACATCTGTTAAGAGACATTTTAACTACATTTTGACATCTGTTGAGAGACATTTTAACTACACTTTTGACATCTGTTGAGAGACATTGAAACTAGACTAGCGACATCTGTTGAGAGGCATTGAAACTACAAAAACGAAATCTTTTGAAGGACATTGAAACAACACTCACGACATTTGTTGAGAGGCATTGAAACTACACTAACGACATCTGTTGGGAGGCATCGAAAGTACACTTACGACATCTGTTGAGAGACATTGAAACTTCACCCACGACTTCTGTTGAGGGACATTGAAAGTACACTAGCGACATCTGTTGAGAGACATTGAAACGACACTCGCGACATCTGTTGAGAGGCATTGAAACAACATTAACGACATCTGTTGAGAGACACTGAGACTATACTTACGACATCTGTTGAAAGGCATTGAAACTACACTTATTACAACTGTTAAGACGCATTCAAACAACACTAACGACATCTGTTGAGAGCCATTTAAACAACACTATAGATATCTGTTGAGAGACATTGAAACGACACTAACGACATCTGTTGAGAGGCATTGAAACTATACTCACGACATCTGTTGAGAGACATTGAAACTACACTTCCGACATCTGTTGAGAGACATTGAAACTTCACTCACGATTTCTGTTGAGGGACATTGAAAGTACACTAGCGACATCTGTTGAGCGGCATTGAAACTACAAAAACGACATCTTTTGAGAGACATTGAAACTACATTAACGACATCTGTTGAGAGACATTGCAACTACACCTACCTCATCTGTTGAGAGCCATTTTAACTTCACTAACGACATCTGTTGAGAGGCATTAAAACATCACTAATGACATCTGTTGAAATATATTGAAACTACACTTACGACATCTGTTGAGAGGCATTGAAACTATACTCACACCATCTGTTGAGAGACATTGAAACTACACTAGCGACATCTGTTGAGAGGCATTTAAACTACAGAAAAGAAATCTTTTGAAGGACATTGAAACTACATTAACGACATCTGTTGAGAGCCATCTAAACTACACTAACGACATCTGTTGAGAGACATTGAAACTACACTTACGACATCTGTTGAGAGGCATTGTAACTTCTCTAACGACATCTTTTGAGAGACATTGAAACGACACTCGCGACATCTGTTGAGAGGCATTCAAACAACACTAACGACATCTGTTGAGAGACACTGAAACTAATCTTACGACATCTGTTGAGAGGCATTGAAACTACACTTATTACAACTGTTAAGACGCATTCAAACAACACTTACGACATCTGTTGAGAAACATTTAAACTACACTCACGACATTTGTTGAGAAGCATTGAAACTAAACTAACGATATATGTTGGGAGGCATTGAAACTACAAAAACGAAATCATTTGAAGGACATTGAAACTACATTAACGACATCTGTTGAGATACATTGCAACTACACCTTACTCATCTGTTGAGAGCCATTTAAACTACACTAACGACATCTGTTGAGAGACATTGTAACGACACTCACGACATCTGTTGAGAGGCATTGAAACTTTTCTGTTGAGGGACATTGAAAGTACACTAGCGACATCTGTTGAGCGGCATTGAAACTACAAAAACGACATCTTTTGAGAGACATTGAAACTACATTAACGACATCTGTTGAGAGACATTGCAACTACACCTACCTCATCTGTTGAGAGCCATTTTAACTTCACTAACGACATCTGTTGAGAGGCATTAAAACATCACTAATGACATCTGTTGAAATATATTGAAACTACACTTACGACATCTGTTGAGAG
Source organism: Glyphotaelius pellucidus (assembly GCA_936435175.1). NCBI lineage: Eukaryota > Metazoa > Arthropoda > Insecta > Trichoptera > Limnephilidae > Glyphotaelius > Glyphotaelius pellucidus. The sequence continues at coordinate 27,731,965 of OW386549.1, forward strand.
GCATTGAAACTATACTCACACCATCTGTTGAGAGACATTGAAACTACACTAGCGACATCTGTTGAGAGGCATTTAAACTACAGAAAAGAAATCTTTTGAAGGACATTGAAACTACATTAACGACATCTGTTGAGAGCCATCTAAACTACACTAACGACATCTGTTGAGAGACATTGAAACTACACTTACGACATCTGTTGAGAGGCATTGTAACTTCTCTAACGACATCTTTTGAGAGACATTGAAACGACACTCGCGACATCTGTTGAGAGGCATTCAAACAACACTAACGACATCTGTTGAGAGACACTGAAACTAATCTTACGACATCTGTTGAGAGGCATTGAAACTACACTTATTACAACTGTTAAGACGCATTCAAACAACACTTACGACATCTGTTGAGAAACATTTAAACTACACTCACGACATTTGTTGAGAGGCATTGAAACTAAACTAACGATATATGTTGGGAGGCATTGAAACTACAAAAACGAAATCATTTGAAGGACATTGAAACTACATTAACGACATCTGTTGAGATACATTGCAACTACACCTTACTCATCTGTTGAGAGCCATTTAAACTACACTAACGACATCTGTTGAGAGACATTGTAACGACACTCACGACATCTGTTGAGAGGCATTGAAACTTCTCTTACGACATCTGTTGAGAGACATTGAAACGATACTCACGACATCCGTTGATAAGCATTGAAACTACATTAACGACATCTGTTGAGAGACACTGAAACTACACTTACGACGTCTGTTAAGAGGCATTGAAACTACACTTATTACAACTGTTAAGACCCATTCAAACAACACTAACGACATCTGTTGAAAAACATTTAAACTACACTAACGACATCTTTTGAGAGACATTGTAACGACACTCACGACATTTGTTGAGAGGCATTGAAACTAAACTAACGACGTCTGTTGGGAGGCATTGAAAGTACACTTACGACATCTGTTTAGAGACATTGAAACTACACTTACGACATCTGTTGAGAGCCATTTAAACTACATTAACGACGTCTGTTGAGATACATTGCAACTACACCTTCCTCATCTGTTGAGAGCCATTTAAACAACACTAACGACATCTGTTGAGAGACATTGAAACGACACTTACGACATCTTATGAGAATCATTGAAACTATACTCACGACATCTGTTGAGAGACATTGAAACGACACTCACGAAATTTGTTGAGAGGCATTGAAACTACACTTCCGACATCTGTTGAGAGGCATTGAAACTTCTCTTACGACATCTGAGAGACATTGAAACGATACTCACGACATCTGTTGAGAAGCATTGAAACTACATTAACGACATCTGTTGAGAGACACTGAAACTACACTTACGACATCTGTTGAGAGGCATTGAAACTACACTTATTACAACTGTTAAGACCCATTCAAACAACACCAACGACATCTGTTGAGAAACATTTAAACTACACTAACGACAACTGTTGAGAGACATTGAAACGACACTCACAACAATTGTTGAGAGGCATTGAAACTACACTTCCGACATCTCTTGAGAGGCATTGAAACTTCTCTTACGACATCTGTTGAGAGACATTGAAACGATACTCACGACATCTGTTGAGAAGCATTGAAACTACATTAACGACATCTGTTGAGAGACATTGAAACTACACTTACGACATCTGTTGAGAGGCATTGAAACTACACTTATTACAACTGTTAAGACGCATTCAAACAACACTAACGACAACTGTTGAGAGACATTTTAACTACACTTATGACATCTGTTGAGAGACATTGAATCTACACCAGCGACATCTGTTGAGAGGCATTTAAACTACAAAAACGAAATCTTTTGAAGGACATTGAAACTTATTTAACGACATCTGTTGAGAGACATTTTAACTAAACTTATGACAACTGTTGAAAGACATTGAAACTACACTAGCGACATCTGTTGAGAGGCATTGAAACTACAAAAACGAAATCTTTTGAAGGACATTGAAACTACATTAACGACATCTGTTAAGATACATTGCAACTACACCTTCCTCATCTGTTGAGAGCCATTTAAACTACACTAACGACATCTGTTGAGAGGCATTGAAACTTCTCTAACGACTTCTGTTGAGAGACATTGAAACGAAACTCGCGACATCTGTTGAGAGGCATTGAAACAACATTAACGACATGTGTTGAGAGACACTGAAACTTTACTTACGACATCTGTTGAGAGGCATTGAAACTACACTTATTACAACTGTTAAGACGCATTCAAACTACATTAACGACATCTGTTGAGAGCTTCGACCAAGTATATCAAGACGTGCCCTGTGAAATTAAAAATGACGCCAGAAACCAAATAAAATTGGCTCAAGGCCCATTTATGAAAAAGTGCGAGCATTGTTTCGTACTATTTAGATCGCATAGTGCTTTGTGTAGTTAATTTTTTCAAACACAAAAATATCCTACTTCCGAATATTTTACAAGATACAGTCCGCGGACTTTATTTTCGATAATGTAACCAGCTATCTGAATACATAAAAAAACGCTGCCTTACAGATAGCTTTAAGGCAGCGTTTTAATAAATGTAATAATATTGACGTATTATTTTTTTGGCAAGCAAAGTTTCTGACGTCACTTAATCACCCAAATGCTTGTGACGTCACCACACACCGATACTAACACATAGACGAAGGGCTAGCGGCACGATATGGCAGTGGTTGTCAAACTTTTTTAAAACGCGACCCGGTTTGTATAAAACGGAAACCTTTAAAATACATTAAACGTAGATCTTAACAAAAAATCGCTGCACTATTCTTCAATTAAGGTCGAAAGTTAACCTATCTTAAGCCATAGCATTCCGAATTTCTACCGTTTTACAACATATTTCTCTAAAACACTTTAAGTTTTTAAGTTTCTATAAAATATATGTTGTTTTTGACGATAATATCTATACATTTGCCACGCCGAAACGGTAATTGAATGAAATTCTTCCGATAGAAGAAAATCGTATATTTCGAAAATTATTATAAGCACTTTATTTTTGATACATTTCAAGTTATATATATGAAAAAAATTATAATTCATTTTTTTCTTTAAAGCTATGACATTTCCCGCGAAATTTTGGTTCTATTTGAATGTAGTTTAATCGAGTCATGTTTTATTAAACATTTTCACAATTTTCGCTTAAATATTATCGTTTTCGCGCTCCCTCTAACATTCGTAGTTACATATTTCACCTTCCTTTTCTTTTTGAGCGCTTACTAACGGGCCTTAATTAACTACGAATTTCTGTCATTTTTTAATTATTACCTATACACAAAAAAAAAAACTTAATGATTGAGCAACTGATTCAAAACTTTTAAGAAAGATTAAAGTTTTCGGCTAAGACATTTTGCAAAACAGAACAGAAGCCTTTGAATATTTTTTAGCGCAATTTTTTTGATATTTTTTGTAGTCAAAAGTCCGGAAAGCAGTAAATAGGCTTGCGGGTTGCTGGTTGCTCAACACTGTGTTAATGATAAGCAACCAACCTGGGCAGCCCACGGTGCGTGGGCGGTAAAAGTGTGAATTTTTCGTAATTATTTTCAAGCAAACGATGAAAGGATTTTTTGTATTTTAAAACTCATGATCAATATATACATATACGGGACTGTGTACAAGTTTTTGAACACGAATCTAAAGTATGGTTTGCAGTGTACACCGCTTTCAACAGGACACTTCGACGAAATTGCTGCTTGGTGGTTGACAACGAGCCATACGGTTCATCAGAAAAATAAAATTAAAAAAAATTATCAGACGCATCCGCCGCCAAGACCCGGACAAATCTCAATCGATGAACCCAGGCACCCCTGCATAGTCACCAAACGTAGCGAACCACTTGGAGTGACCTATGGCAGAGGCGTTGGTTATCCAATAAATGGTTCCCGAGGCGGCGGTACCCATACTCGCCTCCGAAATTGAATCGCTTGTCATAATAAAGTAAAAAAATATTTTTGTCTTATTAAATTTATGAATGTCTCGCGATCCCCACTTTGAAAACCATTTATACACAACACAGCTTGTCGAAACGTCACGCATGCAAAACGTGAACACCTATGGAAGTGTTAGTTCGACAAATCACACAATGGGATCAATCGGTGCTCAGTTTTATATTGCCGAGAATTCGCATGCAAGACGGCGGAATTCGAAGGAGAGTTGTATTGCGAAATTACTGATACTTGGGGTTATTTTTTTCAGATTTTTACCATGAGACGGCTTGTCTAGGGTATACTAGGTCAATGGTTGAGAGACATTGAAACTACACCTACCTCATCTGTTGAGAGCCATTTAAACTTCACTAACGACATCTGTTGAGAGGCATTGAAACATCACTAATGACATCTGTTGAAAGATATTGAAACTACACTAACGACATCTGTTGAGAGACACTGAAACTATACTTACGACATCTGTTGAGAGGCATTGAAAATACATTTATTACAACTGTTAAGACGCATTCAAACAACACAAACGACATCTGTTGAGAGACATTTTAACTACACATAAAATATCTGTTGAGACATTGAAACTATACTAGCGACATCTGTTGAGAGGCCTTGAAACAACAAAAACGAAATCTTTTGAAAAACATTGAGACGACACTCGCGACATCTGTTGAGAGGCATTCAAACAACATTAACGACATCTGTTGAGAGACACTGAAACTATACTTACGACATCTGTTGAGAGGCATTGAAACTACACTTATTACAACTGTTAAGACGCATTCAAACAACACTAACGACATCTGTTGAGAGATATTTTAACTACACTAATGACATCTGTTGAGAGACATTTAAACTACACAAGCGACATCTGTTGAGAGGCATTGAAACTACATAAACGATATCTTTTGAAGGACATTGAAACCACATTAACGACATCTGTTGAGATACATTGCAACTACACCTTCCTCATCTGTTGAGAGCCATTTAAACTACATTAACGACATCTGTTGAGAGACATTGAAACGACACTTACGACATCTAATGAGAAGCATTGAAACTATACTTACGACATCTGTTGAGAGACATTGAAACTACACTTCCGACATCTGTTGAGAGGCATTGAAACTTCTCTAACGACATCTGTTGAGAGACATTGGAACGACACACGCGACATCTGTTGAGAGGCATTGAAACAACATTAACGACATCTGTTGAGAGACACTGAAACTATACTTACGACATCTGTTGAGAGGCATTGAAAATACACTTTTTACAACTGTTAAGACGCATTCAAAGAACACAAACGACATCTGTTGAGAGACATTTTAACTACACTTATAATATCTGTTGAGAGACATTGAAACTATACTAGCGACATCTGTTGCGATGCCTTGAAACTACAAAAACGAAATCTTTTGAAGGACATTGAAACTACATTAACGACATCTGTTGAGAGACATTGCAACTACACCTACCTCATCTGTTGAGAGCCATTTAAACTTCACTAACGACATCTGTTGAGAGGCATTGAAACATCACTAATGACATCTGTTGAAAGATATTGAAACTACACTAACGACATCTGTTGAGAGACACTGAAACTATACTTACGACATCTGTTGAGAGGCCTTGAAACTACAAAAACGAAATCTTTTGAAGGACATTGAAACTACATTAACGACATCTGTTAAGATACATTGCAACTACACCTTCCTCATCTGTTGAGAGCCATTTAAACTACACTAACGACATCTGTTGAGAGACATTGAAACGACACTAACGACATCTGTTGAGGGACATTGAAAGTTCACTAGCGAGATCTGTTGAGCGGCATTGTAACTACAAAAACGACATCTTTTGAGAGACATTGAAACTACACCTACCTAATCTGTTGAGAGCCATTTAAACTTCACCAACGACATCTGTTGAGAGGCATTGAAACATCACTAATGACATCTGTTGAAAGATATTGAAACTACACTAACGACATCTGTTGAGAGGCATTGAAACTATACTCACGACATCTGTTGAGGGACATTGAAAGTACACTAGCGACATCTGTTGAGCTGCATTGAAACTACAAAAACGACATCTTTTGAGAGACATTGAAACTACATTAACGACATCTGTTGAGAGACATTGCAACAACACCTACCTCATCTGTTGAGAGCCGTTTAAATTTCACTAACGACATCTGTTGAGAGGCATTGAAACATCACTAATGACATCTGTTGAAAGATATTGAAACTACACTAACGACATCTGTTAGGAGGCATTGAAAGTACACTAACGACATCTGTTGAGAGACATTGAAACTTCACTCACGACTTCTGTTGAAGGACATTGAAAGTTCACTAGCGACATCTGTTGAGAGGCATTAAAACATCACTAATGACATCTGTTGAAAGATATTGAAACTTCACTCACGACTTCTGTTGAGGGACATTGAAAGTTCACTAGCGACATCTGTTGAGAGACATTGAAACTTCACTCACGACTTCTGTTGAAGGACATTGAAAGTTCACTAGCGACATCTGTTGAGACGCATTGAAACATCACTAATGACATCTGTTGAAAGATATTGAAACTTCACTCACGACTTCTGTTGAGGGACATTGAAAGTTCTCTAGCGACATCTGTTGAGAGGCATTGAAACATCACTAATGACATCTGTTGAAAGATATTGAAACTACACTAACGACATCTGTTGAGAGGCATTGAAACTATACTCACGACATCTGTTGAGGGACATTGAAAGTACACTAGCGACATCTGTTGAGCTGCATTGAAACTACAAAAACGACATCTTTTGAGAGACATTGAAACTACATTAACGACATCTGTTGAGAGACATTGCAACAACACCTTCCTCATCTGTTGAGAGCCGTTTAAATTTCACTAACGACATCTGTTGAGAGGCATTGAAACATCACTAATGACATCTGTTGAAAGATATTGAAACTTCACTCACGACTTCTGTTGAGGGACATTGAAAGTTCACTAGCGACATCTGTTGAGAGACATTGAAACTTCACTCACGACTTCTGTTGAAGGACATTGAAAGTTCACTAGCGACATCTGTTGAGACGCATTGAAACATCACTAATGACATCTGTTGAAAGATATTGAAACTTCACTCACGACTTCTGTTGAGGGACATTGAAAGTTCACTAGCGACATCTGTTGAGAGACATTGAAACTTCACTCACGACTTCTGTTGAAGGACATTGAAAGTTCACTAGCGACATCTGTTGAGACGCATTGAAACATCACTAATGACATCTGTTGAAAGATATTGAAACTTCACTCACGACTTCTGTTGAGGGACATTGAAAGTTCTCTAGCGACATCTGTTGAGAGGCATTGAAACATCACTAATGACATCTGTTGAAAGATATTGAAACTACACTAACGACATCTGTTGAAATGCATTGAAACTATACTCACGACATCTGTTGAGGGACATTGAAAGTACACTAGCGACATCTGTTGAGCGGCATTGAAACTACAAAAACGACATCTTTTGAGAGACATTGAAACAACATTAACGACATCTGTTGAGAGACATTGCAACAACACCTACCTCATCTGTTGAGAGCCGTTTAAATTTCACTAACGACATCTGTTGAGAGGCATTGAAAATACACTTTTTACAACTGTTAAGACGCATTCAAAGAACACAAACGACATCTGTTGAGAGACATTTTAACTACACTTATAATATCTGTTGAGAGACATTGAAACTATACTAGCGACATCTGTTGCGAGGCCTTGAAACTATAAAAACGAAATCTTTTGCAGGACATTGAAACTACATTAACGACATCTGTTGAGAGACATTGAAACGACACTAACGATATCTGTTGAGGGACATTGAAAGTTCACTAGCGACATCTGTTGAGCGGCAATGAAACTACAAAAACGACATCTTTTGAGAGACATTGAAACTACATTAACGACATCTGTTGAGAGACATTGCAACTACACCTACCTCATCTGTTGAGAGCCATTTAAACTTCACTTACGACATCTGTTGAGAGGCATTGAAACATCACTAATGACATCTGTTGAAAGATATTGAAACTACACTTACGACATCTGTTGAGAGACACTGAAACTATACTTACGACATCTGTTGAGAGGCCTTGAAACTACAAAAACGAAATCTTTTGAAGGACATTGAAACTACATTAACGACATCTGTTGAGATACATTGCGACTACACCTTCCTCATCTGTTGAGAGCCATTTAAACTACACTAACGACATCTGTTGAGAGACATTGAAACTACACCTACCTCATCTGTTGAGAGCCATTTAAACTTCACTAACGACATCTGTTGAGAGGCATTGAAACATCACTAATGACATCTGTTGAAAGATATTGAAACTACACTAACGACATCTGTTGAGCGGCATTGAAACTACAAAAACGACATCTTTTGAGAAGCATTGAAACTACATTAACGACATCTGTTGAGAGACATTGCAACAACACCTACCTCATCTGTTGAGAGCCGTTAAAATTTCACTAACGACATCTGTTGAGAGGCATTGAAAATACACTTTTTACAACTGTTAAGACGCATTCAAAGAACACAAACGACATCTGTTGAGAGACATTTTAACAACACTTATAATATCTGTTGAGAGACATTGAAACTATACTAGCGACATCTGTTGCGAGGCCTTGAAACTACTAAAACGAAATCTTTTGAAGGACATTGAAACTACATTAACGACATCTGTTGAGAGACATTGAAACGACACTAACGACATCTGTTGAAGGACATTGAAAGTTCACTAGCGACATCTGTTGAGCGGCATTGAAACTACAAAAACGACATCTTTTGAAAGACATTGAAACTACATTAACGACATCTGTTGAGAGACATTGCAACTACACCTACCTCATCTGTTGAGAGCCATTTAAACTTCACTAACGACATCTGTTGAGAGGCATTGAAACATCACTAATGACATCTCTTGAAAGACATTGAAACTACACAAACGACATCTTTTGAGAGACATTGAAACGACACTCGCGACATCTGTTGATAGGCATTGAAACAACATAAACGACATCTGTTGAGAGAAACTGCAACTATACTTACGACATCTGTTGAGAGGCATTAAAACTACACTTATTACAACTGTTAAGAAGCATTCAAACAACACTAACGACATCTGTTAAGAGACATTTTAACTACATTTTGACATCTGTTGAGAGACATTTTAACTACACTTTTGACATCTGTTGAGAGACATTGAAACTAGACTAGCGACATCTGTTGAGAGGCATTGAAACTACAAAAACGAAATCTTTTGAAGGACATTGAAACAACACTCACGACATTTGTTGAGAGGCATTGAAACTACACTAACGACATCTGTTGGGAGGCATCGAAGTACACTTACGACATCTGTTGAGAGACATTGAAACTTCACCCACGACTTCTGTTGAGGGACATTGAAAGTACACTAGCGACATCTGTTGAGCGGCATTGAAACTACAAAAAACACATCTTATGAGAGACATTGAAACTACATTAGCGACATCTGTTGAGAGAAATTGCAACTACACCTACTTCATCTGTTGAGCGCCATTTAAACAACACTAACGACATCTGTTGAGAGGCATTGAAACATCACTAATGACATCTGTTTAAAGATATTGAAACTAGCCTTACGACATCTGTTGAGAGGCATTGAAACTATACTCACGACATCTGTTGAGAGAAATTGAAACTACACTAGCGACATCTGTTGAGAGGCATTTAAACTACAAAAAAGAAATCTTTTGAAGGACATTGAAACCACATTAACGACATCTGTTAAGAAACATTGCAACTACACCTACCTCATCTGTTGAGAGCCATTTAAACTACACTTACGACATCTGTTGAGAGACATTGAAACTACACTTACGTCATCTGCTGAGAGGCATTGAAATTATACTCACGACATCTGTTGAGAGACATTGAAACTACACTTACGACATCTGTTGAGGCATTGAAACTTCTCTAACGAAATCTGTTGAGAGACATTGAAACGACACTCACGACATCTGTTAAGAGACACTGAAACTATACTTACGACATCCGTTGAGAGGCATTGAAACTACACTTATTACAACTGTTAATAAGCATTCAAACAACACTAACGACATCTGTTGAGAGACATTTTAACTACACTTTTGACATTTGTTGAGAGGCATTGAAACTACACTAACGACATCTGTTGGGAAGCATCGGAAGTACACTCACGACTTCTGTTGAGGGACATTGAAAGTACACTAGCGACATCTGTTGAGCGGCATTGAAACTACAAAAACGACATCTTTTGAGAGACATTGAAACTACATTAACGACATGGTTTGAGAGACATTGCAACTACACCTACCTCATCTGTTGAGAGCCATTTAAACTACACTAACGACATCTGTTGAGAGACATTGAAACATCACTAATGACATCTGTTGAAAGATATTGAAACTACACTAACGACATCTGTTGAGGGACATTAAAGTTCACTAGCGACATCTGTTGAGCGGCATTGAAACTACAAAAACGACATCTTTTGAGAGACATTGAAACTACATTAACGACATCTGTTGAGAGACATTGCAACTACACCTTCCTCATCTGTTGAGAGCCATTTAAACTACATTAACGACATCTGTTGAGAGACATTGAAACATCACTAATGACATCTGTTGAAAGATATAGAAACTACACTAACGACATCTGTTAGGAGGCATTGAAAGTACACTTACGACATCTGTTGAGAGACATTGAAACTACACTTACGACATCTGTTGAGAGGCATTGAAACTCAATAATAACAACTGTTAAGACGCATTCAACAGGCCTTCCATTGATATGCTTGGTGTAACTCTAAGTGACCAGCTCAGGTACGGGGGCTCCATCGAGGCCAGAGTTAAATTAGCCTCTCAGAAACTGGGCATACTGTACAGGGCACGCAGATACTTTAATAGTACACAACTGCTAGCCCTGTACAAATCGCAAGTGCGCCCCACGGTTGAATTTGGCAGCCACCTCTGGTCTGGAGCCCCAAAATACCTGAAAAAAACCCTTGACTCTGTGCAGTAACGGGCGGTCCGTTTGATAGATTCTCCTAATTTAACTAACGGATTGCAATCTTTAGAGCACAGGCGCCAGGTGGGAATGCTGTCCTTGTTCTACCGGTATTACAATGGAAGATGCTCCGAGGAACTAGCCTCATTGATCCCCTCGGCACCGGTGCATAGTCGGGAAACACGCCGAACGCGCGCTCAACATTTGTACACGGTTGACATTAGTCACATGAGAACGGGTCGTTTCTACGACTCGTTCTTGAGTTCAACAGCTCGGCTGTGGAACGATTTGCCGGCCTCTGTGTTTCCTCCCTCCCACAATATGGGTCTCTTCAAGACCCATGTTCACTCCTTCCTCTCCTCAAAAACACCCTCCACACAGCATCCTCAAAGATGACATAGGCCCTGAGGGAAATTTTTTTTTCCTCAGGGCCTCCTGGAGGAGTTAATGTAAAAAAAAAAAAAAATTTAAGCAATACTAACGACATCTGTTGAGAGACATTTTAACAACACTAACGACATTGAAACTAAACTTACGACATCTGTTAAGAGGCATTGAAACTATACTCACGACATCTGTTGAGAGACATTGAAACTACACTTACGGCATCTGTTGAGAGGCATTGAAACTTCTCTTACGACATCTGTTGAGAGACATTGAAACGACACGACATCTGTTGAGAGGCATTGAAACTACATTAACGAAATCTGTTGAGAGACACTGAAACTACACTTACGACATCTGTTGAGAGGCATTGAAACTTCACTTATTACAACTGTTAAGTCGCATTCAAACAACACTGACGACATCTGTTGAGAGACATTTAAACTACACTTACTACATCTTTTGAGAGACATTGACACTACATTAACGACATCTGTTGAGAGACATTGCAACTACACCTACCTCATCTGTTGAGAGCCATTTAAACTACACTAACGACATCTGTCAAGAGACATTGAAACTACACTTACGACATCTGTTGAGAGACATTGCAACTACACCTACCTCATCTGTTAAGGGCCATTTAAACTTCACTAACGACATCTGTTGAGAGGGATTGATACATCACTTATGACATCTGTTGAAAGATATTGAAACTACTCTTAAGACATCTGTTGAGAAGCATTTAAACGACATTGACGACATCTGTTGAGAGCCACTGAATCTTTACTTACGACATCTGTTGAGGAGCATTGATACTACACTTATCACAACTGTTAAGATGCATTCAAACAACACTTACGACATCTGTTGAGAGACATTTAAACTACACTTATAACAACTGTTAAGAAGCAGTCAAACAACACTAACGACATCTGTTGAGAGACATTTTAACTACACTTTTGACATTTGTTGAGAAGAATTGAAACTACACTAACGAAATCTGTTGGGAAGCATCGAAAGTACACTCACGACTTCTGTTGAGGGACATTGAAAGTACACTAGCGACATCTGTTGAGCGGCATTGAAACCACAAAAACGACATATTTTGAGAGACATTGAAACTACATTAACGACATCGTTTGAGAGACATTGCAACTACACCTACCTCATCTGTTGAGAGCCATTTAAACTTCAATAACGACATCTGTTGAGAGATATTGAAACTACGCATACGACATCTGTTGAAAGGCAATGAAACTATACCCACGACATCTGTTGAGAGTCATTGAAATTACACTTACGACATCTGTTGAGAGGCATTAAAACTATACTTACGACATCTGTTGAGGGACATTGAAACTACACTTACGACATCTGTTGAGAGGCATTGAAACTTCTCTCACGACATCTGTTGAGAGACATTGAAACGGCACTCACGGCATCTGTTGAGAGGCATTAAAACTTCTCTTACGACATCTGTTGAGAGACATTGAAACTACACTTACGACATCTGTTGAGAGGCATTGAAACTTCAATAATAACAACTGTTAAGACGCATTCAAACAAAACTAACGACATCTGTTGAGAGACATTTTAACAACACTAACGACATTGAAACTAAACTTACGAAATCTGTTGAGAGGCATTGAAACTATACTCACGACATCTGTTGAGAGACATTGAAACTACACTTACGACATCTGTTGAGAGGCATTGAAACTTCTCTTACGACATCTGTTGAGAGACATTGAAACGACACGACATCTGTTGAGAGGCATTGAAACTACATTAACGAAATCTGTTGAGAGACACTGAAACTACACTAACGACATCTGTTGAGAGGCATTGAAACTTCACTTATTACAACTGTTAAGTAGCATTCAAACAACACTGACGACATCTGTTGAGAGACATTTAAGTTACACTTACTACATCTTTTGAGAGACATTGACACTACATTAACGACATCTGTTGAGAGACATTGCAACTACACCTACCTCATCTGTTGAGAGCCATTTAAACTTCACTAACGACATCTGTTGAGAGACATTGAAACTACACTTATTACAACTGTTAAGATGCATTCAAACAACACTAACGACATCTGTTGAGAGACATTTAAACAACACTTATTACAACTGTTAAGAAGCATTCAAACAACACTGACGACATCTGTTGAGAGGCATTGAAACTATACTCACGACATCTGTTGAGAGGCATTTAACCTACAAAATCGAAATCTATTGAAGGACATTGAAACAACCTTAACCACATCTGTTGAGAGACATTGCAACTACACCTACCTCATCTGTTGAGAGCCATTTAAACTACACTAACGACATCTGTCAAGAGACATTGAAACTACACTTACGACATCTGTTGAGAGACATTGCAACTACACCTACCTCATCTGTTAAGAGCCATTTAAACTTCACTAACGACATCTGTTGAGAAACATTTAAACAACACTTATTACAACTGTTAAGAAGCATTCAAACAACACTGACGACATCTGTTGAGAGACATTGAAACTTCATTAACGACATCTGTTGTAAGACATTGCAACTACACCTACCTCATCTGTAAAGAGCCATTTAAACTTCACTGACGACATCTGTTGAGAGACATTGAAACTACACTTATTACAACTGTTAAGATGCATTCAAACAACACTTACGACATCTGTTGAGAGACATTTAAACAACACTTATTACAACTGTTAAGAAGCATTCAAACAACACTGACGACATCTGTTGAGAGGCATTGAAACTATACTCACGACATCTGTTGAGAGACATTGAAACTTCACTAGCGACAGCTGTTGAGAGGCATTTAAACTACAAAAACGAAATATTTTGAAGGATATTGAAACTACAACAACGACATCTGTTGAGAAACATTGCAACTTCACCTACCTCATCTCTTGAGAGCCATTTAAAGAACACTTACGACATCTGTTGAGAGACATCGAAACTACACTTTTTTCATTTGCTGAGAGGCATTGAAACTATACTCACGACATCTGTTGAGAGACATTGAAACTACCCTAACGAACTCTGTTGCGAGGCATTGAAACTTCTCTAACGACATCTATTGAGAGACATTGAAACGACACTCACGACATCTGTTGAGAGAAATTCAAACTACACTTACGACAGCTGTTGAGAGGCATTGAAACTTCTCTAACGACATCTGTTGAGAGACATTGAAACAACATAAACGACATCTGTTGATAGAAACTGAAACTATACTTACGACATCTGTTGAGAGGCATTAAAACTACACTTATTACAACTGTTAAGAAGCATTCAAACAACACTTACGACATCTGTTGAGAGACATTGAAACTACACTAGCGACATCTGTTGAGAGGCATTGAAACTACAAAAACGAAATCTTATGAAGGACATTGAAACAACACTCACGACATTTGTTGAGGGGCATTGAATTTACACTAACGACATCTGTTGGGAGGCATCGAAAGAACACTTACGACATCTGTTGAGAGACATTGAAACTTCACTCACGACTTCTGTTGAGGGACATTGAAAGTACACTTGCGACATCTGTTGAGCGGCATTAAAACTACAAAAACGACATCTTATGAGAGACATTGAAACTACATTAACGACATCTGTTGAGAGACATTGCAACAAAACCTACTTAATCTGTTGAGCGCCATTTAAACTACACTAACGACATCTGATGAGAGGCATTGAAACATCACTAATGACATCCGTTGAAAGATATTGAAACTACACTTACGACATCTGATGAGAGGCAGTGAAACTATACTCACGACATCTGTTGAAAGACATTGAAACTACACTAGCGACATCTGTTGAGAGGCATTTAAACTTCAAAAACGAAATCTTTTGAAGGACATTGAAACCACATTAACGACATCTGTTGAGAAACATTGCAACTACACCTAATTCATCTGTTGAGAGCCATTGAAACTACACTTACGTCATCTGCTGAGAGGCATTGAAATTTTACTCACGACATCTGTTGAGAGACATTGAAACTACACTTTCGACATCTGTTGAGGCATTGAAACTTTTCTAACGACATCTGTTGAGAGACATTGAAACGACACTCACGACATCTGTTGAGAGACATTCAAACTACACTTACGACATCTGTTGAGAGGCATTGAAACGACACTCACGACATCTGTTGAGAGACATTCAAACTACACTTACGACATCTGTTGAGAGGCATTGAAACTTCTCTAACGACATCTGTTGAGAGACATTGAAACGATACTCGCGACATCTGTTGAGAGGCTTTGAAACAACATAAACGACGTCTGTTAAGAGACACTGAAACTATACTTACGACATCTGTTTAGAGACATTGAAACTACATTAACGACATCTGTTGTGAGACATATCAACTACAAAAACGAAATCTTTTGAAGGACATTGAAACTACATTTACGAAATCTGTTGAGAAACATTGCAACTACACCTACCTCATCTGTTGAGAGCCATTTAAACAACACTAACGACATTTGTTGAAAGACATTGAAACTTCACTTACGACATCTGTTGAGAGGCATTGAACCTTCTCTAACGACATCTGTTGAGAGACATTGAAACGACACTCACGACATCTGTTAAGAGGCATTGAAACTTCACTTATTACAACTGTTAAGACGCATTCAAACATCACTAATGACATCTGTTGAGAGACATTTTAACTACACTTTTGACATCTGTTGAGAGACATTGAAACTAGACTAGCGACATCTGTTGAGAGGCATTGAAACTACAAAAACGAAATCTTTTGAAGGACATTGAAACAACACTCACGACATTTGTTGAGAGGCATTGAAACTGCACTAACGACATCTGTTGGGAGGCATCGAAAGTACACTTACGACATCTGTTTAGAGACATTGAAACTTCACTCACGACTACTGTTGAGGGACATTGAAAGTACATTAGCGATATCTGTTGAGGGGCATTGAAACTACAAAAACGACATCTTATGAGAGACATTGAAACTACATTAACGACATCTGTAGAGAGACATTGCAACTACACCTACTTCATATTTTGAGCGCCATTTAAACTACACTAACGACATCTGTTGAAAGGCATTGAAACATCACTAATGACATCTGTTGAAAGATATTGAAACTACCCTTACGACATCTGTTGAGAGGCATTGAAACTATACTCACGACATCTGTTGAGAGGCATTTAAACTACGAAAGCGAAATCTTTTGAAGGACATTGAAACCACATTAACGACATCTGTTGAGAAACATTGCAACTACACCTACCTCATCTGTTGAGAGCCATTTAAACTTCACTAACGACATCTGTCAAGAGACATTGAAACAACGCTTACGAAATCTGTTGAGATACATTGCAACTACACCTACCTCATCTGTTAAGAGCCATTTAAACTTCACTAACGACATCTGTTGAAAGATATTGAAACTACCCTTACGACATCTGTTGAGAGTCATTTAAACTACATTAAGGACATCTGTTGAGAGCTACTGAATCGTCACTTTCGACATCTGTTGAGGGGCATTGCAACTACACTTATTACAATTGTTAAGACGCATTCAAACAACACTTACGACATCTGTTGAGAGACATTTAAACTACACTAACGACATTTGTTGAGAGACATTTAAACGACACTCACGACATTTGTTGAGAGGTATTGAAACTACACTTACGAAATCTGTTGTGAGGCATCGAAAGTACACTAACGACATCTGTTGAGAGACATTGAAACTTCACTCACGACTTCTGTTGAGGGACATTGAGAGTACACTAGCGACATCTGTTGAGCGGCATTGAAACAACAAAAACGACATCTTTTGAGAGACATTGAAAGTACATAAACGACATCTGTTGAGAGACATTGCAACAACACCTACCTCATCTGTTAAGAGCCATTTAAACTTCACTAACGACATCTGTTGAGAGGCATTGAAACATCACTAATGACATCTGTTGAAAGATATTGAAACTTCCCTTACGACATCTGTTGAGAGGCATTGAAACTATACTCACGACATCTGTTGAGATACATTGAAACTACATTAGCGACATCTGTTGAGAGGCATTTAAACTACAAAAGCGAAATCTTTTGAAGGACGTTGAAACCACATTAACGACATCTGTTGAGAAACATTGCAACTACACCTACCTCATCTGTTGAGAGCCATTTAAACTACACTAACGACATCTGTCAAGAGACATTGAAACTACACTTACGACATCTGTTGAGAGACATTGCAACTACACCTACCTCATCTGTTAAGAGCCATTTAAACTTCACTAACGACATCTGTTGAGAGGCATTGAAACATCACTAATGACATCTGTTGAAAGATATTGAAACTACCCTTACGACATCTGTTGAGAGGCATTAAAACTACATTAACGACATCTGTTGAGAGGCATTGAAATTTCTCTAACGACATCTGTTGAGAGACATTGAAACGATTTTCGTGACATCTGTTGATAGGCTTTGAAACAACATAAACGACATCTGTTAAGAGACCCTGAAACTATACTTACGACATCTATTGAGAGGCATTGAAACTACACTTATTACAACTGTTAAGAAGCATTCAAACAACACTAATGACATCTGTTGAGAGACATTTTAACTACACTTTTGACATTTGTTGAGAGGTATTGAAACTACACTAACGACATCTGTTGGAAAGCATCGAAAGTACACTCACGACTTCTGTTGAGGGACATTGAAAGTACACTAGCGACATCTGTTGAATGGCATTGAAACTACAAAAACAACATCTTTTGAGAGACATTGAAACTTCACTCATAACTTCTGTTGAGGGACATCGAAAGTACACAAGCGACATCTGTTGAGCGGCATTGAAACTACAAAAACGACATCTTATGAGAGACATTGAAACTTCATTTACGACATCTGTTGAGAGACATTGCAACTACACTGACTTCATTTGTTGAGCGCCATTTAAACTACACTAACGACATCTCTTGAGAGGCATTAAAACATCACTTATGACATCTGTTGAAAGATATTGAAACTACCCTTACGACATCTGTTGAGAGGCATTGAAACTATACTCACGACATCTGTTGAGAGACATTGAAACTACACTAGCTACATCTGTTGAGAGGCATTTAAACAACAAAAACGAAATCTTTTGAAGGACATTGAAACCACATTAACGAAATCTGTTTAGAAACATTGCAACTAGACCTAGCTCATCTGTTAAGAGCCATTTAAACTACACTTACGACATCTGTTGAGAGACATTGAAACTACACTTACGTCATCTGCTGAGAGGCATTGAAATTATACTCACGACATCTGTTGAGAGACATTGAAACTACACTTACGACATCTGTTGAGGCATTGAAACTTCTCTAACGACATCTGTTGAGAGACATTGAAACGACCTTCACGACATCTGTTGAGAGACATTCAAACTACACTTACGACATCTGTTGAGAGGCATTGAAACTTCTCTAACGACATCTGTTGAGAGACATTGAAACGATACTCGCGACATCTGTTGATAGGCTTTGAAACAACATAAACGACATCTGTTAAGAGACACTGAAACTATACTTACGACATCTGTTGAGAGGCATTGAATCTACACTTATTACAACTGTTAAGAAGCATTCAAACAACACTAACGACATCTGTTGAGAGACATTTTAACTACACTTTTGACATTTGTTGAGAGGCATTGAAACTACACTAACGACATCTGTTGGGAAGCATCGAAAGTACACTCACGACTTCTGTTGAGGGTCGTTGAAAGTACACTAGCGACATCTGTTGAGCGGCATTGAAACTACAAAAACGACATCTTTTGAGGGACGTTGAAAGTACACTAGCGACATCTGTTGAGCGGCATTGAAACTACAAAAACGACATCTTTTGAGAGACATTGAAACTACATCAAGGACATCGTTTGAGAGACATTGCAACTACACCTACCTCATCTGTTGAGAACCATTTAAACTACACTTACGACATCTGTTGAGAGACATTGCAACTACACCTACCTCATCTGTTGAGAGCCATTTTAACTACAATAACGACATCTGTTGAGAGACATTGAAACTACGCATACGACATCTGTTGAGAGGCAATGAAACTATACCCACGACATCTGTTGAGAGACATTGAAATTACACTTACGACATCTGTTGAGAGGCATTGAAACTTCTCTAACGACATCTGTTGAGAGACATTAAAACGACACTCACGGCATCTGTTGAGAGGCATTAAAACTTCTCTTACGACATCTGTTGAGAGACATTGAAACTACACTAACGACATCTGTTGAGAGGCATTGAAACTTCAATTATAACAACTGTTAAGACGCATTCAAACAACACTAACGACATCTGTTGAGAGACATTTAAACTACACTAACGACATTGAAACTTAACTTACGACATCTGTTGAGAGGCATTGAAACTATACTCACGACATCTGTTGAGAGACATTGAAACTACACTTAAGACATCTGTTTAGAGGCATTTAAACTACAAAAACGAAATATTTTGAAGGATATTGAAACTACATTAACGTCATCTGTTGAGATATATTGCATCTTCACCTACCTCATCTGTTGAGAGCCATTTAAACTACACTTTTGACATTTGTTGAGAGGCATTGAAACTATACTCACGACATCTATTGAGAGACATTGAAACTACACTTACGAACTCTGTTGCGAGGCATTGAAACTTCTCTAACGACATCTGTTGAGAGACATTGAAACGACACTCGCGACATCCGTTGATAGGCATTGAAACAACATAAACGACAACTTTTGAGAGAAACTGTAACTATATTTACGACATCTGTTGAGAGGCATTGAAACTACATTAACGACATCTGTTGAGAGACATTGAAACGACACTAGCGACATCTGTTGAGAGGCATTGAAACATCATAAACGACATCTGTTGAGAGAAACTGAAACTATACTTATGACATCTGTTGAGAGGCATTAAAACTACACTTATTACAACTGTTAAGAAGCATTCAAACAACACAGACATCTGTTAAGAGACATTTTAACTCCACTTTAGACATCTGTTGAGAGACATTGAAACTACACTAGCGACATCTGTTGAGAGGTATTGAAACTACAAAAACGAAATCTTTTGAAAGACATTGAAACAACACTCACGACATTTTTTGAGAGGCATTGAAACTACACTAACGACATCTGTTGGGAGGCATCGAAAGTACACTCACGACATCTGTTGAGAGACATTGAAACTTCACTCACAACTTCTGTTGAGGGACATTGAAAGTACACTAGCGACATCTGTTGAGCGGTATTGAAACTACAAAAACGACATCTTATGAGAGACATTGAAACTACATTAACGACATCTATTGAGAGACATTGCAACTACACAGACTTCATCTGTTGAGCGCCATTTAAACTACACTAACGACATCTGTTGAGAGGCATTGAAACATCACTAATGACATCTGTTGAAAGATATTGAAACTACCCTTACGACATCTGTTGAGAGGCATTGAAACTATACTCACGACATCTGTTGAGAGACATTGAAACTACACTTTCGACATCTGTTGAGGCATTGAAACTTTTCTAACGACATCTGTTGAGAGACATTGAAACGACACTCACGACATCTGTTGAGAGACATTCAAACTACACTTACGACATCTGTTGAGAGGCATTGAAACGACACTCACGACATCTGTTGAGAGACATTCAAACTACACTTACGACATCTGTTGAGAGGCATTGAAACTTCTCTAACGACATCTGTTGAGAGACATTGAAACGATACTCGCGACATCTGTTGAGAGGCTTTGAAACAACATAAACGACGTCTGTTAAGAGACACTGAAACTATACTTACGACATCTGTTTAGAGACATTGAAACTACATTAACGACATCTGTTGTGAGACATATCAACTACAAAAACGAAATCTTTTGAAGGACATTGAAACTACATTTACGAAATCTGTTGAGAAACATTGCAACTACACCTACCTCATCTGTTGAGAGCCATTTAAACAACACTAACGACATTTGTTGAAAGACATTGAAACTTCACTTACGACATCTGTTGAGAGGCATTGAACCTTCTCTAACGACATCTGTTGAGAGACATTGAAACGACACTCACGACATCTGTTAAGAGGCATTGAAACTTCACTTATTACAACTGTTAAGACGCATTCAAACATCACTAATGACATCTGTTGAGAGACATTTTAACTACACTTTTGACATCTGTTGAGAGACATTGAAACTAGACTAGCGACATCTGTTGAGAGGCATTGAAACTACAAAAACGAAATCTTTTGAAGGACATTGAAACAACACTCACGACATTTGTTGAGAGGCATTGAAACTGCACTAACGACATCTGTTGGGAGGCATCGAAAGTACACTTACGACATCTGTTTAGAGACATTGAAACTTCACTCACGACTACTGTTGAGGGACATTGAAAGTACATTAGCGATATCTGTTGAGCGGCATTGAAACTACAAAAACGACATCTTATGAGAGACATTGAAACTACATTAACGACATCTGTAGAGAGACATTGCAACTACACCTACTTCATTTTTTGAGCGCCATTTAAACTACACTAACGACATCTGTTGAAAGGCATTGAAACATCACTAATGACATCTGTTGAAAGATATTGAAACTACCCTTACGACATCTGTTGAGAGGCATTGAAACTATACTCACGACATCTGTTGAGAGGCATTTAAACTACGAAAGCGAAATCTTTTGAAGGACATTGAAACCACATTAACGACATCTGTTGAGAAACATTGCAACTACACCTACCTCATCTGTTGAGAGCCATTTAAACTTCACTAACGACATCTGTCAAGAGACATTGAAACAACGCTTACGAAATCTGTTGAGATACATTGCAACTACACCTACCTCATCTGTTAAGAGCCATTTAAACTTCACTAACGACATCTGTTGAAAGATATTGAAACTACCCTTACGACATCTGTTGAGAGTCATTTAAACTACATTAAGGACATCTGTTGAGAGCTACTGAATCGTCACTTTCGACATCTGTTGAGGGGCATTGCAACTACACTTATTACAATTGTTAAGACGCATTCAAACAACACTTACGACATCTGTTGAGAGACATTTAAACTACACTAACGACATTTGTTGAGAGACATTTAAACGACACTCACGACATTTGTTGAGAGGTATTGAAACTACACTTACGAAATCTGTTGTGAGGCATCGAAAGTACACTAACGACATCTGTTGAGAGACATTGAAACTTCACTCACGACTTCTGTTGAGGGACATTGAGAGTACACTAGCGACATCTGTTGAGCGGCATTGAAACAACAAAAACGACATCTTTTGAGAGACATTGAAAGTACATAAACGACATCTGTTGAGAGACATTGCAACAACACCTACCTCATCTGTTAAGAGCCATTTAAACTTCACTAACGACATCTGTTGAGAGGCATTGAAACATCACTAATGACATCTGTTGAAAGATATTGAAACTTCCCTTACGACATCTGTTGAGAGGCATTGAAACTATACTCACGACATCTGTTGAGATACATTGAAACTACATTAGCGACATCTGTTGAGAGGCATTTAAACTACAAAAGCGAAATCTTTTGAAGGACGTTGAAACCACATTAACGACATCTGTTGAGAAACATTGCAACTACACCTACCTCATCTGTTGAGAGCCATTTAAACTACACTAACGACATCTGTCAAGAGACATTGAAACTACACTTACGACATCTGTTGAGAGACATTGCAACTACACCTACCTCATCTGTTAAGAGCCATTTAAACTTCACTAACGACATCTGTTGAGAGGCATTGAAACATCACTAATGACATCTGTTGAAAGATATTGAAACTACCCTTACGACATCTGTTGAGAGGCATTAAAACTACATTAACGACATCTGTTGAGAGGCATTGAAATTTCTCTAACGACATCTGTTGAGAGACATTGAAACGATTTTCGTGACATCTGTTGATAGGCTTTGAAACAACATAAACGACATCTGTTAAGAGACCCTGAAACTATACTTACGACATCTATTGAGAGGCATTGAAACTACACTTATTACAACTGTTAAGAAGCATTCAAACAACACTAATGACATCTGTTGAGAGACATTTTAACTACACTTTTGACATTTGTTGAGAGGTATTGAAACTACACTAACGACATCTGTTGGAAAGCATCGAAAGTACACTCACGACTTCTGTTGAGGGACATTGAAAGTACACTAGCGACATCTGTTGAATGGCATTGAAACTACAAAAACAACATCTTTTGAGAGACATTGAAACTTCACTCATAACTTCTGTTGAGGGACATCGAAAGTACACAAGCGACATCTGTTGAGCGGCATTGAAACTACAAAAACGACATCTTATGAGAGACATTGAAACTTCATTTACGACATCTGTTGAGAGACATTGCAACTACACTGACTTCATTTGTTGAGCGCCATTTAAACTACACTAACGACATCTGTTGAGAGGCATTGAAACATCACTAATGACATCTGTTGAAAGATATTGAAACTACCCTTACGACATCTGTTGAGAGGCATTGAAACTATACTCACGACATCTGTTGAGAGACATTGAAACTACACTTTCGACATCTGTTGAGGCATTGAAACTTTTCTAACGACATCTGTTGAGAGACATTGAAACGACACTCACGACATCTGTTGAGAGACATTCAAACTACACTTACGACATCTGTTGAGAGGCATTGAAACGACACTCACGACATCTGTTGAGAGACATTCAAACTACACTTACGACATCTGTTGAGAGGCATTGAAACTTCTCTAACGACATCTGTTGAGAGACATTGAAACGATACTCGCGACATCTGTTGAGAGGCTTTGAAACAACATAAACGACGTCTGTTAAGAGACACTGAAACTATACTTACGACATCTGTTTAGAGACATTGAAACTACATTAACGACATCTGTTGTGAGACATATCAACTACAAAAACGAAATCTTTTGAAGGACATTGAAACTACATTTACGAAATCTGTTGAGAAACATTGCAACTACACCTACCTCATCTGTTGAGAGCCATTTAAACAACACTAACGACATTTGTTGAAAGACATTGAAACTTCACTTACGACATCTGTTGAGAGGCATTGAACCTTCTCTAACGACATCTGTTGAGAGACATTGAAACGACACTCACGACATCTGTTAAGAGGCATTGAAACTTCACTTATTACAACTGTTAAGACGCATTCAAACATCACTAATGACATCTGTTGAGAGACATTTTAACTACACTTTTGACATCTGTTGAGAGACATTGAAACTAGACTAGCGACATCTGTTGAGAGGCATTGAAACTACAAAAACGAAATCTTTTGAAGGACATTGAAACAACACTCACGACATTTGTTGAGAGGCATTGAAACTGCACTAACGACATCTGTTGGGAGGCATCGAAAGTACACTTACGACATCTGTTTAGAGACATTGAAACTTCACTCACGACTACTGTTGAGGGACATTGAAAGTACATTAGCGATATCTGTTGAGCGGCATTGAAACTACAAAAACGACATCTTATGAGAGACATTGAAACTACATTAACGACATCTGTAGAGAGACATTGCAACTACACCTACTTCATTTTTTGAGCGCCATTTAAACTACACTAACGACATCTGTTGAAAGGCATTGAAACATCACTAATGACATCTGTTGAAAGATATTGAAACTACCCTTACGACATCTGTTGAGAGGCATTGAAACTATACTCACGACATCTGTTGAGAGGCATTTAAACTACGAAAGCGAAATCTTTTGAAGGACATTGAAACCACATTAACGACATCTGTTGAGAAACATTGCAACTACACCTACCTCATCTGTTGAGAGCCATTTAAACTTCACTAACGACATCTGTCAAGAGACATTGAAACAACGCTTACGAAATCTGTTGAGATACATTGCAACTACACCTACCTCATCTGTTAAGAGCCATTTAAACTTCACTAACGACATCTGTTGAAAGATATTGAAACTACCCTTACGACATCTGTTGAGAGTCATTTAAACTACATTAAGGACATCTGTTGAGAGCTACTGAATCGTCACTTTCGACATCTGTTGAGGGGCATTGCAACTACACTTATTACAATTGTTAAGACGCATTCAAACAACACTTACGACATCTGTTGAGAGACATTTAAACTACACTAACGACATTTGTTGAGAGACATTTAAACGACACTCACGACATTTGTTGAGAGGTATTGAAACTACACTTACGAAATCTGTTGTGAGGCATCGAAAGTACACTAACGACATCTGTTGAGAGACATTGAAACTTCACTCACGACTTCTGTTGAGGGACATTGAGAGTACACTAGCGACATCTGTTGAGCGGCATTGAAACAACAAAAACGACATCTTTTGAGAGACATTGAAAGTACATAAACGACATCTGTTGAGAGACATTGCAACAACACCTACCTCATCTGTTAAGAGCCATTTAAACTTCACTAACGACATCTGTTGAGAGGCATTGAAACATCACTAATGACATCTGTTGAAAGATATTGAAACTTCCCTTACGACATCTGTTGAGAGGCATTGAAACTATACTCACGACATCTGTTGAGATACATTGAAACTACATTAGCGACATCTGTTGAGAGGCATTTAAACTACAAAAGCGAAATCTTTTGAAGGACGTTGAAACCACATTAACGACATCTGTTGAGAAACATTGCAACTACACCTACCTCATCTGTTGAGAGCCATTTAAACTACACTAACGACATCTGTCAAGAGACATTGAAACTACACTTACGACATCTGTTGAGAGACATTGCAACTACACCTACCTCATCTGTTAAGAGCCATTTAAACTTCACTAACGACATCTGTTGAGAGGCATTGAAACATCACTAATGACATCTGTTGAAAGATATTGAAACTACCCTTACGACATCTGTTGAGAGGCATTAAAACTACATTAACGACATCTGTTGAGAGGCATTGAAATTTCTCTAACGACATCTGTTGAGAGACATTGAAACGATTTTCGTGACATCTGTTGATAGGCTTTGAAACAACATAAACGACATCTGTTAAGAGACCCTGAAACTATACTTACGACATCTATTGAGAGGCATTGAAACTACACTTATTACAACTGTTAAGAAGCATTCAAACAACACTAATGACATCTGTTGAGAGACATTTTAACTACACTTTTGACATTTGTTGAGAGGTATTGAAACTACACTAACGACATCTGTTGGAAAGCATCGAAAGTACACTCACGACTTCTGTTGAGGGACATTGAAAGTACACTAGCGACATCTGTTGAATGGCATTGAAACTACAAAAACAACATCTTTTGAGAGACATTGAAACTTCACTCATAACTTCTGTTGAGGGACATCGAAAGTACACAAGCGACATCTGTTGAGCGGCATTGAAACTACAAAAACGACATCTTATGAGAGACATTGAAACTTCATTTACGACATCTGTTGAGAGACATTGCAACTACACTGACTTCATTTGTTGAGCGCCATTTAAACTACACTAACGACATCTCTTGAGAGGCATTAAAACATCACTTATGACATCTGTTGAAAGATATTGAAACTACCCTTACGACATCTGTTGAGAGGCATTGAAACTATACTCACGACATCTGTTGAGAGACATTGAAACTACACTAGCTACATCTGTTGAGAGGCATTTAAACAACAAAAACGAAATCTTTTGAAGGACATTGAAACCACATTAACGAAATCTGTTTAGAAACATTGCAACTAGACCTAGCTCATCTGTTAAGAGCCATTTAAACTACACTTACGACATCTGTTGAGAGACATTGAAACTACACTTACGTCATCTGCTGAGAGGCATTGAAATTATACTCACGACATCTGTTGAGAGACATTGAAACTACACTTACGACATCTGTTGAGGCATTGAAACTTCTCTAACGACATCTGTTGAGAGACATTGAAACGACCTTCACGACATCTGTTGAGAGACATTCAAACTACACTTACGACATCTGTTGAGAGGCATTGAAACTTCTCTAACGACATCTGTTGAGAGACATTGAAACGATACTCGCGACATCTGTTGATAGGCTTTGAAACAACATAAACGACATCTGTTAAGAGACACTGAAACTATACTTACGACATCTGTTGAGAGGCATTGAATCTACACTTATTACAACTGTTAAGAAGCATTCAAACAACACTAACGACATCTGTTGAGAGACATTTTAACTACACTTTTGACATTTGTTGAGAGGCATTGAAACTACACTAACGACATCTGTTGGGAAGCATCGAAAGTACACTCACGACTTCTGTTGAGGGTCGTTGAAAGTACACTAGCGACATCTGTTGAGCGGCATTGAAACTACAAAAACGACATCTTTTGAGGGACGTTGAAAGTACACTAGCGACATCTGTTGAGCGGCATTGAAACTACAAAAACGACATCTTTTGAGAGACATTGAAACTACATCAAGGACATCGTTTGAGAGACATTGCAACTACACCTACCTCATCTGTTGAGAACCATTTAAACTACACTTACGACATCTGTTGAGAGACATTGCAACTACACCTACCTCATCTGTTGAGAGCCATTTTAACTACAATAACGACATCTGTTGAGAGACATTGAAACTACGCATACGACATCTGTTGAGAGGCAATGAAACTATACCCACGACATCTGTTGAGAGACATTGAAATTACACTTACGACATCTGTTGAGAGGCATTGAAACTTCTCTAACGACATCTGTTGAGAGACATTAAAACGACACTCACGGCATCTGTTGAGAGGCATTAAAACTTCTCTTACGACATCTGTTGAGAGACATTGAAACTACACTAACGACATCTGTTGAGAGGCATTGAAACTTCAATTATAACAACTGTTAAGACGCATTCAAACAACACTAACGACATCTGTTGAGAGACATTTAAACTACACTAACGACATTGAAACTTAACTTACGACATCTGTTGAGAGGCATTGAAACTATACTCACGACATCTGTTGAGAGACATTGAAACTACACTTAAGACATCTGTTTAGAGGCATTTAAACTACAAAAACGAAATATTTTGAAGGATATTGAAACTACATTAACGTCATCTGTTGAGATATATTGCATCTTCACCTACCTCATCTGTTGAGAGCCATTTAAACTACACTTTTGACATTTGTTGAGAGGCATTGAAACTATACTCACGACATCTATTGAGAGACATTGAAACTACACTTACGAACTCTGTTGCGAGGCATTGAAACTTCTCTAACGACATCTGTTGAGAGACATTGAAACGACACTCGCGACATCCGTTGATAGGCATTGAAACAACATAAACGACAACTTTTGAGAGAAACTGTAACTATATTTACGACATCTGTTGAGAGGCATTGAAACTACATTAACGACATCTGTTGAGAGACATTGAAACGACACTAGCGACATCTGTTGAGAGGCATTGAAACATCATAAACGACATCTGTTGAGAGAAACTGAAACTATACTTATGACATCTGTTGAGAGGCATTAAAACTACACTTATTACAACTGTTAAGAAGCATTCAAACAACACAGACATCTGTTAAGAGACATTTTAACTCCACTTTAGACATCTGTTGAGAGACATTGAAACTACACTAGCGACATCTGTTGAGAGGTATTGAAACTACAAAAACGAAATCTTTTGAAAGACATTGAAACAACACTCACGACATTTTTTGAGAGGCATTGAAACTACACTAACGACATCTGTTGGGAGGCATCGAAAGTACACTCACGACATCTGTTGAGAGACATTGAAACTTCACTCACAACTTCTGTTGAGGGACATTGAAAGTACACTAGCGACATCTGTTGAGCGGTATTGAAACTACAAAAACGACATCTTATGAGAGACATTGAAACTACATTAACGACATCTATTGAGAGACATTGCAACTACACAGACTTCATCTGTTGAGCGCCATTTAAACTACACTAACGACATCTGTTGAGAGGCATTGAAACATCACTAATGACATCTGTTGAAAGATATTGAAACTACCCTTACGACATCTGTTGAGAGGCATTGAAACTATACTCACGACATCTGTTGAGAGACATTGAAACTTCACTAGCTGCATCTGTTGAGAGGCATTTAAACTACAAAAACGAAATCTTTTGAAGGACATTGAAACCACATTAACGACATCTGTTGAGAAACATTGCAACTTCACCTATCTCATCCCCTGAGATCCATTTAAACTACACTTACGACATCTGTTGAGAGACATTGAAACTACACTTACGTCATCTGCTGAGAGGCATTGAAATTATACTCACGACATCTGTTGAGAGACATTGAAACTACACTTACGACATCTGTTGAGGCATTGAAACTTCTCTAACGACATCTGTTGAGAGACATTGAAACGATACTCGCGACATCTGTTGATAGGCTTTGAAACAACATAAACGACATCTGTTAAGAGACACTGAAACTATACTTACGACATCTTTTGAGAGGCATTGAAACTACACTTATTACAACTGTTAAGAAGCATTCAAACAACACTAACGACATCTTTGAGAGACATTTTAACTACACTTTTGACATTTGTTGAGAGGCATTGAAACTATACTAACGACATCTGTTGGGAAGCATCGAAAGTACACTCACGACTTCGGTTGAGGGACATTGAAAGTACACTAGCGACATCTGTTGAGCGGCATTGAAACTACAAAAACGACATCTTTTGAGAGACATTGAAACTACATTAACGACATCGTTTGAGAGACATTGCAACCACACATACCTCATCTGTTGAGAGCCATTTCAACTACACTAACGACATCTGTTGAGAGGCATTTTTACTACAAAAACGAAATTTCTCGAGGTTATTGAAACAACATTAACGACATCTGTTGAGATATATTGCAACTACACCTTCCTAATCTGTTGAGAGCCATTTAAACTACACTAACGACATCTGTTGAGAGGCATTGAAACGACACTAACGACATCTGTTGAGAGGCATTGAAACTATACTCACGACATCTGTTGAGAAGCAATGAAACAACATTAACGACATCTGTTGAGAGACCCTTAAACTACACTTACGACATCTGTCATTGAATTTACACTTATTACAACTGTGAGGCATTGAAACTTCACTTATTACAACTGTGAAGACGCATTCAAACAACACTAACGACATCTGTTGAGAGACATTGAAACTACACTAGCGACATATTTTGAGAGGCATTGAAACTACAAAAAAGAAGCATTTTGAAGGACATTGAAACTACATTAACGACATCTGTTGAGAGACATTGCAACTACACCTACCTCATCTGTTGAGAGCCATTTAAACTACAATAACGACATCTGTTGAGAGACATTGAAACTACGCTTACGACATTTGTTGAGAGGCAATGAAACTATACCCACGACATCTGTTCAGAGACATTGAAATTACACTTACGACATCTGTTGAGAGGCATTGAAACTATACTCACGACATCTGTTGTGAGACCTTGAAACTACACTTACGACATCTGTTGAGAGGCATTGAAATTTCTCTAACGACATCTGTTGAGAGACATTGAAACGACACTCACGACATCTGTTGAGAGGCATTGAAACTTCAATTATAACAACTGTTAAGACGCATTCAAACAACACTAACGACATCTGTTGAGAGACATTTAAACTACACTAACGACATTGAAACTAAACTTACGACATCTGTTGAGAGGCATTGAAACAACATAAACGACATCTGTTGAGAGACATTGAAACTACGCTTACGACATTTGTTGAGAGGCAATGAAACTATACCCACGACATCTGTTCAGAGACATTGAAATTACACTTACGACATCTGTTGAGAGGCATTGAAACTATACTCACGACATCTGTTGTGAGACCTTGAAACTACACTTACGACATCTGTTGAGAGGCATTGAAATTTCTCTAACGACATCTGTTGAGAGACATTGAAACGACACTCACGGCATCTGTTGAGAGGCATTTAAACTTCTCTTACGACATCTGTTGAGAGACATTGAAACTACACTTACGACATCTGTTGAGAGGCATTGAAACTTCAATTATAACAACTGTTAAGACGCATTCAAACAACACTAACGACATCTGTTGAGAGACATTTAAACTACACTAACGACATTGAAACTAAACTTACGACATCTGTTGAGAGGCATTGAAACAACATAAACGACATCTGTTGAGAGACATTGAAACTACACTTACAACATCTGTTGAGAGGCATTGAAACATCTCTTACGTCATCTGTTGAGAGACATTGAAACGACACGACATCTGTTGAGAGACATTGAAACTACACTTACGACATCTGTTGAGAGGCATTGAAACTTCAATTATAACAACTGTTAAGACGCATTCAAACAACACTAACGACATCTGTTGAGAGACATTTAAACTACACTAACGACATTGAAACTAAACTTACGACATCTGTTGAGAGGCATTGAAACAACATAAACGACATCTGTTGAGAGA
The DNA here is from genome assembly GCA_936435175.1 of Glyphotaelius pellucidus. NCBI lineage: Eukaryota > Metazoa > Arthropoda > Insecta > Trichoptera > Limnephilidae > Glyphotaelius > Glyphotaelius pellucidus. The sequence continues at coordinate 27,764,088 of OW386549.1, forward strand.
CATTGAAACTACACTAACGACATCTGTTGAGAGGCATTGAAACTATACTCACGACATCTGTTGAGAGACATTGAAACTACACTAGGTACATCTGTTGAGAGGCATTTAAACTACAAAAACGAAATCTTTTGAAGGACATTGAAACCACATTAACGACATTTGTTGAGAAACATTGCAACTACACCTACCTCATCTGTTGAGAGCTATTTAAACTACACTTACGACATCTGTTGAGAGACATTGAAACTTCACTTACGTCATCTGCTGAGGCATTGAAATTATACTCACGACATCTGTTGAGAGACATTGAAACTACACTTACGACATCTGTTGAGGCATTAAAACTTCACTAACGACATCTGTTGAGAGGCATTGAAACATCACCCTTATGACATCTGTTGAAAGATATTGAAACTACCCTTACGACATCTGTTGAGAGGCATTAAAACTACAGTAACGACATCTGTTGAGAGACACTGAATCTTCACTTACGACATCTGTTGAGGGGCATTGAAACTACACTTATTACAACTGTTAGACGCATTCAAACAACACTAACGACATCTGTTGAGATAAATTTAAACTACACTAACGACATCTGTTGAGAGACATTGAAACTACACTCACGACATTTATTGAGAGGTATTGAAACTACACTAACGAAATCTGTTGGGAGGCATCGAAAGTACACTTACGACATCTGTTGAGAGACATTGAAACTTCACTCACGACTTCTGTTGAGGGACATTGAAAGTACACTAGCGACATCTGTTGAGTGGCATTGAAACTACAAAAACAACATCTTTTGAGAGACATTGAAACTACATAAACGATATCTGTTGAGAGACATTGCAACTACACCTACCTCATCTGTTAAGAGCCATTTAAACTTCACTTACGACTTCTGTTGAGAGGCATTGAAACATCACTTATGACATCTGTTGAAAGATATTGAAACTACCCTTACGACATCTCTTGAGTGGCATTGAAACTATACTCACGACATCTGTTGAGAGACATTGAAACTACACTAGCGACATCTTTTGAGAGGCATTTAAACTACAAAAACGAAATATTTTGAAGGATATTAAAACTACATTAACGACATCTGTTGAGAAACATTGCAACTTCACCTACCTCATCTGTTGAGAGCCATTTAAACTACACTTACGACATCTGTTGAGAGACATCGAAACTACACTTTTTTTATCTGCTGAGAGGCATTGAAACTATACTCACGACATCTGGTGAGAGACATTGAAACTACACTTACGAACTCTGTTGCGAGGCATTGAAACTTCTCTAACGACATCTATTGAGAGACATTGAAACGACACTCACGACATCTGTTGAGAGACCCTGAAACTTCACTTACGACATCTGTTGAGAGGCATTGAAACTTCTCTAATTACATCTGTTGAGAGACATTGAAACGACACTCGCGACATCCGTTGATAGGCATTGAAACAACATAAACGACATCTGTTGAGAGAAACTGTAACTATTCTTACGACATCTGTTGAGAGGCATTAAAACTACTCTTATTACAACTGTTTAGAAGCATTCAAACAACACTTACGACATCTGTTGAGAGACATTTTAACTACACTTTTGACATCTGTTGAGAGACATTGAAACTACACTAGCGACATCTGTTGAGAGGCATTGAAACTACTAAAACGAAATCTTTTGAAGGACTTTGAAACAACACTCTCGACATTTGTTGAGAGTCATTGAAACTACACTAACGACATCTGTTGGGAGGCATCGAAAGTACACTTACGACATCTGTTGAGAGGCATTGAAACTTCTCTAACGACATCTGTTGACAGACATTGAAACGACACTCACGACATCTGTTGAGAGGCATTGAAACTTCACTTATTACAACTGTTAAGATGCATTCAAACAACACTAACGACATCTGTTGAGAGACATTTTAACTACACTTATGACATCTGTTGGGAGACATTGAAACTACACTTACGACATCTGTTGAGAGGCATTGAAACTTTACTCACGACATCTGTTGAGAGACATTGAAACAACACTAGCGACATCTGTTGAGAAGCATTGAAACTTCACAAACGAAATCTGTTGAGAGACCTTGAAACGACACTCACGACATCTGTTGAGAGGCATTAAAACTACATTAACGACATCTGTTGAGAGACACATCAACTACCTCTACCTCATCTGTTGAGAGCCATTTAAACTACAATAACGACATCTGTTGAGAGACATTTAAACTACACTTACGACATCTGTTGAGAGACATTGAAACGACACTCACGACATTTGTTGAGTGGCATTAAAACTACACTAACGACATCTGTTGAGAGGCATTGAATGTACACTTACGACATCTGTTGAGAGGCATTGAAACATCACTTATGACATCCGTTGAGAGATATTGAAACTACACTTACGACATCTGTTGAGAGGCATTGAAACTACAGTTGTCGCGGCCGAATACCACGACACGAGAGTGTGGACTTTAAATCCTTTTTGTAAACGTAATAGACCATGTATCGTGTTTTGAAGGCAGATCAAAGGAGAATCGGTTTTGGAAGGAAATCTCCTACCTTTTGACGGCTTCTGAAGGCTGCTCAGGGTCGTTTCTGGTATCACACTATACTGCACAACACAGGTTTTAAGCACGACACTATTATTTTATGAAAAGAAACGAAACTGCGATTATTTGCGATATTTTGACGAGAGCTACTTGTGACCCATAACACTTTCGAAATGCAACTATTACAAGTGGGTATTGCACACTTGGGTGGCAATATTGTTCATCATGTAGGTAAGCACATCTTCTTCTTTTCCTGGTGGAGACTTTGAGGAAAGGAAGAAGAGAATGGATTACATGATGGAAGGAATAGAGGAATATGGATTAAGTTTTGTTTTTAAAAACTGTTTCAGAACCAAACATTCCGCCGACCTTGAGGAAATATGATATTTTCTCAACAACTATATACGAAAGAAAGCAACGAATAACGAAAGCAAATAACTAATTAACCTAGGAATTGAACAAGACAAAAAAAAATTAAAACTATTTAATCGTTGGGTAGCCTATACAATTTGACCACGGGCCGCTTAAAAATGCCCTGAGGGGTTTTACAGTAGCGACGAACCACTCCATCGGCGCCGGGGAATAATTCAACCACCCTCCCGACAGGCCATCGCATTGGGGTTGCTTGCGAATCATCTATCATGACTAGATCGTCAACTTTTAAATTAGGAGTTGGCGTTGCCCACTTGTTTCGTTGTTGAAGAGTATGTAGATATTCTTTCCGCCAGCGATTCCAAAAATGTTGGGACATCTGTTTCAATAGTTGCCAACGCGATAAACGATTCATTGGTACATCCACAAAATTTTCTTCAACAACAGAAACAAGAGGAGCCCCAATTAAAAAATGTGCAGGAGTTAACGGGTTCAATTCGGATGGATCCGACGACAGTGCTCCAATTGGTCGCGAATTTAAAATGGCTTCGATACGATTCAGAACAGTAGTTATTTCTTCGAAGGTGAGGATTTGATCTCCCACAACCCTCTTCAAATGGTGTTTAGTTGACTTAATACCAGCCTCCGACACTCCATTGAAATGGGGTGCGGAGGGCGGAGAAAAATGCCAAGTAATTGAACGAGCGACAGTTGCATCAACAAGTTTGTCAGTGTTTTCAGATTCACGTATGAATTTAGAAAGGCCAGTATGATATCTGTTAGTTCCAGTAAAATTGGTGGCGCAATCGCTATAGATATTTTGGCATATACCGCGTCTAGAGATGAATCTATCTAATGCTGCCACAAACGCTTCAGTAGATAGATCTGAAACTAATTCAAGATGAACGGCTTTGGTCGATAAACAAACGTAAAGACATAAATAGGCCTTATAAGTTTTTGCGCCGCGACGTCTACTTTCACGCACCAAAAAAGGACCTCCGTAATCTGTTCCGACATTTAAAAATGGACGACCTTCTCGAAAACGGGAAGCGGGTAAGTTACCCATCAACGGGAAACTACCACGCGGGTTATTTTTAAAACAAGAAATGCATTTACTCAATCGATGTCGAATTACGTTCCTAGCCGAAATTATCCAATATTTTAATGATATTATGGATTGCAGTGCACGAGGACCTGGATGAAGGTACATGCTATGGTAATGATCAATTATTAAAGTTGTCAAATGACATTGCTTCGGTAAAATAATAGGATGTCGAGCATTTTCTGAAATCTGTGCAAGGTGAATTCGACCACCGACTCTCAAAACACCATTTGCGTCAATAAATGGAGCGAGTTTTTGAAGCTGCGTTGAGCACATACGATGGGAAGAGATATTGTTCATATCTTGTTGAAAATAAATTGCTTGAACAAGCTTAATGCAACATTGCAAGGCTAAATTATTTTCTTTTAACGAAAGTGGGGATAAACCATTGAAATTGATAATCGATTCCGAACGTAATCTATTGATAAATCGACGGCACCAACATATAACACGCAGTAATTTGGATAATGATGAAAATCTCAATAAAAACTCTTCGTCAGACGTTGACACATTCGTCGATAGAGAAATTAAATTTTTCGACTTATACTCTGGTAACTGGTCCACGGAGATATTTGGAGGCCTAACAAATAACCATTCCTCCAAAGGTGTTGATATAAAGTTAGGTCCCTTCCACCATAACGAAGCGCCAGCGATTTCACTGGGAAAAACTCCTCGCGAACCCAAGTCTGCAGGATTTTCTTGCGATGAAATGTGATACCAATGTTCATAAGGTATATTTTGTATTATTGTTTCAACACGATTTGCGATAAAAATTTGCAAAAGAAAAGAAGGTGTCTTCAACAATGCCAATACAATCTTTATATACTTCTTGACAATAAGTCAACAAATTTGCCAATAAAACTGCTCCCAATAATTCCAGTCGCGGGATCGATGTTATCTTTACGGGGGCAACACGGGATTTTGCTAATAAAATATGGCTGGATATTTCTGTGTTATTAATCACAACCAAATAAACAATTCCACAATATCCTCTTTCAGAGGCGTCCGCAAACCCAACAAGTATGCACCGACTGGTTGGAGAAGTTGCGACATATCGATCAATTTTCAAATTGGCAAGTGATGGAAGCTCTTTTATATATTTCTTCCATTTCAAATTCATGTCCGAAGGGATTTCTTCGTCCCATTCAATTTGAATTTTCCATAAGTTTTGCATGTAGCATTTAGCAATAAAAACGACAGGATTAATAAAACCTAATGGATCATATAGACGTGCAATTGTCGATAAAATTATACGTTTGGTACAGTGGTCACTCAAAACATTATGAATTTTATATGTAAATTGATCAAGCGACGGTATCCATTGAATACCTAAAATATTAAGGTTTTTCTTGTCAGTATCCGACTCAAAACTTAAGAGTACTTCCCGATAGCTGACAGGAATGTCTTCCAGTATTTCAGGATGGTTACTAGACCATTTTCTCAATTCAAAACAACCTTTTTGAAGTAATGCAATTAATTCCACTATGCAATGTCGAGCGCTTTCCAAAGTTTGCGCACCACTGATAATATCATCTACATAAGTATCTTCAATCAATGTCCTAGCAGCCGTTGGAAAATTCAATTTTCCATCATTGGCTAATTTATGAAGTGTGCGAATCGATAAGTATGGTGCGCATGACGTGCCATATGTTACTGTTTGTAATTCGAATTCCTTTACAGGATGATCCGATGTTTCCCTCCACAAAATATGTTGATAACGGCGAGATTTCTCATCCACAAGTATTTGCCTATACATTTGACGGATGTCAGCTGTAAAAACAACTTTGTTTATTCGAAAATTACACATTAATTTGACAATGTCTCTTTGTAATTTGGGACCGACCAAAAGTATGTCGTTCAATGACGTACCCGAAGACGATTTGGTACTGGCATCAAAAACGACCCTTAAACGAGTTGTAGAACTGGTTTCTTTGATTATTCCATGATGGGGTATGAAATAATTACCAATAATTGGCGATTGAGGTGGCACTTCCATCATGTGCCCTAATATTGAGTATTCTCTCATGAACGAAATATATTGGGATTTGAGATCAGAATCTCTATTCAGTCTCCTTTCTAAATGCTTGAAGCGTGACAATGCTATGTCATATGAGTTTCCCAATTTTTCCGGGCTTTCCTTAAATGGCAACGATACGACGTATCTCCCGTCTTGGTTACGGTAGGTACTTTCAGTGTATAATTTTTCACAACGAATTTCATCAGGCGATTGAATTTTCTTCAAAAGTGGAACATTTTCAATTTCCCAAAAACATTTAAGCTTTTCATCAATATTTTCCTCCATTGACGTGAAGAATGAATTTATACAATGATTTGATGGTCCAACATTTCCCATCAAAATCCAACCCAATTTAGTTTCTATGGCTATGGGCTCATTTTCTTTGCCCATCACTTTTCCTGAGCATAATAATGACGCAAAAATATCACTTCCAAGCAGTATGTCAATGGCTGATGGTATGTAAAATGTTGGATCTCCCAATTTGAGACCTACGATGTGTTCCCAATGATGATCGACGATACGATTTGATGGCATATTCGAACAAATGTTATTTAAAACAACGAAATCTGTCAAAATACCAGATTCCTTCGAATCGACAGGACGAAATTGTGTTTTTATTAATCCGTTAGAATTAATTGTAGGAGTATTTCCAATACCTATCACGGTGAGTGGTTTTTTCTTAAAACGAGTAAAACCCAATTTTTTGACACAATTTTCCGAAATGAAGTTTCCCTGACTGGCGCTATCTAGCATAACACGCATCTTTTGGAACACTCCATTTTTATCTAAAACTTCCACATAAGCTGTAGACAACAGAACCGTTTTGTTGGTTTTATTGTAGAATGTTGTCAACGCCAAAGGCTCCGACGAATTTTCTTGCTGGTCTGAATTTTCCACGATTTTTTTTGGAAAATGTAATAATGTGTGATGTCTTGATTGACATTCTCTACAGGTGAAACGCAACTGACAATTTTTTGCGTTGTGTTTTCCTTGCACTAAACAATTGAGACATAAATTATTTTCCTTTGCACACAAGTACCTATCCTTTGGAGTAAGGCGTAAGAATTTTTCACACTTGTGCAGTGAGTGTGGCGATTTACAAAGAATACACTTGATTTCAATGTTTGATACAAACGCATTAATATTATTGCTCGATCGATGTTTCGCATTATACGATTTAGATTGACCTTTATGAGCCTGTAACTGGTTTTCAGGAAAAACTCCAAGTGCCATTTCTTTTGCTAAGCACTGTCCATCTAAGTACTTCAACAAGTGATCAAACGTTGGAATATTCTCCGAACTGTGTTGAATTTCAAAATCAATACGTAATTCTTTTGTTAATTTACGCAATACAGTATGTAACAAAAGAAAGCTCCATTCTCGAACTGGGAAATTTAAAGCTTCTAACGCAGCAATATTTTCTTTCAAAATTGAAATAAATTGCCGAAGATTATCCTGAGCTCTTACAGGTTGAATCGATAGAATTAATTCAACATGTCTATCAGCGATCAAGCGTATGTTTTCATATCTTTCCTTTAAAATTTAATATGCTACAAAATAATTTTTTTCGGAAATCGGTAAATGTTTAACGTGTGTCAATGCCTCACCTGATAGACTGTTTATTAAATAATGCATTTTTTGAACAGAATTTAAAGCATTATTAGAATCGATCAACGAATTAAAGCTATTTATGTAATTTGTTCAATCTGTTGATATTCCAGAAAAAATAATCAATTTTAATTTTGGCAACGAAACATAATTATTGGCCATTAAATGATCCGATTCATTTTTCGAAACTTCCGGAAATAATTGAGAATAATATGATTGAATCTCGTAATACATGTTTTGGATTTCAGTATACTTTTCCTGTAATACTTCAATTTCCGCTTCATCCTTCTTATTTGATTCAATTGAAATATGTGAAGCGACGAAATTTTCTCTAATGTTAGATATATCGGCAAAACGAGCTCTGAAAATATTTTTGTCAATAGAATTTGAAGATGTGACGGCTTTGATAGCCGACGAACGAACACTTTCCATATCTAATAGCGCCAATTTGTATTTAATATTAATTGCCGCCATTATGAATATTTTAAACCAAACAGAATAATAACACTAACTAAAATGTCAACGCAACTTGTAAACAAAATGTTTGCTGTGATAACAGCTGTCAAATGCGACAACCGTCACGATCTTCTTTACCGACACGACACGACACCACAATGCTTGCAAATACACCAACTACCGACACGTAGCGGCACGTAGCGGCGATAAAGTACCCCACTATCTACGATTTCAAAAATGTTAAGCCGCCCAAGGACTCAAAATAACACCAATTTAAATTAAATCAATATTCACGATTGAATGTGTAATTCTGAAACAGCTCTATAAAAACCGGAAAAGGGTCAACGAATGGAATGATCTGTACTTCAAAACACAATGTCTAACAACCAACATTTATCCGGGTAGAAGGATCAAAAAAATGTCGCGGCCGAATACCACGACACGAGAGTGTGGACTTTAAATCCTTTTTGTAAACGTAATAGATCATGTATCGTGTTTTGAAGGCAGATCAAAGGAGAATCGGTTTTGGAAGGAAATCTCCTACCTTTTGACGGCTTCTGAAGGCTGCTCAGGGTCGTTTCTGGTATCACACTATACTGCACAACACAGGTTTTAAGCACGACACTATTATTTTATGAAAAGAAACGAAACTGCGATTATTTGCGATATTTTGACGAGAGCTACTTGTGACCCATATCACTTTCGAAATGCAACTATTACAAGTGGGTATTGCACACTTGGGTGGCAATATTGTTCATCATGTAGGTAAGCACATCTTCTTCTTTTCCTGGTGGAGACTTTGAGGAAAGGAAGAAGAGAATGGATTACATGATGGAAGGAATAGAGGAATATGGATTAAGTTTTGTTTTTAAAAACTGTTTCAGAACCAAACAACACTTTTTACAACTGTTAAGACGCATTCGAACTACACTTACGACATCTGTTGAGAAACATTTTAACTACACTTATGACATCTGTTGATAGACATTGAAACTACATTAACGACATCTGTTGGGAGACATATCAACTACGAAAACGAAATCTTTTGAAGGACATTGAAACTACATTTACGACATCTGTTGAGAAACATTGCAACTATACCTACCTCATCTGTTGAGAGCCATTTAAACTACACTAACGACATTTGTTGAAAGACATTGAAACTACACTTACGACATCTGTTGAGAGGCATTGAAACTTCTCTAACGACATCTGTTGAGAGACATTGAAACGACACTCACGACATCTGTTGAGAGGCATTGAAACTTCACTTATTACAACTGTTAAGACGCATTCAAACAACACTAACGACATCTGTTGAGAGACATTTTAACTGCACTTATGACATCTGTTGGGAGACATTGAAACTACACTTACGACATCTGTTGAGAGGCATTGAAACTTTACTCACGACATCTGTTGAGAGACATTGAAACAACACTAGCGACATCTGTTGAGAAGCTTTGAAACTACACAAACGAAATCTGTTGAGAGACCTTGAAACGACACTCACGACATCTGTTGAGAGGCATTAAAACTATATTAACGACATCTGTTGAGAGACATATCAAATACCTCTACCTCATCTGTTGAGAGCCATTTAAACTACACTAACGACATCTGTTGAGAGACATTTAAACTACACTTACGACATCTGTTGAGAGACATTGAAACGACACTCACGACATTTGTTGAGTGGCATTAAAACTAAACTAACGACATCTGTTGGGAGGCATTGAAAGAACACTTACGACATCTGTTGAGAGACATTGAAACTTCACTCACGATTTCTGTTTAGGGACATTGAAAGTACACTAGCGACATCTGTTGAGCGGCATTGAAACTACAAAAACGACATCTTTTGAGAGACATTGAAACTTCACTAACGACATCTGTTGAGAGGCATTGAAACATCACTTATGACATCTGTTGAGAGATATTGAATCTACACTTACGACATCTGTTGAGAGGCATTGAAACTACATTTATTACAACTGTTAAGACGCATTCGAACTACACTAACGACATCTGTTGAGGGACATTTTAACTACACTTTTGACATCTGTTGAGAGACATTGAAACTACACTAGCGACATCTGTTGAGAGGCATTCAAACTACAAAATGAAATCTTTTGAAGGACTTTAAACTACATTAACGACATCTGTTGAGAAACATTGCAACTACCTCTACCTCATCTGTTGAGAGCCATTTAAACTACACTTACGACATCTGTTGTGAGACATTCAAACTACACTTACGACATCTGTTGAGAGGCATTGAATCTATACGCACGACATCTGTTGAGAGACATTGAAACTACACCTACGACATCTGTTGAGAGACATTGAAACGACACTCGCGACATCTGTTGAGAGGCATTGAAACTACATTAACGACATATGTTGAGAGACACTGAAACTATACTATCGACATCTGTTGAGAGGCATTGAAACTACACTTATTACAACTGTTAAGACGCATTCAAACAACACTTACGACATCTGTTGAGAGACATTTTAACTACACTTATGACATCTGTTGGGAGACATTGAAACTACACTAGCGACATCTGTTGAGAGGCATTGAAACTACAAAAACGAAATCTTTTGAAGGACATTGAAACTATATTAACGACATCTGTTGAGATGCATTGCAACTACACCTTCCTCATCTGTTGAGAGCCATTTAAACTACACTAACGACATTTGTTGAGAGACATTGAAACGACACTTACGACATCTGTTGAGAGGCATTGACACTATACTCACGACATCTGTTGAGATACATTGAAACTACACTTCCGACATCTGTTGAGAGGCATTGAAACTACACTTATTACAACTGTCAAGACGCATTCAAACAACACTAACGACATCTGTTGAGAGATATTTAAACTACACTATCGACATCTGTTGAGAGACATTGAAACGACACTCACGACATTTGTAGAGAGGCATTGAAACTACACTAACGACATCTGTTGGGAGGCATTGAAAGTACACTTACGACATAAACTAAACTAAACCCAACACATTATGGACGTGCTGCAACTAATAGAAAATATTAAACTTAAATATATCGACCAAACAAGACTCCAAGGCCAAAACTAATCTAGAAACAAACATAAAACTTCTACAAGAAAAATGGATGCACGAAAAAACTTCATTTCAAAACGAGATCGTTTCTCTGCAAAACAAACTAATAGAAAAATTAGAAAAAAAAATTGAAAATTTGAGTTTTATGGAAAAAAAAACCTATGCAAGTCGACTTTAAGAAATACTGGAATCGAAATATTCATTGATTATTAAAAGTGAAAACACGAATATGACATCAGACGAGATAAAAGATCAAATCGTCAAAAAAATAAAAATAGCAAATCTAGGTATTGCAGTGAATGGAGTTCGCAAAGCCGCTCAAAATAAACTGATAATATCTTGCCCTAGTAAAGTTCACGCAGAAAAATTGATGGATGAAATAAATAAATTGCTCAAAAAAAATATGGTTGCCGAAGAATTAAAAAAGAAAAACCCCAAAATTTTCGTAAAAAATTTACAGGCAGATCTAACAGAAGAAGATATAATCGAGGCTTTAAAAACCCAAAATGATGGTATCAAAGATATTATGGATTATGATACAAAAAACACTATAAAACTAATAAAAATGTTCAAACCTAAATCACAAAATGGACTAACAAATTATATACTAGAAACCAGCGGAGCACTGAGGTCTTACCTCATTGAAAAGGAAAAAATTAATATATGATTCAGCAGAGTACGAGTGGTAGACGCAAACCCTCTGATGCAGTGTTACCATTGCTTGAAATTTGGACACACTGCACTGAAATGTTTGAGTAAAGATAAAAGCGCGACTTGCTCACATTGTGCTAAGGATCACGAATGGAAGGAATGCCCAAACAAAAACTCGGAAGAAAAATGTAGCAACTGTATATATCAAAACACTACTTTCAAGATGACCCTTAACACTAATCATAAAGCAAACGACACTTACTGCACTTACTTTAAAAAGATGATGTATATCGCGCAAAGTCGCATCGATTATGATTAGGTATGTTTTGTATGTTTTTTTATTTTTTTAAAAAACAAAATCCAATGCTTTTAACCAAAACTCTATTTAAATATACTTAACCTCGTTTTCTGTTAAGCTCAATAATATGTGTCTTCTACTTACGAAATATGAGTATCTCATATCCTTGCAATTTTTTTCTTCTCTAACTATATATTATTATATTCTGAATTATTGTCCGGTAACCACATTGTTAACACGCTTGTATTGAAATGTATGTTGATGTTAGTCTATCCTTTGTTTACTTGTACATGTAGAAAAAATATTTATTGTTGTCAATTATTAAACCTAATATGTTCTGATCAAAACCAAAATCTAACTATGAATATATTGTTAATGCTCACTGCTATAAAAACAATGATATTTATAATTTGCCTTTATAAATCTTCACACATGTTTACATACTATTCCCGCATATTTAAATATTATTCAGTATGGGTGATTTGAACGGAGATTTTGACATAGCAGAAATTGATTATGAACTTACTCACAATTTTGAAAATTGGTCAAATAAACATGTATTAGGAATTAATAATATAACTGCCATTAACCTTAACATTATTCGATCCTTATCAAAACATTTTGATACTTTCCTCCTAACTATTTCTAGTTCTTTGCGTAATATTGACATAATAACGCTATGTGAAACGTCGATAAATGAAAATAATGTAAATCTATACAAAATATCGGGTTTCAACTCTTACTATTTTTGTCGTACAAAAAGATCGGGTGGCGGAATTATTGAATACGTGAAGGATCATCTTACTTTCGAAAAAATAAATATAGTAACAACTAATTTTGAATGCGTTTACGGCACTATCTCTATTTACAAACATAAACGTATACATCTATTGGCAATGTATAGACCTCCAAACACAAATAAAAAATTATTTCTCCATGAACTTGAAACTATATTGTGCAATATTGACATTAAAGAATCCATTTTAATACTTGGCGATTCGAACGTAAACATTTTAAATGAACTCGAACCGATTGTAATATAATACGAAAACCTAATGGCCAACTTCGGATTGGTCAAAACTATTAACGATGTGACACGAGAAGCAGTATTGTCAAACTATATAACGGCTACTTGCCTAGACCATATTTATATAAGAGAGAGGGAGACCACAGAAATCAGTTCGTGCGTATGTGAAACAATAATAGCTGACCACTACCTAATTGCAACGACGATTTATTTCTCTACCTACGACAAACACCTTTCAGACAAATCGCACACTGAGTACTATACTGCACTCTCTGAAAAAAAAGTTAATCTATTTATTTCAATCACTGATTGGAATGAAATGCAAAAATTATCTGAACCAAATGTATTGTACGAAGAAATGAAATCGAAATTTAAAAATATTTATGAACTAAGTAACATCACAAAATTTAATAAAAAATATCGCAATTATCAAAAAACTTGGATGAATGATAGCCTCATTGAAAATATACAAACACGAGACACTCTTTGGAGGAAATGGAAAAACTCACCTAACAACAAAAAATATGAAATCGATTTAAAAAAATACAGAAATAAATTAAATAAACAAATAATAAACACAAAAAAATTATACTATAACTATAAATTTAATCACTGTTTCAAAGACATTAAAAAAACATGGAATGAAATTAATAAAACTTTAGGAAGGAAAGATAAATCCGGTTGTGATGAAGTCATATCAAAATATTTCTTAAAATCCAAATCGAAAGATGCAGTGGCAGAAAATTTTGCAGACTTTTTTGATGAGGGGGTAAATAAGTTATTACATATATGTGATGTCCGAGGGTCAGAATACACGCCAGAATATTTAAACCACACAATGTATCTACCACGAGCAAATACAAAGCAAATCGAATTAATTATCGGAGGTATGAAAAATTCCAAGACTCCAGGCATAGATTTAATTCGTATGTATGATTTGAAAAAACATGTTAAATTACTAAGGAGGGGTTGTTTCAAAAGATTTGACGAATTCGTCAAATATTTGACGTTAATTTTCACGTTCTGTGTAAGTTCTATTCAAGTTCTGTGATGATTTCAGTTTTGTGAAGCAGCTGGCCTATGATGATAAAAAAACAGAACTCGAAAAGAACTTACACAGAACCTGAAAATTAACTTCAAATATTTGATGAACTCATCAAATTTTTTGAAACAACCCGTCCTTAGTCCTATAATCGCCCACTTCATTAACAGAATAATTGATACGGGCCATATTCCTTATGAACTAAAATATAGCATTGTAAGGCCTATCTTTAAAAATGGAAATCACTCTTTAATAAACAATTACAGGCCGATTTCCTTACTTCCTGCATTAGAAAAAATCTTAGAAAAATATATATCAATAAATCTAGATAAATACTTAAATAATCTGAGTATTATTGATGAATGCCAGTATGGCTTTCAAAAAAATAAAAGTTGCGATAAATTGCTCGAAAAATTTTCTAATCATATAAATTCACAACTAAACTGTAAACAACATGTATTGGTTCTATTTATTGATTTCTCAAAAGCCTTCGACACACTTAGCCATATACAAATAATTAAAGTACTTGAATTTATAGGGATCCGGGGTTACCTCCTCTTATTCTTTAAAAACTATTTGTCAAATAGAAAAATGATTGTGAAGATTTTAAATATAATTAGTAAATCAAGATACATCAAATCGGGAGTACCGCAAGGGTCAATTCTAGGTCCAAAATTAAATATTATATATGTAATTGCTATGTGTAAGATTTTCAAAAAAGCTCATCGATTCATTTTTGCTGATGATACTGCTCTTGTTGTATCAAATGAAAATCCTGAAATTGCTATACAAGAATTACAAAAAGATTTTAACGAGCTTCTCAAATGGGCTCATGATGTAGGATTAATTATTAATGTTAAAAAAACCAAATGCATGTACATAAAATCTCCAAGTTTGAAAATGTGAAAATGTTCCTAAAATAACCGCTCATAGCTTTAACTGTATACATAGAGGAATTGTTAATGTTAGTGACTGTGAAAAAATAGATTTCACAAATGAATAAACTTATCGGAATAATTGTTGATAACAATTTTAAGTGGGATAAACAAGTGGCTAAAATTTGTAACCAGCTCAGATCCTTAGCTAGTAACTTTTACAAATTAAAATTTATTTTGCCTCATTGTACTCTTAAACTCATATATTTTTCTATGGTCGAATCCATCCTTAGATATGGTATTCGAACTTGGGGACATGCAAGCACTACTTACATTAAATATATTGAAAATTTACAAACCGCCATAATAAAAAATAATTGTCACAACAAAGATTTACAAACAGACACATAACTTAAAACTACTGTATGGCTCAGAGAGCCTACTTACAAAAAAAGGTCTCCAATAAAGGCTGGTTCACTACTATTATGGATAATTTGTGGGAAAGCCCTTACAAACACCTACTTGTACACAAACATACCACAAGATTTAGAGAAGGAAAGGGCCTAAAAACTCCTCGAATATTAAATAAATATGCAAGCCGTACTCTTGAATATCTAATACCAGTGATTTTCAATAAAATCAATAAAAACATAAAATTTGAAAAAATGAGAGACTAAGTCCTAAAATGATAAAACTATGGTTAATGAACGAAAACTCCATGTATCTTTGAATATCTTAATATAGCTGCCTACATATCTTTTATAAGGTAGGTATATTGAAATATCTTATATATTTATAGTTGTAAGTTAAATTATCTAATACTACTATGTGATCTATTCTAATGTTTCCTTAAAACTTTAAATGTATTTACAATTTTTTTCTTAGATATTATATTATGAATGTTTAAATTGTTAGAACCTGCAGACAAGCTGCCATATGACAGCTTTGTATGTATACTCTAATTCTTGTATAAAATGTTTTTTTTCTGTAATTTAATAAAAAATAAAAAAAATCATCTGTTGAGAGACATTGAAACTACACTTACGAAATCTGTTGAGAGGCATTGAAACTACACTCACGGCATCTGTTGAGGGACATTGAAAGTACATTAATGACATCTGTTGAGAGGCATTGAAACAACACTAACGACATCTATTGAGAGACATTAAAACAACACTCAAGACATCTGTTGAGAGGCATTGAAACGACACAAGATGGATAAAAATAATACTAACAATATCTGTTGAGAGCATTGAAACTTCACTCACGACATCTGTTGAGAAATATTGTAACTATACTCACGACATCTGTTGAGAGCTTTGAATTTTTACTCACGACATCTGTTGAGAGGCATTGAAACTACAATAACGACATCTTTTGAGGGACGTTGAAACTACATTAACGACATCTGTTGAGATACTTTGCAACTACACTCAAGATATCTGTTGAGAGCTTTGAATTTTCACTCACGACATTTGTTGAGAGACATTGAAACAACACTAACGACATCTGTTGAGAGACATTGAAACAACACTCAAGACATCTGTCGAGAGGCATTGAAACGACAAGATGGATAAAAACTACACTAACGACATCTGTTGAGAGACATTGAAACTTCACTCACGACTTCTGTTGAGAGACATTGAATCTCCACAAGCGACATCTGTTGAGAGATATTGAAACTACACTTACGACATCTGTTGAGAGGCATTGAAACAACACTTATTACAACTGTAAAGACGCATTCAAACAACACTCATGACATCTGTTGAGAGACATTTTAACTACACTTATGACATCTGTTGAGAGACATTGAAACTACACTAGCGACATCTGTTGAGAGGCATTGAAACTACAAAAACAAATTCTTTTGAAGGACATTGAAACAACATTAACGACATCTGTTGAGAGACATTGCAACTACACCTACCTCATCTGTTTAGAGCCATTTAAACTTCACTAACGACATCTGTTGAGAGACATTGAAACGACACTAACGACATCTGTTGAGAGGCATTGAAACTATACTCACGACATCTGTTGAGAGACATTGAAACTACACTTCCGACATCTGTTGATAGGCATTGAAACTTCTCTAACGACATCTGTTGAGAGACATTGAAACGCTACTCACGACATCTGTTGAGAGGCATTGAAACTACAAAAACGAAATCTTTTGAAGGACATTGAAACTACATTAACGACATCTGTTGAGAGGCATTGCAACTACACCTACCTCATCTGTTGAGAGCCATTTAAACTACACTAACGACATCTGTTGAGAGACATTGAAACGACACTCACGACATCTGTTGAGAGGCATTGAAACTACATTAACGACATCTGTTGAGAGACACTGAAACTACACTTACTACATCTGTTGAGAGGCATTGAAACTACACTTATTACAACTGTTAAGACGCATTCAAACAACACTTACGACATTTGTTGAGAGGCATTGAAACTTCTCTAACGACATCTGTTGAGAGACATTGAAACGACACTCGCGACATCTGTTGAGAGGCATTGAAACTATATTAACGACCTGTTGAGAGACACTGAATCTACACTTACGACATCTGTTGAGAGGCATTGAAACTACACTTATTACAACTGTTAAGACGCATTCAAACAACAATAACGACATCTGTTGAGAGACATTTTAACTACACTTATGACATCTGTTGAGAGACATTGAAACTAAACTAGCGACATCTGTTGAGAGGCATTGAAACTACAAAACGACATCTTTTGAGGGACATTGAAACAACACTCACGACATCTGTTGAGAGATATAGCAACTACACCTACCTCATCTGTTGAGAGCCATTTAAACTACACTAACGACATCTGTTGAGGGACATTGAAACGACACTCACGACATCTGTTGAGGCATTGAAACTATACTCACGACATCTGTTGAGAGACATTGAAACTTCACTTACGACATCTGTTGAGAGGCATTGAAACTTCTTTTACGACATCTGTTGAGAGGCATTGAAACTACATTAACGACATCTGTTGAGAGACACTGAAACTACACTAACGACATCTGTTGAGAGACGTTGAAACGACACTCACGACATTTGTTGAGAGGCATTGAAACTTCACTAACGACATCTTTTGGGAGGCATTGAAAGTACACTTACGACATCTGTTGAGAGACATTGAAACTACACCTTCGACATCTGTTGAGGGACATTGAAAGTACACCTACCTCATCTGTTTAGAGCCATTTAAACTTCACTAACGACATCTGTTGAGAAACATTGAAACTACACTTCCGACATCTGTTGATAGGCATTGAAACGTCTCTAACGACATCTGTTGAGAGACATTGAAACGCTACTCACGACATCTGTTGAGAGGCATTGAAACTACAAAAACGAAATCTTTTGAAGGACATTGAAACTACATTAACGACATCTGTTGAGAGGCATTGCAACTACACCTACCTCATCTGTTGAGAGCCATTTAAACTACACTAACGACATCTGTTGAGAGACATTGAAACGACACTCACGACATCTGTTGAGAGGCATTGAAACTACATTAACGACATCTGTTGAGAGACACTGTAACTACACTAACGACATCTGTTGAGAGGCATTGAAACAACACTTATTACAACTGTTAAGACGCATTCAAACAACACTTACGACATTTGTTGAGAGGCATTGAAACTTCTCTAACGACATCTGTTTAGTGACATTGAAACGACCCTCGCGACATCTGTTGAGAGGCATTGAAACTATATTAACGACCTGTTGAGAGACACTGAATCTACACTTATTACAACTGTTAAGACGCGTTCAAACAACACTAACGACATCTGTTGAGAGACATTGAAACTACACTAGCGACATCTGTTGAGAGGCATTGAAACTACAAAACGACATCTTTTGAGGGACATTGAAACAACACTCACGACATCTGTTGAGAGATATAGCAACTACACCTACCTCATCTGTTGAGAGCCATTTAAACTACACTAACGACATCTGTTGAGAGACATTGAAACGACACTCACGACATCTGTTGAGGCATTGAAACTATACTCACGACATCTGTTGAGAGACATTGAAACTTCACTAACGACATCTGTTGAGAGGCATTGAAACTTCTCTTACGACATCTGTTGAGAGGCATTGAAACTACATTAACGACATCTGTTGAGAGACACTGAAACTACACTAACGACATCTGTTGAGAGACGTTGAAACGACACTTACGACATTTGTTGAGAGGCATTGAAACTTCACTAACGACATCTTTTGGGAGGCATTGAAAGTACACTTACGACATCTGTTGAGAGACATTGAAACTACACTTTCGACATCTGTTGAGGGACATTGAAAGTACATTAATGACATCTGTTGAGAGGCATTGAAACAACACTAACGACATCTGTTGAGACATTCAAACAACACTCAAGACATCTGTTGAGAGGCATTGAAACTTCTCTAACGACATCTGTTGAGAGACATTGAAACTTCACTCACGACTTCTGTTGAGAGACATTGAATCTCCACAAGCGACATCTGTTGAGAGATATTGAAACTACACTTACGACATCTGTTGAGAGGCATTGAAACAACACTTATTACAACTGTAAAGACGCATTCAAACAACACTCACGACATCTGTTGAGAGACATTTTAACTACACTTATGACATCTGTTGAGAGACATTGAAACTAAACTAGCGACATCTGTTGAGAGGCATTGAAACTACAAAACGACATCTTTTGAGGGACATTGAAACAACACTCACGACATCTGTTGAGAGATATAGCAACTACACCTACCTCATCTGTTGAGAGCCATTTAAACTACACTAACGACATCTGTTGAGGGACATTGAAACGACACTCACGACATCTGTTGAGGCATTGAAACTATACTCACGACATCTGTTGAGAGACATTGAAACTTCACTTACGACATCTGTTGAGAGGCATTGAAACTTCTTTTACGACATCTGTTGAGAGGCATTGAAACTACATTAACGACATCTGTTGAGAGACACTGAAACTACACTAACGACATCTGTTGAGAGACGTTGAAACGACACTCACGACATTTGTTGAGAGGCATTGAAACTTCACTAACGACATCTTTTGGGAGGCATTGAAAGTACACTTACGACATCTGTTGAGAGACATTGAAACTACACCTTCGACATCTGTTGAGGGACATTGAAAGTACACCTACCTCATCTGTTTAGAGCCATTTAAACTTCACTAACGACATCTGTTGAGAAACATTGAAACTACACTTCCGACATCTGTTGATAGGCATTGAAACGTCTCTAACGACATCTGTTGAGAGACATTGAAACGCTACTCACGACATCTGTTGAGAGGCATTGAAACTACAAAAACGAAATCTTTTGAAGGACATTGAAACTACATTAACGACATCTGTTGAGAGGCATTGCAACTACACCTACCTCATCTGTTGAGAGCCATTTAAACTACACTAACGACATCTGTTGAGAGACATTGAAACGACACTCACGACATCTGTTGAGAGGCATTGAAACTACATTAACGACATCTGTTGAGAGACACTGTAACTACACTAACGACATCTGTTGAGAGGCATTGAAACAACACTTATTACAACTGTTAAGACGCATTCAAACAACACTTACGACATTTGTTGAGAGGCATTGAAACTTCTCTAACGACATCTGTTTAGTGACATTGAAACGACCCTCGCGACATCTGTTGAGAGGCATTGAAACTATATTAACGACCTGTTGAGAGACACTGAATCTACACTTATTACAACTGTTAAGACGCGTTCAAACAACACTAACGACATCTGTTGAGAGACATTGAAACTACACTAGCGACATCTGTTGAGAGGCATTGAAACTACAAAACGACATCTTTTGAGGGACATTGAAACAACACTCACGACATCTGTTGAGAGATATAGCAACTACACCTACCTCATCTGTTGAGAGCCATTTAAACTACACTAACGACATCTGTTGAGAGACATTGAAACGACACTCACGACATCTGTTGAGGCATTGAAACTATACTCACGACATCTGTTGAGAGACATTGAAACTTCACTAACGACATCTGTTGAGAGGCATTGAAACTTCTCTTACGACATCTGTTGAGAGGCATTGAAACTACATTAACGACATCTGTTGAGAGACACTGAAACTACACTAACGACATCTGTTGAGAGACGTTGAAACGACACTTACGACATTTGTTGAGAGGCATTGAAACTTCACTAACGACATCTTTTGGGAGGCATTGAAAGTACACTTACGACATCTGTTGAGAGACATTGAAACTACACTTTCGACATCTGTTGAGGGACATTGAAAGTACATTAATGACATCTGTTGAGAGGCATTGAAACAACACTAACGACATCTGTTGAGACATTCAAACAACACTCAAGACATCTGTTGAGAGGCATTGAAACTTCTCTAACGACATCTGTTGAGAGACATTGAAACTTCACTCACGACATCTGTTGAGAGACTTTGAAACTCTTTCGACATCACTAATTGAAATACGGCCATTTAGCACCTAAAACGTCCAAATGGCATTGATCTTCCATTGAGCGCTAAAATCGAGAAAAAGCCACAAAACCGTTAAATACGGCCATTTAGTGCTTAAAACTTTAAAATGGCTATTTACTCCTATTTAGGGCTTATGTCTTAAAAAAACCTCAAAACGGTGAAATACGGCCATTTAGCGCTTAATACGTCAAAATGGCATTAATTTTCCATTTAGCGCTAAAATCGACAAAAAGTCAAAATACCGTGAAATTAGGCCATTTAGCGCTTATATCGTCAAAATTGCATTTATCTTCCATTTAGTGCTAAAATCGACAAAAAGCCACAAAACCGGCCATTGGGCTTAAATCTTCAATCAGCCTCAAAACGGTGAAGTACTGCCATTTAGCGCCAGAAACGTCTAAATAGCTATTATTTGCCATTTAGTGCTAAAATCGTCAAAAGCCTCAAAACGCTGAAATAGGGCCTTTTAGCGCTTAAAACTTCAAAATGGCATATATCTTTAATTTAGCGCTAAAATCGTCAAAAGTCTCAAAACGGTGAAGTACGGCATTTTATTGCCTTAAACGTCTAAATGGCTATTAACTGCCTTTTAGTGCTTAAATCGACCAAAATCCAAAAAACTGTGAAATACGGCCATTTAGCACTTAAAACGTCGAAATGGCATTTATGTTCCATTTTGCGCCAAAATCGACGAAAAGCCTCAAAACCGTGATATTTGGCCATTTAGCGCTTAAAACGTCAAAATGGCATTGATCTTCCATTTAGCGCTAAAATCGACAAAAAGCCTCAAAACCGTGATATACGGCCTTTTAGCGCCTTAAGCGTCAAAATAGCATTTATCTTCCATTTAGCGCTAAAATCGACATAAATCCGCAAATAACTGATCGCCATTTAGCGCCTAAAACGTCTAAATGGCTATAAACTATTAACAGAATTTGTCTGTTATTACTACCACGTAATCATAATATAAAATCATGTCCAACTAGTACGCTCTCGCTATTATTAACTTTGTAAACAGATGAGTGTATACGCAACTGTATGTGCGTTCCTAATATCTATAGATTAGAAACATCATAATCAGTGATTTATTTTTCTTTTATATTTGGCAATTTTATATAATCTTCAATTTTAGGCTCCTAAGAGCATTTCTTACTCTTTACTTGTTACACTTTTTTTTAAATATTTATAACTTTATACTTTTTATTATAAGATCTTTTTATTTAAGACTAGCTGGTACCCGGCATGCGTTGCCATGCCATTTAATAAATAAATTGTTTTCTCCTGCGTGTTCTTTCCCATTCGTCCCGTTCCCCTTCCGCCTCCCCTTCCTCTCCCGCGTCCTCTTCCCCACTCGCGTTCCCACTCCGCCTCTTCCACCTTCCCTCCCCCCACTCTACTTCCCCTTTCACGGTCCCGCGAACCCCCCTCCCAAGCTCCTCCCCCCTCCTAGGTTCCCCCTCCCAGATTCCCCTCCCCCTCCCGGGTTTCCCTCCTCCCCCTCCCGCGAACCCCCTACCCGAGTCCCCCTCCCGCATTTCATGCATTCTTTCCCGGTACATTCAGTTTTCAAACAGCTCGAATGCCACCTTTTGCATATTTCATAATGCCAGAGCTCACCAGTAGTAAAATCCAATTTGGTGCAGTCGTTCGTAAGTCATGCGCGTAAATACATTTCGGCGATTAATTTTTTAGAGATAAATAGTAACTACGATGCCCGAATTAAAAAAATATATATCAACATGGTTTTCACGGCAACGATTTGTTTTGCTTTTCTTTTGACGTTAGCAATAACTCGCCATTTTCGACAGAAAACGTAAAATAAATATAATATATTAATATTTATAATTTCGTAACGCCAGAACTTACCATTATTTATAGCCTATATTACTCGCATATAATGTAGCTTTCTATTGGTGAAAAAAATTCTAAGATCGGTTTATTAGTTTAAGCGTGAAAGCGTAACAAACAAACACACGCAGTTTCGCATTCATAATATTAGTATAGATTTAGAATTTTAGGGTAGGTACTTTCTATTACATAATTCAATTTTACCAAATTCTGACACAGGCATTTAAATACAATAGCGAGTTCCCGGCATATGCTATGCCATTCAATAAAGAAAAAAAATCGCTCTACTAACCCTTTCCCATTCGTACCAGATGATGCCAGAACTCACTATACACGTATAGAAACTATCGCGGGCTTGCACACATCAAATACCCAAAGTTTTATCGCAATCGGATGAACGGTTTAGCAACGCAAAACATCTCAGAAACACACATAGACAGAAACAAACACATTTTCTATAGATCAGTAATTTTAATATCAAAAATGTCAGTTGAGCATTTTTAAATTTTTTTAAAGAAAACATTAAAAAAATTTGAATTTAATTTTTTTTTTGTAATTTCTAATAATACCATATATTTAAGCGTATTTCACCACCTTTCAAAACCAGTATTTAGTTTTTAAATACGTTTACAAATATTCCATTTATTTGAATTTTTATTGCAAAGTCGATATACATCGAAACATTTATACCTTTTGACAAAATACGCCAAATTTTTGAGGGGTTAAGCTTTCAGCTTTAAGCTTTGAGATTCAAGCTTTGCGCTTTAAAATTTTTGAAGGTTCAGCTTTGAGCTTTAAAAATTTTAAAGCGCAAAGCTTGAATCTCAAAGCTTAAAGGGTTAAGCTTTGAGCTTTAACCTTAAGCTTTGAGCTTTAAGCTTTGAGCTTCAAACTTTGATATTTAAGCTTTGAGCTTCAAGTTTTGAGCTTTAAGCTTTGTGATTTAAGCCTTGAGCTTTAAGCTTTGAGTTTCGAGCTTTGAGATTTAAGCTTTGAATTTAAGTTTTGAGCTTTAAGCATTGAGATTAAAGCTTTGAGCCATAAGTTTTGAGCCATAAGCTTTGAGCCATAAGCTTTGAGCCATAAGCTTTGAGCACTATCCCTGAGCTTTAAGTTTAGAGCTTTAAGCTTAGAGATCAAAGCCTTCAGCTTAAAGCTTTGAGCTTTAAGTTTTATGATTAAAGCCTTGAGCTTAAAACTTTGAGCTTAAAGTCTTGAGCTTAAAGTTTTGAGCTTTGAGGTTTGAGCTTTAAGCTTTGAGCTTCAAACTTTGAGCTTTAAGCTTTGAATTTAAGTTTTGAGCTTTAAGCATTGAGATTAAAGCCTTGAGATTCAAGCTTTGAGCTTGAAACTTTGAGCTTTAAGCTTTGAGCCATAAGCTTTGAGCACTTTGCTTGAGCTTTAAGTTTAGAGCTTCAAGCTTTGAGATTAAAGCCTTGAGCTTAAAGCTTTGAGCTTTAAGTTTTGTGATTAAAGCTTTGAGCTTAAAGCTTTGAGCTTAAAGCTTTGAGCATAAAGTTTTGAGATTTAAGCTTTGAACTTTAAGTTTTGAGCTTTAAGCTATGAGCTTCAAGCTTTGAGCTTTGAGCTTTAAGCTTTGAGCTTTAAGCTTTAAGTTTTGTGATTAGAGCTTTAAGCTTTAAGTTTTGTGATTAAAGCCTTGAGCTTAAAGCTTTGAGCTCAAAGCTTTGAGATTTAAGCTTTGAGCTTTAAGTTTTGAGCTTCAAGCTTTGAGCTTTAAGCTTTGAGCTTTGAGCTTTTAGCTTTAAGCTTTGACTTTAAGATTAAAGCCTTGTTTCAAGCTTTTAGCATTAAGCCTTGTGCTTTGCGCAAAGCTCAAAGCTTAAAGCCGAAAACATAACGCTCAAACATTAAACTTAAAGCTTAAAGCTCAATCTTAAAGCTCAAGCTTTAAGCAACGTTCAAACTTTAAAGGCCAAAGTTTAAGCTTAATAGCAAAGCTCTAAACTTAAGTTCAAAGCTTAAAACTCAAAGCACAAAGCTTAAAAATAAAGCTCAAAGCTCAAAGTTAAAGCTCAGTACACAAATCTCAAAGCACAAAGCTTAAAGCTCAAAGCTCAAAGCTTAAAGTTAAAGCTCAAAACACAAATCTCAAAGCACACAGCTCAATACTTAAAATTCAATATCAAATCTTAAAGTTCAAAGCTTAGAGCTCAAAATCAAAGCTCAAAGCTTAAAGTTCAAAGCTTAAAGCTAAAACTCAAAGCACAAAGCACGGCTTGCGTTGCAACGCAAAGAAATCAATTGATTCTCCTTGAATGTCCTTTCCCGTGCGTCCCCGTTCACCTCCCGAGTCTCCTTCCCCTTTCGCGTTTCCCTTCTACCTTCCCCGCCTTCCCATCCCTCGTTTTCCCACCCACGTATCCCACCTCTCCCTCCCCCCTGCCTTTCCTCCTTGCCGCTAAAATATATGTTATAAGCACATTTTCATTAATTCAAATTTAATAACGCCAGAACTTGCCTTTATCCTTTGCGGGCGTGCGCATAACAAATCACCAAAGTTTCATCGCAATCGGATGAACGGTATGGCAGCGCATAAAATGCGAACAAACAAATTTTAATTTTTATATATAAGATAGGAAAGATTTGATAGTTTGTTGGTGTCCTCCCGTACCCCAGTGACGCTTACATCGTATAATACTTACAATTTTAAACTCGTGATATCTTTCAAATGGGATGTCCGAATTGAATAATTCAAAAAGTAATATAAAAACATTGAAGCAGTCTCGAATATAAAATAATTTATTTTGATAAAAATTAATATGAAGATACAAATAAAGAGTCTTTTCTGGCGGCAGCATTTCAATTAAATTTTAAAAATAAAAGAACACTTATTGTGGCATAACTATAATAGTTAGACATACGCTGTCGCGACACTTTTTGTAGATAATGATGTGTTCTGCAAAGTCGTAGTACATTATTTTATTCTATCATCAATGGTTTTTGCAGCGCACGCGATGTAAAGAATATTTTAGGTAATTTTTTTACACCTTGGGTTACATTATTGGAGTTTTAGTAAGGATCGCTAATTTTAAAAAAATTATAATATAGCCTATGTTACCTGGAAATAGTGTAGCTTCCCAAAAGTGGAAGAATTTTTCAAATCGGTTCAGTAGTTTCGGAGCCTATTCGATGCAAACAAACAAACAAACAAACAAACAAACAATCAAATCCTTCCTCTTTATAATATTAGTTTAGATATCTATTTTATAGTATATAGTCTATACATTCTACTTTTGACTATTATTTCCTACCTTTTAACTTTCTATTTCAATATTTAACTTTAACTTTTCATTATACTTTATATTTTATAATTTTATGCTTTTACTTTATACTTTCATTTATCCATCTTACTTCTTACTTACTGCTTACACTACCTCAACTCCCTTTTTTACCTTTTGTTTTTATATTTAACTTTAATTTATGTTGTTACTTCGTTTTGTTATTGTATTAAAATACATATATAAATATACTTTATGTTAATGGCACATGTTGTGCCGTATGTTTTTGAAATAAAAAAAAATAAACTCCCATTTAGGACTTAAATCTTAAAAATGCCTCAAAACAGTGAAATACAGCCATTTAGCACCTAAAGCGCGAAAATGGCATTGATCTTCCATTAAGCGCTAAAATCGTGACAAAAAGCCTCAAAACCGCGATATACGGCCTTTTAGCGACTTAAACGTCGAAATTGCTTTAATTTTCCTTTTAGCGCTTAAATCGACACAAAGCCACAAAACCGTGAAATTCGGCCATTTAGCGCTTTAAACATCAAAATGGCATTTATCTTCCATTTAGCGCTAAAATCGACAAAAAAACATTAAATCGTTAAAAACTGTCTTTATGCGCCTAAAACTTCAATTTAGTTATAATTTGCAATTTCGCGCTAAAATCATCATATACCACGAAATGGTGTAAAACATCCATTTATCGAAAACATCCATTTAGCGACTAAATCGTGAAAACTTTAAAAAACTGCCATTAAGCGCCTTAATCGTCAGAATGGTCAAACGCTAAAATCAACAAAACCTCAAAATAGTGAAAAACATCCATTTAGCGACTAAAAAGTCAAAATGGAAAAAAAATCGAACAAACTCTAAGGACGGGTTGTTTCAAAAAATTTGATGGATTCATCAAATATTTGAGGTTGATTTTCACGTTCTGTGTAAGTTCTATTCAAGTTCTGTGATTATTTCAGTTTTGTGAAGCAACTGTCCTATAAAAATGTAAAAACAGAACTTGAATGGAACTTACACAGAACGTGAAAATCAACTTCAAATATTTGATGAATCCATCAAATTTTTTGAAACAACCCATCCTAAACCTTGCTTCTTTAGAAGACCGTCGGGAAAAATCTGATCTCATTTGTTTCTTCAAAATCATCAACTATATTATTGACTCACCTACATTATTACAACTCATCTCATTCAATATACCTTCTCCTAGATTCAGAAATAAAGAACTGCTCTTCCTCAATCAACACTCGACTAATTATGATTATAATTCACCACTATCCAGAATGTGTAGAATGGTCAACTCACGTCAAGACCTTGATTTTTTTGGCATACGTCAAAATGATTTTTGTCCCTCACTAAACAATTGAAGATATTTTATGTTAATCTATTTTTAGCTTGAGACTTGATTTGACTTGACACTTCTTTTTTCTTATGTTTTATCTGTTTGTCTTTGCATTCATATACCATCCTTTATTCTTGTAAAGTACATTTCCAAAATTTCGTGTTACTTGGTTGTAAATTGGACGTTAGTCCGTTAATAAATAAATAAATAACATCCATTTAGCGACTAAATCGTCCAAATGGTAGAAAACGGCCATTTAGCGCCTAAATCGTCAAAATGGTTATTAACAGCCATTTAGCACTGCAGTCGTCAAAAACGTCAAATTGTGAAAAATGTCCATAGGACCATAGCGTCAAAATCGTTATTGAAGGTCATTAATCGACTACCACAACACAAGCTTGTGCCTAGTATGGTGGTCGAAAAATCCCCAACTCATGTAACAAACAATTCAAAGAATAAAGAAACTTAAAAAAAAAACTAAGCGCTTAAATCGTCAAAAAACCTCAAATAGTGAAAAAATGCTATTTTAGCGCTAAATGGAAGATCAATGCCATTTTCACGTTTTAGTCGCTAAATGGCTGTATTTCACGGTTTTGAGGCATTTTAAAGATTTAAGCCGTAAATGGGAGTTTATAGCCATTTAGACGTTTTAGGCGCTAAATGGCAATCAGTTATTTGCGGATTTATGTCGATTTTAGCGCTAAATGGAAGATAAATGCAATTTTGACATTTTGAGCTAAATGGCCCTATTTCGCCGTTTTGAGGCTTTTTGACGATTTAAGCACTAAATGGCAGTTAATAGCCATTTAGACGTTTAAGGCGCTAAATGGCCGTATATCAGTTATTTGCGGCTTTATGTCGATTTTAGCGCTAAATGGAAGATAAATGCCATTTTGACGTTTTAAGCAATTATGGCCCTATTTCATCGTTTTGAGGCTTATTGACGATTTTAGCCCTAAATGGAAGATTAATGCCATTTTGACGTTTTAAGCGCTAAATGGCCGTATTTCACTGTTTTCAGGCTTTTTTAAGATTTAAAACCTAAATGGCAGTTAATACCCTTTTAGACATTTTAGGCGCTAAATGGCCGTAAATCTGTTATTTGCGGCTTTACATCGTTTTAAGTGCTTAGTGGAAGATTGTAATAAAACAACGTTACGTTCAGAGTCGGAACAGAGACTAAATCATTTATTTATTACTTTCACATAAATTACATAGATGTCAGCACTAGGCTTATATTGTTGATATTATTACAACACCCCCACTATATCTAACAATATAAATATTCTTAAATATTAAACAATTTGCACACCTAATTTATCCAAAAATTCATAATGTTTTATGGAACCTAAACTTTTGGTGAACAAATCAGCAGGCATTTCAGCTGTTGGCAAATACCTAACATTCACAATATTATTTGCTACACATTCTCTACAAAAATGATATCTAATATCAATATGTTTAGTGCGTTTATGAAAAACTGGATTTACTGTTAACTTTTGCGCACTCTGATTATCATTAAAAATATCAATAGTATACAATTTTTGAGTTATTTCATATTGTAAATTTCTCAAATAAATTGCTTCTTTACAAGCTTCGGTAATCGCCATGTACTCAGCTTCACTACTAGATAAGGCAACAGTTTGCTGTTTTTTAGTTTCCCAAGATATAACACAACCAGATAAAGTAAAACAAATTCCAGTGTACGACCTCCTATCAATAATGTTTCCGCCCCAGTCCGCGTCAACAAACCCTTCTAGTATTGAGCTTCCATTAGCAGAATACTTCAAACCATAATTTTTGGTACATTTTAAATATCTCAATAATCGTTTTACAAAAGAACAATGTTCTTTAGAATAATAATTATTAAATTGGCTTAAAAACCCAACCGTATATGCAATATCCGGCCTGGTTAGAACAGCTAAATACATGAGACATCCAATTATTTGTTGATATGGAAAATTACCTTCACATTGTTCATTTTTTGATACATTCAACTTAGTTTCCATTGGAGTCTGTACAGGTTTACACTGACTCATATTAAACTTATGCAACAGCTGATCAATATAATCTTTCTGACTTAATATTATTGTTTGCTTAGATTTGTTAACAGTCACATTTACGCCAAGACATTTCTTTATTTCTCCTAAATCCTTTACTTTGAAATGACTAGTTAAGACATGTTTCAAATGCTTAGTTTCATTAATATCATTTGAAAAAACGAAAAAATCATCTACAAACAATGCGACAATAGTTTTTAACTGACCTTTCATTTTTGTATACATACATGGTTCTATTTTAGATCTAATATAACCTATGTTTAATAAACATTCATCTACTCTCTTGTACCAAGCTCTTGAGGATTGTTTAAGCCCATAAATGGCCTTTTTTTAATTTAAGTACTTGAACATTTTGTGTTTTTTCAGAAAAACCTTTTGGTATTTGCATGTTAACATTCTCCTCAAGTGTACCATTCAAGAAAGCAGTTGTTACATCAAGATGAGTTGTATTCAAATTTAGTTGTACTGACAATGCAAAAAGTAATCTTAATGTTGTATGTCTCACTACAGGAGAAAGTGTTTTTGTAAAGTCCACACCTTCAACTTGTGAAAAACCTTTTGCCACTAAACGTGCACGAAAACGTACTTTATTTTCACTGTCATACTTTTTACGAAGAACCCACTTGCACTGTACAACTCTACCATCTTTTGGAGCATCACTTAACTCCCACGCATCATTGTCTTTGAAAGACTGCAACTCTTCTCTCACAGCCAACTCCCACTGATCCTTTTCTGGTCCATTTAAGGCGTCATGCAGAGACAAACTGTCAACACACAGATTTGAGAATCCATACCTCTCTGGAGTTTTTCTCTCCCGTTTAGGTCGGCGCTGTGGGCTTTCTTTCTCACTGTCTGCATCTTCATAGTCGCTGGGAACATATGTCTCATCATTATCTTGAAAACTGTCCATAAAACTCGAGTTATCTCGGCTAGACACTGGTTCAATTTCACATCGTCCTGTATCAGGTTCCTTACTATCCCCCACTGAATCAACATTCTGACCTTGCACTTCAATTAAACTTTCAGATTTTGATTCCTTCTCAATGATGATCACATCTCTACTAGTCGTTACATTCCGTGTTTCTGGATTGAAAACCCTATATCCTTTTACATTATCTGGATATCCTATGAGAATACATGTGATTGTTTTTTTGTCCCATTTCTTTCGCTTTTCTTTAGGTACATGAACCATAACAGTGCTACCGAAAACTCTGATATGACTAATATCCGGTTTGGAGCCAGTCCACAACTCGTATGGAGTTTTATTATTCAACGCTGCTGCCACTATTCGATTCTGCAGGTACACTGCCGTATTGGTGGCCTCACCCCAGAACTCTTTGTCTAAGTTTGCATCAAAAAGTAGACATCTTGCTTTTTCAACTATTGTGCGATTAAATCGTTCACACAATCCGTTCTGTTGCGGGGTGTAAGGGTTGCTTTTCTGATGAATCACACCGGCACTATTCAGATAATCTTCAAATTCTTTATTGCAATACTCCAGCCCGTTGTCACTCCTTAATACTTTGATTGTTCTTTTTGTTTGATTTTCCACCTGAGCCTTGAAAATCTTAAAATACTTCAAAGCCTGATTTTTGTGTTTTAAGAAATAAACAAATGTCATCCTACTATGATCATCAACAAACAATAAGAAGTATCTTGAGCCACCTATAGACATATTCTCCATAGGTCCACATATCATTAATTTCGAATCCTGTTCCACTGAGCTTCTGTGCTGTATCGATAATCTGCGTAACATATGACGTCATCGAACTGCAATCCTCTCGGCGAATCGAAATTAAATTTCGCAGTAGACTTATTCTCCTTGATAATCCGTTGTCGTCGAATAATTGTTTCAGCTTTTCCCATAATTCTTTAGTGGATGTAACATTTTTTACGTGAACGTATAAAGACGGGTCGATTGTCATAATCAATTTTGCTTTGGTTTTTGCATCATCTGCAGCTTTTATTTCCATCCCGACTTCTGGCTGCACATAATGTTTCATGCCTTCTAGGATTAAAAAATTCTCCGCCGCAAAACACCATATACTGTAGTTATCCCGTCCAGTTAGCCTGGGTACGTATACTGCAATTATAACAATCCGTCACGACACAGTTTAATCACGTTTTGTAATCGTCTTTTTTACACTTGCAGAATCAATACAAGTCAAACAAAAGCAACAAAATCGAGAAGAATTATGAGCGAGTGGCCCATAACCTGTAATAAAACAACGTTACGTTCAGAGTCGGAACAGAGACTAAATCATTTATTTATTACTTTCACATTAATTACATAGATGTCAGCACTAGGCTTATATTGTTGATATTATTACAACAAAGATAAATGCCATTTTGACGTTTTAAGCGCTAAATGGCCGTATTTCAACGTTCTGTGGCTTTTGCCGATTTAAGCGCTTAATGGAAGAAAAATGCCATTTTGACGTTTTAAGCGCTAAATGGCCGTATTTCACCGTTTTGGGGCTTTTTTAAGATTTAAGCCCTAAATGGGACTTAATAGCCATTTAGACGTTTAAGGCGCAAAATGGCCGTATATCAGTTATTTGCGGCTTTATGTCCATTTTAGCGGAAGATGAATGCCATTTTGACGTTTAAGCGCTAAATTGCCATACTTCACCGTTTTGAGGCTTTTTGACGATTTTAGCGCTAAATTAAAGATATATGCCATTTTGAAGTTTTAAGCGCTAAAAGGCCCTATTTCACCGTTTTGAGGTTTTTTGACGATTTTAGCACTAAATGGCAAATAATAGCCATTTAGACGTTTCTGGCGCGAAATGGCTGTACTTCACCGTTTTGAGGCTGTTTGAAGATTTAAGCCCATAATGGCCGTATATCAGTTATTTGCGGCTTTATGTCGAATTTAGCGCTAAATGGAAGATAAATGCAATTTTGACGTTTTAAGCGCTAAATGGCCTAATTTCACGGTATTGTGGCTTTTTGTCGATTTTAGCGCTAAATGGAAAATTAATCCCATTTTGACGTTTTAAGCGCTAAATGGCCGTATTTCACCGTTTTGTGGCTTTTTAAGACATAAGCCCTAAATAGGAGTAAATAGCCATTTTAACGTTTTAAGCGCTAAATGGCCGTATTTCCCGGTTTTATGGCTTTTTCTCGATTTTAGCGCTTAATGGAAGAACAATGCCATGTTTTTGATGTTTTAGGCGCTAAATGGCCGTATTTCACCGTTTTCAGGCTTTTTTAAGATTTAAGCCGGAAATGGGAGTTGATAGCCATTTTGACGTTTTAAGCGCTAAATAGCCGTATATCAGTTATTTGCGGCTTTATGTCGAATTTAGCGCTAAATGGAAGATAAAGGCCATTTTGACGTTTTAAATGTAAAATGGTCGTTTTTCACCGCTTTGAGGCTTTTAAAGATTGAAGCCCTAAATGGAAGTTAGTAACCATTTTGACGTTTTAAGCGCTAACTGGCCGTGTTTCACCGTTTTGTGAATCTTGGTCGATTTTAGCGCTAAATGAAAGATAAATGCAATTTTGACGTTTTAAGCGCTAAATGGCCGTATTTCAGCGTTTTGAGGCTTTTTAAAGATTTCAGCATTAAATGGAACCTAGACGCTTAAGGCGCTAAATGGCCGTATATCAGTAATTTGCAGCGTTATGTCGATTTTAGCGCTAATTGGAAGATAAATGCCATTTTGACGTTTAAGGCGCTAAAAGGCTGTATATCATTTATTTGCGGCTTTACGTCGATTTTAGCGCTAAATGGTAGATAAACGCAATTTTGACGTTTTAAGCGCTTAATGGCCCTATTTCACCGTTTTGAGGCTTTTTTACGATTTAAGCATTAAATGGCAGTTAATAGGCATTTTGACGTTTTAAGCGCTAAGTGGCCGTATTTCAACGTTTTGTGGCTTTTTGTTGATTTAAGTGCTCGATGGAAGATAAATGCAATTTTGACGTTTTAAGCGCTAAATGGCCCTATTTAACCGTTTTGAGGCTTTTTGACGATTAAAGTACTAAATGGCAGTTAATAGCCATTTACACGTTTAAGGCGCTAAATCGCTTGCTGAGGATTGTTTTGTACAATGTTTATTTTGTTTTTTTTTTTTAGTTGTGAATGCAGTAATATTAATTATATTTTTATCTACTGTGTCCACTCACAAAAAAAAACAAATTTTCAGTCGGAACTTACATTTTGAACATCGCTTTTTATTCTATCTCCATAGTAATTACAAAACAGTTAGTATTGTAGTGCTCCATATCCATTGGCCAATAGAAATGCGTCATTTCGCGGATATGGTACAAACCAAAACTCAACGCTTGACAATATCAGCGCGCGCAACATTGGAACCGTCATAACATTTGAATTTGCGTTCGGTTAACTTGGTGCTGTTTATTGTAATATTTTACATTAAATCTCATTTAAAAAAGTTTATTTAGTCGAATAATATATCATCAATTGATCTTTTTGTATTTTGGGTAAAAACTTTCAAAATTTTATCGGTTTTTAAAGTAAATTGTGACATTGTATTCGGTGCACTGAATACATAAAACATATAAGAATACTAAAGATACGTAAATTTGTGTCTTCTAACATAAGCATTGTGTGTGCAATTAGATGAATTATTTAACCAATGTAATATTGTGTAGGTAGGCACATAAATATTTCGTAAAGTAATAAAGGTTTGAATTTGTCTTTTCTTTTAATTGATTGACGCCCGAGGAAGACATGGCACGATCAAGTGAATCGGGTACTTGAGTCGGGCCATATCAAAAGTCAGAATAATAGAAGAGTATGTATGAGACGGTGTATGAATGTGAGTGAAGCAAAGAGTGTGTGCCAGGGCCGAGTTGTTTGGCGGTCCGTCCTCTCTGCCTACCCCTGCGGGAAACGGCGTGATGGTTAGTTAGTTAGTTAGTTAGTTACCTTATTATGTATGTGTGCGTAAAATAACTAACGTTTGATTACTGCTTACATTCATAATTTGGGAGGCGGGTATGGGTACCGCCGCCCCGGGAACCATTTTTTGGACAACCAGCACCTCTGCCGTAGGTCACCACTGTTCGTTCACCATTTGCTTCGTGGCGGGCCAGATTGAGAGAGACTGGTTGAGGAAGTCTCCAGCCAGAATCCCTCGACCCATCGCCTTGCCCCGCAGTTGAAGGAATGGATTCATACATCCGTCACTCATGGTCACACTGACCCCCATATTCCTATCCACCCCTTACACCTATTTCCTTCCCAGAACTTCATCTTCTTCATTTCCTTATAAGCACCCTCCACACAGCATCCCCTAAGATGACACAGGCCCTAAGGGAAATTATTTTCCTCATGACCTCCTGTGTGGAGCTAGTGTAAAAAAAAACATTCTATAAATTCGTATGAAAATCTTTTATTTTCTAATTTTTATGGAAAGTTTTTGATTTTTTAAAATTATTTATGAAAACCTTATGCATGTGTACGTAATATTACTAATCTTTGATTACTCCATACATTTTATACATTCACAGAAAAATATTTCCTATATTTTCTAATGTCTAATTAAGAATTTTTAATTTTATTATTTTTTATAAAACCTCATGTATGAAAAATTTACTGATGTTTGTACTTGTACTCCATACATTTTTTTTAATTATTTCCACACTGTGCCATACGATTAACTTACTATTGGTTTGGTCTATCTTCACTGAGAGTACGGATATAGAATAAACCAACATTCAGTATGGAGATGGTAAAAACCAACACTCA
The DNA here is from genome assembly GCA_936435175.1 of Glyphotaelius pellucidus. Lineage (NCBI taxonomy): Eukaryota > Metazoa > Arthropoda > Insecta > Trichoptera > Limnephilidae > Glyphotaelius > Glyphotaelius pellucidus. Next base: position 27,799,991 of record OW386549.1, read on the forward strand.
ATTTTTGGCTATTTTGTTAAAAAAACCGTGTCCTTATACTTTTTAGATTATGCTTTTATTCAAATAAAAATTAAACCAATAACGTTGTTCTTTTACTTATAGATGTATTAACTCTTGAACTTTTAATTATAATTTACTAGCTTTTCCCCGCGGCTTCGCTCGCATGGTATGACGGGAAATTACTGTAGCGCTTGCACTTATCAATTATCTCCCCCAACCCCACCCTCATCCCCTCCCGCACTCCATATATTCATTCCCTTACATTCAGTTTTCAAACATCTCACCTACAACCTAAATTTCATAATGCTGTAGCTCAAAGAAAAAAAGAATTACTTATCCAATTTTGTTCATTCGTTCGGAATTTATGCGCTTACAAACATTTCGGATGTTTATTTTTATTTAAATATTTGGAAGTTCGTTAATATAATAAAAAAATACTCTATTTATCATTCAGTCTTTATAATCGTTACGAATTATATTTTTAATATAGGGGAACTCTCATCTGACATTTATTCCAAGCTTGTCCAAAAAAAAAACGAATTCTAATATTTGAATTTTCTGCAGTAGTAGCTGACCAGTAGGCTGAGTACCTACCAGCATAGAGCCCAAAAAATATATCAACATTGTTTCCATGGAAAAGATTTTTTTCTGACGTTAGCAAAAACTCGCTTTTGTTAGCGACAGAAAATGTATAAGAAATATAATATATTAATATTTATAATTTCATAACGCCAGAGCTTACCATCATATACAACCTGTAGTCTGCGCATATAATTTAGCTTTATATTGGTGAAAGAATTATTAAAGTCTTTATATTGTGTTATGCGTGAAAAGGTCATAAACAAACTCGAGCAGTTTCACATTTATAATATTAGTATGGATAAGTATAAGTATATAAGTATATATGAATGAATAACAATTCGTTTGGAATAAAGCAAACAAAAATAGAATTTTTTTAAACTTCAAACCTTGTTTTCTCAAGAATTATTAAAGTCTTTATATTGTGTTATGTGTGAAAAGGTCATAAACAAACTCAAGTAGTTTCGCATTTATAATATTACTAGCTTTTCCCCGCGGCTTCGCTCGCATGGTATTACGGGAAATTACTGTAGCGGTTGAACTTATCAATTATCTCCCCTCCTCCCCACCCCCACCCCCACCAGCATTCCATACATTCATTCCCTTACATTCAGTTTTCAAACATCTCGCCTACCACCTAAATTTCATTAAGCTATAGCTCAAAGAAAAAAAATAGTTATCCAATTTTGTTCATTCGTTCGGAATTTATGCGCTTACAAACATTTCGGATGTTTATTTTTAATTAAATATTTGGAAGATTGTTAATATAATAAAAAATTACACTATTTATTATTCAGTCTTTAAACCTAATCGTTACGAATTATATTTTTAATGTAGGAACTCTATCTGACATTTGTTCCAAAACAGAAGCTTGTCCAAAAAAAAACAAAACATATTCTAATATTTAAATTTCCTGGAGCAGTAGCTGACCAGGGGGCTCAGTACCTACCAGCTTAGAGCCCACAAATATATCAAGATGGTTTCCATGGAAACGATTTTTTTCTGTCGTTAACAAAAACTCGCTTTTGTTAGCGACAGAAAACGTATAACAAATAAAATATATTAATATTTATAATTTCATAACGCCAGAGCTTACCATCATATACAACATATAGTCAGCGCATATAATTTAGCTTTCTATTGGTGAATGAATTTTTAAAGTCTTTTTATTGGTTAATGCCTGAAAAGGTCATAAACAAACTCGAGCAGTTTCGCATTTATAGTATTAGTATGGATAAGTATAAGTATATAAGTATATATGAATGAAAAACAATTCGTTTGGAATAAAGCAAACAAAAATAGAATTTTTTTAAACTTCAAACCTTGTTTTTTCTCATTACGAGTTTTTGTGGATATACAACAAACCAATCCTCAGCAAGCGAAATGGCCGTATTTCACCGTTTTGAGGCTTTTTTAAAATATAAGCCCTAAATGAAAGTAAATAGCCATTTTGACGTTTTAAGCGCTAAATGGCCGTATTTCACGGTTTTGTGGCTTTTGTCGATTTTAACGCTAAATGGAAGATAAATGCCATTTTGACGTTTTAAGCGCTTAATGGCCCTATTTCACCATTTTGAGGCTTTTTGACAATTTAAGCACTAAACGGCAGTTAATAGCCATTTGGACGTTTTAGGCGCTAAATGGCCGTACCTCACCGTTTTGAGGCTTTTTGACGATTTAAGCCCTAAACGGCCGTATTTCATGGTTTTGTGGCTTTTAGTCGATTTTAGCGCTAAATTGAAGATAAATGCGATTTTGACGTTTTAAGTTTTATTTTTTTAAATCATTAACGACCGTCAATACGGATTCCGGCAGAACCGCTCGTGCGGCCATCTTCTCGCATATATTGTGACGCATGCTTGGGGGCGGTACCTGGAACGTTTCGGTGAGACCCAAACGGTTGCACTGAACATTTCCAAGGCCTTTGACCGGGTTTGGCATCGAGGACTTGCCATCTTACGGACTTCCCGTATCCCTGCATTCGTGGATTGCCGACTTTTTGAGGGAGAGGTCAATTCAGACGGTTGCTGATGGTTTCACCTCTTCCTCGCATCCAATAAATGCTGGCGTCCCACAGGGATCGGTTCTGTCCCCGACTTTGTTTTTGTTGCAAATCAACGACCTTTTGTCGTGTGCACCAATTCATGGTTACGCGGGTGACAGTACAGTCCATGACAGTTTTTCGTTTGACAAGCCCCGAAAGGGCACACAAACTCCAACGGCTCGGAGGGCTTTGAAGCAAATATAGGATGGTTACCTCGAGAGTGTTTTCTCTTGGGGTAAGAATAAACTCGTCGAATTCAATGTTTCAAAGACCCAATCATGTCTGATTACGTCTAAAAGGGATCGAAATGAAAATCTAGTCTCCTTCAACGGAAGCAACTTCCGAACAGACCTTCCATTGATATGCTTGGTGTAACTATAAGTGACCAGCTCAGGTATGGGGGCTCCATCGAAGCCAGAGTAAAGTTAGCTTCTCAAAAACTGGGCGTACTGTACAGGGCCCGCAGATACTTTAATAGTATACAACTGCTTACCCTGTACAAATCGCAAGTGCGCTCCACGGTTGAATTTGGCAGCCACCTCTGGTCTGGAGCTCCAAAATACTTGAAAAATACCCTCGACTCTGTGCAGAAACGGGCGGTCCATTTGATAGATTCTCCCATCTTAACGAACGGATTGCAATCTTTAGAGCACAGGCGTCGGGTGGGAATGCTATCCATGTTCTACCGGTATTTCAAAGGAAGATGCTCTGAGGAACTAGCGTCATTGATCCCTTCGGCACTGGTGCATAGTCGGGAGACACGCCAAACGCGCGCCCAACATATGTACACAGTTGACATTAGTCACATGAGAACGGGTCGTTTTTTCGACTCGTTCTTGAGTTCAACAGCTCGGCTATGGAACGATTTGCCGGCATCTGTGTTTCCTTCCTCCTACAACATGGGTCTCTTCAAGACCAATGTTCATTCCTTCCTCTCCTCAAAAAGACCCACCACACAGCATCCCAGATGACAAAGGCCCTGAGGGAAATTATTTTCCTCAGGGCCTCCTGTGTGGAGTTAATATGAAAAAAAAAGCGCTAAATGGCCGTATTTCCCGGTATTCTGGCTTTTTGTCGATTATAGCGCTAAATGGGAGATAAATGCCGTTTTGACTAAGCGCTAAATGGCATTATTTCACCGTTTTGAGGCTTTTTGACGATTTAAGCACTAAATGGCAGTTAATAGCCATTTAGACGTTTTAAGGCCCTAAATGGCCCTATTTCACCGTTTTAAGGCTTTTTGACGATTTAAGCACTAAATGGTAGTTAATAGCCATTTAGACGTTTAAGGCGCTAAACGGCCGTATTTCACGGATTTTTGGCTTTTTTCTCGATTTCAGCGCTAAATGGAAGATAAATGCCATGTCGACGTTATAGGGCGCTAAATGGCCGTTTATCAGTTATTTTGCGGCTTTATGTCGATTTTAGCGCTGAATGGAAGATAAATGCCATTTTGACGTTTTAAAGCGCTAAATGGCCGTATTTCACGGTTTTGTGGCTTTTTGGTCGATTTTAGCGCTAAATGAAAGATAAATTCTATTTTAACGTTTTAGCGCTAAAACGGCATTATTTCACCGTTTTGTGGCTTTTTTTACGATTTAAGAACTAAATGGCAGTACGTTTTAAGGATTTTTGTCTATTTTAGCGCTTAATAGAAAATTAATACCATTTTGACGTTTAAAGCGCAAAATGGCTGATTTTCACGGTATTTCAGATTTTTGTCGATTGTAGCGCTAAATGTAAAATTAAAGCCATTTTGTCTTCTCAAGCGCTAAAATGGCCGTACTTCACCGTTTCGAGCCTTTTGACGATTTTAGCCCTAAATGGCCGTATTTCACGGTTTTTTGGCATTTTGTCGATTTTAGCGCTAAATGGTAGATAAATGCAATTTTGACGTTTTAAGCGCTAAATGGCCTTATTTCATGGTATTGTGGCTTTTTGTCGATTTTAGCGCTGAATGGAAAATTAATGCCATTTTGACGTTTAAAGCGCTAAAATGGCCTGTTTCACCGTTTTGAGGCTTTTTGACGATTTAAGCACTAAATGGCAGTTAACCATTAAGGACGTTTTTTTGGCGCTAAATTGCCGTATTTCACCGTTTTGAGACATTTTGACGATTTAAGTCCTAAATGGCCGTATTTCAACGGTTTTGTGGCATTTTGTCGATTTCAGCGCTAAATGAAAGATAAATGCCATTTTGACGTTTAAAGCGCTAGATGGCCGTATTTTCACCATTTTGAGGCTATTTTAAGATAAAAGCCCTAAAATTGGAGTAAATAACCATTTTGACGTTTTAAGCGCTAATGGCCGTATATCAGTTATTTGCGGCTTTTAAGGCGCAAAATGGCCGTATTTCACGGATTTGTGGCTTTTTTTCGATTTCAGCGCTAAATGGAAGAAAATGCCATGTCGGACGTTTTAGGCGCTAAATGGCCGTTTATCAGTTATTTGCGGCTTTATGTCGATTTTAGCGCTGAACGGAAGATAAATGCCATTTCGACGTTTTAAGCGTTAAATGGGCTTATTTCACGTTTTTGTGGCTTTTTGTCGATTTTAGCGCTAAATGAAAGATAAATGCAATGTAGACGTTTATGCGCTAAATGGCCCTGTTTCATTGTTTTGAGGCTTTTTTAAAATATAAGCCATAAATGGCAGTTAATTGCCAATCAGACGTTTTATGCTCTAAATGGCCGTTTATCAGTTATTTGCGGCTTTGTCGATTTTAGCGCTGAATGGAAGATAAATGCCATTTCAACGTTTTAAAGCGTTAAAATGGGCTTATTTCATCACGGTTTTGTGGCTTTTTGTCGATTTTAGCGCTAAATGAAAGATAAATACAATTTTAAAGTTTTAGCGCTAAACGGCATTATTTCACCGTTTTGAGGCTTTTACGATTTAAGCACTAAATGGCAGAACGTTTTAAGGATTTTTGTCTATTTTCGCGCTTAATAGAAAATAAATGCCATTTTGACGTTTAAAGCGCAAAATGGCTGAATTTCACGGTATTTCAGATTTTTGTCGATTTTAGCGCTAAATGTAAAATTAAAGCCATTTTGACGTCTGAAGCGCTTAATGGCCGTACTTCACCGTTTTAAAGCCTCTTTGACAATTTAAGCCCTAAATGGCCGTATTTCACGGTTTTGTGGCATTTTGTCGATTTTAGCGCTAAATGGTAGATAAATGCAATTTGACGTCTTAAGCGCTAAATGGCCTAATTTCACGGTATTGTGGCCTTTTGTCGATTATAGCGCTGAATGGAAAATTAATGCCATTTCAACGTTTTAAAGCGTTTAATGGGGCTTATTTCACGGTTTTGTTGCTTTTTGTCGATTTTAGCGCTAAATGAAAGATAAATACAATTTTAAAGTTTTAGCGCTAAACGGCATTATTTCACCGTTTTGAGGCTTTTACGATTTAAGCACTAAATGGCAGAACGTTTTAAGGATTTTTGTCTATTTTCGCGCTTAATAGAAAATAAATGCCATTTTGGACGTTAGCGCAAAATGGCTGAATTTCAAGGTATTTCAGATTTTTGTCGATTTTAGCGCTAATGTAAAATTAAAGACATTTTGACGTCTGAAGCGCTAAATGGCTGTACTTCACCGTTTTGAGCCTTTTTTTACAATTAAAGCCCTAAATGGCCGTATTTCACGGTTTTGTGGCATTTTGTCGATTTTAGCTCTAAATGGTAGATAAATGCAATTTGACGTCTTAAGCGCTAAATGGCCTAATTTCACGGTATTGTGGCTTTTTGTCGATTTCAGCGGTAAATGGCAGTTAATAGCCATTTAGGACGTTTTAGGCGCAAAATGGCCGTACTTCACCGTTTTGAGCCTTTTGACGATTTAAGCCCTAAATGGACGTATTTTCACGGTTTTGTGACTTTTTGTTGATTTTAGCTCTAATGGTAGATGAATGCAATTTTCACGTTTTAAACGCTTAATGGCTCTATTTCAACCAATTTGAAGCTTTTTGACGATTTAAGCACTAAATGAAAGTTAATAGCCATTTAGGACGTTTAAGGCGCTAAATGGCCGTACTTCAATGTTTTGAGGCTTTTTTTCGATTTTAGCGCTAAATGGAAGATAAATGCATTTTTTACGTATAAAGCGCTAAGTGGCATAATTTCACAGTTGAGGATTTTTGATGATTTAAGCATTAAATGGCAGTTAATAGCCATTTAGACGATTTTATGCCCTAATTGGCCCTATTTCACACAGTTTTGAGGCTTTTTGACGATTTAAGCACTAAAATGGCAGTTAATAGCCATTTAGACGTTTTAAGCCCTAAATGGCCCTATTTTCACCGTTTTGAGGTTTAATGACGATTTAAGCACTAAATGGGTTATGAATAGCCATTTAGACGTCATAGGCACTAAATGGCCGTACTTCACTGTTTTGAGGCGTTTTCACGATTTAAGCACTAAATGGTAGTTAATAGCCATGTCGACGTTTTAGGCGCTAAATGGCTGTTTATTAGTTATTTGCGGCTTTATATTGATTTTAGCGCTGATGGAAGATAAATGCCATTTTGACGTTTTAAAGCGCTAGATTGGCCGTGTTCCACTGTTTAGAGGCTTTTTAAAGTTAAAAGCCCTAAATTGGAGTAAATAGCCATTTTGACGTTTTAAGCGCTTAATGGCGGTATTTCACCATTTTGAAGTTTTTTTACCAATTTAAGCACTAAATGGTTGTTAATAGCCATTTAAACGTTTTAAGCGCTAAATTGCCGTACTTCACAGTTTTGAGGCTTTTTGTCGATTTTAGCGCTAAATGGAAGATAAATGCATTTTTGACGTTAAAAGCGCTAAATGGCATTATTCACCGTTTTGAGGCTTTTTGACGATTTAAGCACTAAATGGCTGTTAATAGCCATTTAGACGTTTTATGCCCTAATGGACTGATATATGCTGATGTTTGCGGGCCGATGGAGGCAGTATCTGTAGGCGGGGCGAGGTATTTCTTGATTTTTAAACGATGATTACTCTTGCTATAGACTGTTTACATTATTAAAAAGAAGGTTGAAGTGATTAATTGTATTAAAGATTTTGTAAACAAAGCTGAAAATGTCACTGGTAACAAAATAATCACATTTAGAAATGACAACGGATTAGAATTCATTAATAAGGCTGTGTCAACTTTGTTCTCAGACCGGGGTATAGTATACCAAACTTCTGTACCATACACGCCACAACAGAATGGCAAGGCGGAACGGGAGATAAGAACCCTGACAGAAGCGGCAA